>JAANYP010007032.1:33877-337285 GCA_020465985.1 Centrapalus pauciflorus | reverse complement strand
GAATCAGTCTCAGCCTTAATCATCTCAAAGTGATATGCCCTCAACGTTCCCACAATGTCATCAAGTGATTGAGTATAGTATTTGTCCTCATTCAGCTTAATCATTGCCACGTACATAGCCCATTTGGCTGGTAGGGCATCAAGAAGCTTGTTGTTCTTGTCAGTGTCCGAATACTCAATTCCATGACTTTAAAGTTCCGTTATCAGATGATAGAACCTTGTGATAATATCATCCAACTGTTCATCCTTAATTGCCTTGAAAATCGCAAACTGTTGCTAGTAACAGCTCTTACGCTTTCTCCTAACCCGGAGGGATTTCCCTCACACCATCTTCTCTCAAGCGACTCCCAAAGATCTTTTGATGGTCCTACTGATCCGGAATGTGGGTAGAATATCTTGCGGTAACGCCATTCGGATTAAAGAAAAAGCTTTGTTTTCAGCTTCAAAAAGTTTCTTGTCATCTTCTTTCATCATCTGATATGACAAGACCTTTTGACGGCCTTCAACTTCAAATACTGGCGGAATGTACCCTTCATCTATGCACACCCACATGCGCATATCATTGAATCGTACAAAATCTGTAAAACGATCCTTCCACTAGTAATAGTCCTCAACTTTCATCAACTTAGGTGGTGCATTTGCCTTCCCAACTTCGTGATCCATCTCAAGGAATTTCTGAAGATTTGACATCTTTTCTGAAACAAATTGAATTTGAACTTAATTAAGTTAATTCGAAACTGATTTAGACTAACTTATTCGAATCTAGGTAGACTCGAAACTAATTAAGATTAAATCTTTTGTGATTAAATTCGATTAAGTCTTAAAATTCAATTAGATTCGAAATTATGTCAGATGCGAACAAATCCTTAGAATCGATGGTCCTTAGAGTCGAAGGGCAGCAGACTCGAATTTCAGCAGATTCGAAACACAGATTCGAAAAAAAAATACTAGACTCAAAACAAACTCGAAACTAATCTAGACTCGAGATCCTATTCGAATGAAGCAACAGATTCGAAACAAGATAGATTCGAAATTCTCTGAAATTTACTCGAAAGGAGCGTATTTAGGTTAGACTCGAGACTAAAGTGAAACCCTAATTACCCCTATAGATTCGAGCGCCGCAAACTCGAAAAACGGCTAACACTTTGATTTTTTGACGTTTTACAGATTAAATCACTATTTTTCAAACGAAAAATAATGATTTCAATCAAAAACGTGAAAAACCACAAAGTGTTTCCCGAATATGAATTTGCTAAGCTTGAAAACACGTTTTTGAGAGCAAAACCGTCCAACTAGCGTCAAGAAACCTAGAATGTATCTGATGAACACTAAGAACACGAAGAACACTCCGTAGTCTCTGATACCACTTGTAAGGTCTACGACTGCAAGATCTATCTAGACGCGGATCCGTGAACGAGTGCGGAATCCTCGTTGACGGTTAGACGGACAACTCTCAACCAACGGAACACGGAGACTATTAGACGCTGAACGAATGACACACGAACGATCCTACGAACTAATTCTCTCCGAAACGGCACTCACCTAGCTGATAAACTCGAGATCGCTTCTTGCTTAATTCCTCACGAATTCTGCAGAAAGTCCCTTAATGATTCGAGTCTATCCCTAATTATAGACCCTGATTCGAGTCTGATGTGGGCCAAACTCGAATCTGGCCCAAGGCCCATTCGAGTCTGTCCATATTGACATCCTCGAATCTAGCCCATTCGAATCTAAGGTCTCATTCGAATCTATCACAGATTCGAATGTGTTCCCTTAAGCAATTCGAATCTAGCCAAAACACTTAAACTCTTAAGTGATGAAACTTATGTTTTACTTATGCTTGAGTTAATCTTTGACCTTTATGTTTGAACTTCTTGTAATATGTTACATCAAGTTCAAACACACAATCAATAACAGACAAACACATATAAACATATATATCAAAACACTTGTTAATACTCAGAATATTACTTAAACCATAATGCAGATCGATTAGACTGCTATCGTCACACAGGGTGTACCAACAGATACGGGGATTTAGTATTGAATAATCTAGTCATCAAGGATGTTGACTATGTTGAGGGGTTATCACATAATCTATTTAGCATAGGAGAACTTTGCGATAAAGGGCTAGAGGTTACATTTAGGGCTAAGAACTGTAATGTTAAGAGTATGGATGAAAAAGAAATCTTATCCGGTTCCCGTAGCTCGAACCTTTACACCATTGATGTAGCTAAGCTTATGGTTAAGGATAGCATTTGCCTTTAGTCAAAAGCCTCTTCAAAAGACTCTTGGTTGTGGCATAGTAGACTATCTCACATAAACTTTGAGAACATCAACAAGTTGGCTGCAAAACAACAGGTGAAAGGACTCCCAGGACTGGGATATGAAAAGGATCACCAATGTGGAGCATGTGAGAAAAGAAAAATGAAAAGATCATCTCACAAATCAAAACCCAAACCATCATCGAATAGATTGTTGGAGTTACTTCACATGGATTTATGCGGCCTAATGCGAACACAAAACATAAATGGGAAGCGATATGTGTTGGTTATCATTGACGACATTTCACGATATACCTGGGTAAAATTCTTGCGATCCAAGGATGAGACAGCTCAAGAGATCATAGATTTTATTAAGAGTGTCGAAACCCAACAGCAGCTGTCTTTTCAATCAATCTGATCTGACAACGGCACGGAATTCAAGAACTTGGTAGTAGAGAGCTTCCTTCGATCCAAAGGTATTCATCATTAGTACTCTGCTGCTAGAACACCTCAATAAAATGGAGTCGTAGAAAGACGTAACCATACCCTTGTGGAAGCTGCTCGTACCATGTTGCGTATTCAAAGCTATCTCCGTTCTTGTGATCCGAAGCCGTGTCAACAGCTTGTTACACGCAGAATCACTCCACAATCCATAAGTGTTTCAATAAAACTCCATACCAACTCTTTCTGAATAAAGTTCCTATTATCAAGTACCAATGTGTATTTGGTTGCAGGTGCTACGTGCTTAATGACAAAGACAACCTCGAGAAATTCAAAGAGAAGGTGAATGAAGCAATCTTCATTGGATACATATCCAACTCGAAGGCATATCATGCATACAATTCGCACCGGAATAGTCAATGAGAGTGTGCGTGTCACATTCGATGAAATGGCTGAACTGGCACCCGAAGTTGATCAATCAGGAACACGCATTACACCAATGCCTGTAGACTCATCTTCTCAATCTACTTCTTTTTCTCCTTCTGCTTTAGTTAATTTATTTGATCCTTTTTATGTAGAATTTTTTGTTCCTAGTACTAATACTTCTAATGTTTCTTCTTCTGTAGTTAACACATCTAACGATTCAACTGCGCAACAAATTCCATCTGATTCTTCTACCCTTTATACCCACATCCATCCACTTCATCCACTGACACATCTCTAGTTGAATCTACTCCGGAAATTCCCTCACACATAATGCCAAACATCATTCCTGCATCTGATCCCCCTGAACCCGAACCGGAACCAGTGGTACCTTCTTTCGAAACCATTGACCATGAATCATCCTCGATTCCCACACTCACCACTGAGGTTCCATCTCGTTCACCCCTTCCACACGAGACAAAATGGACCCGGAGTCACCCAACCGAACAAATTATTGGTGATCTCTCCACCGGTGTCCAAAATCGAAAGGCGTCTGCTAATGAATGTCTCTTTGCGTCATTCCTTATTATGATAGAGCCTACTCGTGTGGATGAAGCCTTGAAAGATCCTAACTGGATTGTGGCAATGCAAGAAGAGCTCAACCAGTTTGATCAGCTCAGAGTATGGCGGTTAGTTCCTAAGCCCAAAGACCGAACAATTATCGGAACAAAGTGGATTTATAAGAACAAATGAGACGAAAACGGTATTGTGGTCAGAAACAAAGAAAGACTTGTTGCCGAAGGCTACCGACAAAAAGAAGGCATAGATTATGATGAGACCTTCTCTCCAGTTGCACAGATAGAAGCTGTCAGAATCTTCTTGGCGTACGCGGCACACAAAGATTTCAAAGTGTACCAGATGGACGTCAAGACAGCCAACCTGAACGGTGAACTTAACGAAGAGGTGTACGTTGAGCAACCACAAGTATTTGTTAATGCACATAAACCTGATCATGTGTATGTGCTAGACTGTGTTTGCAATTTTCTTATCTCTGCTGGTTTCAGCAAAGGTGTGGTGGACACAACATTGTTCACAAAAAGGGAAGGCCCACACATAATGCTAGTCCAAATATATGTTAACGATATTATACTTGGATCTAATAAAAGTAATTTATGAAAGGATTTTTCACCCTAATGGAGTCCAGTTTCGAGATGAGTATGATGGGGGGAAGTGAATTTTTTCCACGGATTACAAGTCAAACCACTTGAAAATGGGATTTTTGTGAACCAGTCGAAATATACTCTTGACATTCTCAAGAAGTATAAGTTAGACTCTTGCACGACTATCGCAAGTCCCATGGCTTCCAACTATATGTTAGACACTGATCCTTCTGCGAAAAGTGTCGACAACACAACTTACAGAGGGATGATTGGATCCTTACTGTATCTTACGGCCAGTAGACTAGATATAATGTTTTCAACATGTCTTTGTGCTCGTTTTCAGGCCAACCGAAAAGAATCACACCTAACTGCGGTAAAACGCATTTTTCGTTACCTTAAGGGTACACCCGATCTTGATCTCTGGTATTCAAAGGGAACTAATTTTGATCTTACTACCTTTTCAGATGCTGATTTTGCAGGTTGTAGAGTTGATAGGAAGAGCACATCAGGCGGAATACAGTTTTTGGGAGACAGACCGTTGAGTTGGTTCTCAAAGAAGAAGAATTGTGTTTCAACATCCACAGCAGAAGATGAGTATGTCGCAACCGCAAGTTGTTGCTCTCAAGTGCTGTGGATGAGAACACAGTTACGTGATCATGGGTTCTCGCTCACCAACATCCCAATCTACTGTGTTTCTAGAAGTGCGATTGCTATTTCTTTCAATCCCGTGCAACACTCACGAACAAAACATATAGATACAGGTATTATTTTATTAAAGATCACGTAGAAAATGGAACAATTGAACTGTATTTTGTTGGCACGGAATATCAACTTGCTGATATTTTTACTAAAGCTTTAGACGAACCCCGTTTTCAGTTTTTAGTATCACATATCGGCATGTTGAATCCACCATCTAGTTAAATATCAGACATTTTCTAAAATAATTCTATTTCAAACATACGTGTTTGAAATTCCTTTATTTTAGAAAATATCTGCCATTTAAGTTTAAGGGTTGTGTCAGAAGATTAAACTTCAATATTTCCTTATCTATGTACATTTTTATTAATTAATGATCCTGACAACTTGCTATATGAATTGTTCATTTTGAGTGGGACGCTAATTTATCTAGGTTTGTCTATATCTTATTGTTTAAAAGGTTAGAGAGTGTAAAATTAAAAAGCATATGTGTTTAATTGAGGGGGAGTTTATTCAGGATGTTAGTTTTAAGTATTATTTTTAAATTTTCTATAATTTTAGGTCTTTGGTTGTTTAATTTTTTTAAAATTTTTATTTTTCATGTAATATGTCAGCAAAACACATAAAGATTTATTTGTTTTAATATATCAAAAAGTCAAAAATATTTTTTTATTTTTTTATTTTCTATTTTATTCTTGTCTTAGCTTTATTTTTTTAGAAAATCACAAAAACATTTTTTTAAACTACTTTATGTTAAACTTAGTTATTAAAATCAGTATTAATTTTGTTTTCATAGAAAAGTCAAAAATTCAAAAAGATTTTTTAAGTGGGGTGATTTCTTAATTTTTAGAGTTTTGATACAATTCTTTTTAAGCCAATAGTAATTAAATTGGACTCCGGCCGGCCCATACTTCTCAACTAGCGCGGATCCTTTTTATAGCCCGACCTGCCTGCCTACTTAAATATGCGGGTTTGACCTTTCTTCTTCTCTGAGCTTCTTCTTCTTAATCTTCTCTCTCTAACCCGTCGAACACCACCGCCGATTCCACCATTATCAGTCAATCAAGCTCCAAAATCCATCGTTTTTCTCCATTTTCCTTGCTTTTTGGTGTATCTGCACCTTCAGGTAACCCCTTTTATGCTTTATTTCAGTTTCTAACTCCTTATTTAGTGTTTTTAATTTTCAAAGTTTTTAGGTTTTGTTTTTGCTTTTTAGACATTTTAGCTACTTTAATCAGTTCATTTTCACTTAGTGTAGTTATATAAAGTGTTCATCTCATGTTTTTACATTAGGATCTGCATTTTCATGCATTTGTATGAATTTTTTAACTGTTCACGTTATATGTGCATGAACATCATAAATGCTGAAATTTTTTCTAAGTCCCAAACTCGGACCGTCTGAAGTTCGGACTAACCGAACTTTGGAAGACTTTCCTTAGGAAAATTGTTCACATTTTGTTATGGACCCATCCGAATTCGGACCACTGTTCATCCGAATTCGGTCCTAATCAGCATTGTTCATTCATGATTATTTTTTCATAAGTATTTCCATTTTCACAACCATCCGAATTCGGTTCCCATCCGAAGTTACATACTTAGATTTTCCATATTTCATGCATATTTTTCATCCAAATTCCGGATTCGACCCAATTCGGATCACTGTTCATCCGAAATTCTTCTCATCCGAAATTCAACTCTTAGAATTTTTTATAATTTTTCAATTTTTTGCATTTTTCTAAAACATCAAAAATCTCAAAAATATTTCAAGTCCTTTGCACCATTGATTAGAGTTAAGATCAGTGTTTGAGTGAAATTGTCTATTCTAACATTGGTCTCTTAACGATTGACTTTGGACTTTATTCAGTAGAAGTCACATTCTACAAATAAAAGACCTGATGCTTTAAACAGAATAGACAGTTTCAAATTCACACTTATCTCAGACTTAGTATCAATGTTCAATTCTTTTAAGTCTGCTCATCTAACACTGCTACATGTTTACAGGACTCATGGAACCAAAAATCATCCTCACCCTTCCCCATTCACCTCTCCCAAATAATAACGCCCAACTCCCCGAGGAATCCCTTCTACCCCAATTCCAATATGTTGAGTTTTCCCCCCATAATTGGCAACTTGACATTTCCACCCTCCGCCATGAAGCCGAAGATATCACCTTTGATATCCTCAAAGGCCGCCCACTCATCTACGCCCTAACCACCGCCATATCCGTACCATCCATATACCTCCAACAATTTTGGCATCATCTCACTTTTGTGTCTGATGTCGAACCCCACTTCCTATCTACCATAGACTGCGTTCCAGTCAAAATCACCCAAGAAGCTATCCGCCACATTCTCCGCCTCCCTGCTAAAGCCTTTTCTGTCACTAGATATGCCTTCGCCCCCATACCTTCCCTTCTAGAAACCCTTGAAGAGATAAAATCCCTTGGATATAATAGCCCACTCTCTAAGCCATCTGAATTCAAAACCAAACACCTTCAATCACATTGGAGGGTACTGTTCGATATAATCAACAAATGTTTCATCGGGAAACATTCAGGACATGACTCTGCTTCTATCCAAGTTCTTTCCATGTTTGCCACATTCGCATTCGACCGACACTATGACTACGCGACATTCCTTTTCGAGGAATTGAAAAGAGTAGTTCTAGAGAAAATAACAAAGAGCGGGCGAAAGTACATACCATTTCAACGGTTCCTGCAACTGCTCATCTAATACTCCATGCACCAAAACGACGACATTCATGAGCGTGCAGAAGCCAAGGTCTATTTCACCGACGCGCTTCAAAGGATAAAAATCCAAACAGCAACAGCGATCGTTCTAGTAATGCCTATTCCACTCTCATTTCAACTTCAAGCTACTCAAACCGACAGGGTAAGGGAATACATAAGGGCTAAATATCCGGATGAGGCTCAGTCAACACCGACTGAGCCTAACCAGTCCGAAGGTGAGGAGAGAATGAGTGAGATTGAGGGAGCTGAGGTGGCAGTTGGAAATATCTTGGGTTAGGGTGAGAGGGAGTTATCTGAGGTAAGGGAGGGAGGTGCAGGTGAGCCGGAAGAGACGGTCGATTCTAAAAGTACCGTCTCTGTCCAAATAAGAGATGAAGAAGCTGCATCTGAGGGTATTCTTAGCCCCCTAAGCCGGACAACCCTCCATAAGACCATCCGTCCAATGGTCGAAACAACCCCCACCATCCACTTGGTATCCCCTCAAAGGGAAACCACTTCATTCCAAGGGATTATTGCACATACTCCATCACCCTCTCACTCGGAGAGCCGTGATGTTGAAACCGGTCACAAGATAAGTATTAAGATATTTAAAAGTTGGTTGCTATTTTAAGAAATTTAAGGAATTTCATGATATTGAATTATTATTATTAAGAATGATAATCTATAAATGTTAGTGGTGATAAAAATAAGATAAAATCAGTACTTAAGGAGACAAGATAAGTAGAGGGGTTAAATGTGTAAAGAACCGGAAGTTATGGAATAAAAGACCCTTGGTCTTTTATTATGTTCATTTCACCATTTGAACCTCAAAAGCTCTCCATCTCAACCTTTCACTAACAACCTGCTGGAATTTGATATTTTTGAACTAAATTCGTGGAATTAATCTTATAATAGACAAGATTCAAGAGGAATTAAGGTAAGAAACATTATATCTCAACTTGGGGTTTATTTGGAGATTTTTAAAATTCAAAATTCGGATTTTGAATCTGATAGATTGTTGTTGCATGTTGGATAAATTAGTTGGAAAGCATCCCTCGAAGGTTACTGAAGCATTTGAAACAAGAATCGTTGGTTAATTCGTCCAAAAATGTAATAAATCTGAATTTTTATGAAGTTTTTGTGTTCTTGAGGTTTTTCCACCTTTTTGTTCCAATCTGGACAAATTAGAGTGTTATTGATGGGGAAAATGATGTAACACTCAAATTATGTTAGTATAATATTACTATGGATTCCATGCTGTTAGATTTGAGTTTTTGGTAATTTTTAAGTAAAACCCGTAAGCCACGAATACAAGCCTGTTGGTCGACTCGACGAGTCGGTGGGTTGACTCGGCGAGTCACCAAGAACATTTGAATACAATATTCAAAAATGCATAAGTGTTGGATCCGAATTCGGTTGGCACCCGAATTCAGATGAGACCCCAAATTAGATTTGACCGAAATCGAATAAGAACCGAATTCGGATGGGTCAACGTAACTCGGATGGATCCGAAATCCGGCCGAGGATCCGTAATTCGGACATCGACTCGGCGAGTCATCTGGACCGACTCGGCGAGTCGCCTGCAGTACATGTGTAATTCGGATGGGTTTATAAAGACCCGTATTGATAGACAATTAATCACACTTTTGAGTTATTTTTGGTATTATATAAAGGCATATAATGAAGGGTTATTTGGGAATGATAACAAATCAAATGATGGTTTTTAATGTGAGTTTCGGATGACGGTTCCGAATGTTGTAATACTTTTGTTTGTACAAATTGATGCTAATTTGTTAAAGAACATGTAATGATGATAGGTTTATCATATGAAAATGTAACAGGTCCCTTGTGGTGTTGTTTAACCCACAGTGGGTTACTTTGTGATCCGGTTGAAAGCCCGTGGAGAAATAAAAAAAATTGACTGTTATTAACTAACGCACCCACTGTGAGTACATATGATTTCGCATGTCTATATCTGCTTTATGTTAGCTATTGCCTGCTGAGACATGTTGCTTCATTTTTGTTTGGAATTCTACTAACTTGCGTAGATTTAGATGCACATTGATCTTGTTGCATGTCCGTTCTTTTATTGTGCATCTATCGATGGACCGACGGGTCGCGTCTGTTATTCCGATGTTACTGCGCTAAATGTACTAGGGGTCCAATGTTGTAATATATTCTGGATGTTGTAATAATGAATTGAGTGTGTAGACTTAGTATTGGAACCTTGTAGCACCGTAGGGTGTTGGACTCAATTATATAATTTTGTTTTTGTACTTTTATGCTTCCGCACTGTAATTTAAGTATGCAGATCATTATGTAATTTATGTTTTGTGATTAATACTGGGTGTTATGTAATTGTGGTTAAATGTGGCAAGGGTGTCACAGGCAATGGTATCAGAGCAGTAGTTTGAGAGTCAAGTGTCCGTGAGGTCTTGGTCTCAAACATTAAGTGATGACATGTAGTGATTTTAAGTAATGATCTGAACTATGATAGGTTACGATCTAGTAATCATAGGAGATTGACTTTCATACGGGACAATGGGTGGTGTCTCTAAATAAATGACATGTTTCTAAACAAGTTGTATGTTTTATATTTTAGAACATGTCTGGAGGAGGAATGACACCCGAAGAAACAAGGGAAATCATGCTAGCCTTAATGGCTGAGCAAAATCAGATGATTCAAGACCAGTTTCGGGCTCGAGATGAGGCCGAAGCTAAGAGAAGGGAAGACAAGAAAAAGAATAAGGAAAAAGAGGGGGGCAACAATGATGAACGAGATGACAACACTGGGTCATCTAATAAGCCCCAAGGTTGTCGGTTTAAGGACTTCAAGGGAAATGGAGCAGTCGAGTTTAATGGATTGGGGTATGCTGTTGCCGCACTTGAATGGATAACAGCAACCAAATGGACATTCCGAGTCAGCGACTGTGCTGAGAAGGACATGGTTCGGTATGCTACTGCTATGTTCACCAAAGATGCGATTATGTGGTGGAATTCCATGGTTAACGCCTTAACCTTGGAAAAAGTTTCTTTTATGACTTGGGCTGAGTTCACTGACCTATTCACTCAGCAGTACTGTCCGGTTGATGAGCGCCGAAGACTTGAGGCAAAGTTCATGGCATTGATGCAGGGGACTAAGACTGTGTCCCAGTATGTTGTGGAATTCACGTGGTTGAGTTTGTTTGCGCCTCATCAAGTTGATACCAAAGAGAGGAAAGTAACCAGGTTCGAGGCTGGTTTAGATATGGATATCAGAAGAGTTATGAGCAACGTGCGCTACAATACGTTTGCTGGCTTACTTGAGGTTGCCAGAAATGTAGAACAAATTCTTATCATGTCGGGATATTCGATTGGGTCTGCCGCTACTGCTACTAACCCAACACAGCCGTCACCGCCGAAGTGCCAGCGTGAGGGAGGATACTCGGGATCTTCTCGCTCATCGCAGTATTCACCACAGCAGTCTTATCGCCGATCATCTGGGTCTTTTGGTCGTGCTCGTGCCTATTCCATCAACACCGAGCCGCAATATTGTAATAAGTGTCATCTGGAACACTTCGGCAAGGGCACTAATGGACGCGCTTGCTTTTGCTGTGGAGAGTTGGGCCATTTTCAGAGTGAGTGTCTACGAAGAGCCGATGCTTGCCATAAGTGTGGGGTATGGGGCATTATAGTAGGAACTGTAGAAAGAACGTTCCAGCAGCTGCTGCTCCATCTTCAACCTGATCTTCTGAGGGATCTAGTGGTGGTTCAGTCAACCGCCGAAACCAGACACAAAGGGCACCGACTCGTGCATTTCAGATAACTGCGGAGGAGGCTAGGGAAAACCCGTAAGTGGTTACGGGTACGTTTATAGTTAACTCTTTACCTGCACGGGTGCTGTTTGATTCTGCTGCCAACCGATCATTTGTATCTACCATGTTTGCACAACGACTGTCGATGCCTCTGTCTAAGTTATCTACTATACTTGATATTGAAACTTCTAGTAACACTCTAGTCAAAGTAGATCATGTATACCGTAACTGCACTTTAGTGATTGAAGATGTAGTCTTCAATCTGGACTTGATCCCGATAGTATTCAGTGAGTTTGATGTGATAGTCGGAATGGACTGGTTGATAGAGAATGAAGCCCATATAGTCTGTAAGAAACGAATGATCAAGATAACCACACCGGAGGGGCGTGAGGTCTGTATATATGGGGATAGGAGAAGCGGGGATCTGTGCTTATTGACCATTGCAAAAGCCCGAAAGCTTGTTGCAAAGGGGTGAGAAGAAGCCTATGGCCGATGTGCCTGTTGTATCACAATTCCCAGATGTGTTTCCGGAATACTTGTCTGGCGTGCCGCCTGAGAGACAAGTGCAATTTCGAATTGATTTGATCCTTGGAGCTGCACCGGTAGCTCGTACTCCGTATCGCCTTGCTCCTACAGCGATGCAAGAAATGATGAAACAACTCCAGGAGTTGTTGGATAAGGGCTTCATTCAACCAAGTTCATCTCCGTGGGGAGCCCCTGTTTTGTTTGTTAAGAAGAAAGATGGCACGATGAGGATGTGCATTGATTACCGGGAGCTGAATAAGCTGACTATTAAGAACAAGTATCCGCTGCCGGGGATAGATGACTTGATTGATCAGCTACATGGGGCAAGTGTGTTTTCTAAGATTGATTTGAGGTCGGGATATCATCAACTGAAAGATCGAGACGAAGATGTGCCTAAGACAGCTTTCAGGACACGTTATGGGCATTATGAGTTCTTGGTTATGCCTTTTGGGTTAACCAATGCCCCGGCTATCTTTATGGACTTGATGAATAGAGTTTGCAGACCGATGTTACATAAATCGGTAATAGTGTTTATTGATGACATCTTGGTGTATTCCAAGTCTTAGGTCGAGCATGCTGCTTATCTAAAGGAATTATTGGAGTTGTTGAGAAAGGAAAAGTTGTATGCCAAATTCTCAAAGTGTGAGTTGTGGCTGCAACAAATTCAGTTTTTGGGACATGTAATATCTGGAGCTGGGATTTCTGTAGATCCAGCTAAAGTTGAGACCATAAGAAACTGGGAACCGCCTCGTTTAGCTACAGAAGTCAGAAGTTTTCTTGGGTTGGCGGGCTACTATAGGAGGTTTATTAAGGATTTCTTGAAGATTGCAGTTCCTTTGACTGCATTAACAAAGAAGAATGCACCGTTTGTTTGGGAAACCGTGTAGCAAGAAGCATTTGAGATCTTGAAAAAGACGCTAAGTGAAGCGCCGATACTTGCCCTACCAGAGGGTAATGAGGATTTTGTAGTATACACGGACGCATCGAGATTGAGGTTGGGTGCTGTGTTGATGCAGCGTGGAAAGGTAATTGCGTATGCCTCGAGACAGTTAAAGCAGCATGAGAAGGATTATTCAACTCATGACTTGGAGTTGACAGCTGTCACTTTTGCATTGAAGTTGTGGAGGCACTATCTTTATGGAACTAGGTGTCAATTATACACGGATCATAAAAGCTTGAAGTATATCTTCAGTCAGAAAGAGCTTAACATGAGACAAAGACGTTCGACGGAACTTATAAAGGATTATGACTGTGAAATCCTTTATCACCACGGAAAGGCTAATGTAGTAGCCGATGCACTAAGCCGTAAGGCCTAATCTAAGGATTGCTGCTACATGATGACGTCCACTATGCTAACTTCTACGATTATTAATGATGTTAAAGCCGCTCAAGAGGAAGCCTTGAAAGAAGAAAATGTTGGTGCTGAGGATATTAGGGTACAAATTAAGAATATGGAAACAAGTGAATCGGGGTTGAAAGGTATATATGGAAGGATCTAGGTGCCGAAGTTTGGTGGTGTGAGAAAGGTGATCATCGAAGAAGCACATCAATCGCAATTTTCTGTACATCCCGGGAGCACAAAGATGTACAACGAATTAAAGGCAGACTTTTGGTGGCCGGGATTGAAGAAGGATATAGGCCAGTATGTTGAAAGATGTAGGATTTGTCGGCTTGTGAAAGCCGAACACCAACAGCCTTATGGTAGTCTGCAACCGCTTCCCATTCCAGAATGGAAGTGGGAACATATAACTATGGACTTTGTCACCAAATTGCCAAAGACTAGGCGTCAACACGATGCAGTATGGGTGATCATTGATAGATTAACCAATTCTGCTCATTTCATTCCCATCAGAGAAAATTACTCGTTAGAAAAGTTGGCTCATATTTATATGGACGAGATTGTTTCTATACATGGAATTCCTAAGTCTATAGTATCTGATCGTGATAGCCACTTCACCTCCAACTTTTGGTCGGCTTTGCAAGAAGGATTAGGAACGAGGATCGCGATGAGTACGGCTTACCGTTCGCAAACTGATGGCCAAAGTGAAAGGACTATCCTGACACTTGAAGATATGATGCGGTCGTGTATATTGGATCTCGGTGGTAATTGGGATGATCATTTGCCACTGATAGAGTTCTCGTACAACAACAGTTATCACGCGATGATAAAGAAGGCACCGTTTGAGGCTTTATACGGGAGAAGGTGTAGGACTCCTACGTGTTGGAGAGAAACCGGAGAAACACCGAGTGCTGGGCCGGCATTGCTTTAGGAAACAAATGAGAAGATACAATTGGTTAGACAGTATATTAAGGCGGCCCAGGATCGACAGAAAAGTTATCATGACAGGAGGCATAAACCTATCAATTTTGATGTGAATGATTGGGTT
Organism: Centrapalus pauciflorus; assembly: GCA_020465985.1. NCBI lineage: Eukaryota > Viridiplantae > Streptophyta > Magnoliopsida > Asterales > Asteraceae > Centrapalus > Centrapalus pauciflorus. Next base: position 322,868 of record JAANYP010007032.1, on the reverse strand, counting down.
TATTTGAAGGTGTCACCTATGAGAGGGGTTACACGTTTTGTAAAAAGAGGCAAGTTGGCTCCGAGATTCTTCGCACCATTCAGAATAATAGAGAAAGTTGGAAATTAGTCTTACCATTTGGAGTTGCCTGAAGAGATGTCGGGCATACATCCGGTGTTCCATGTGGGAAATCTCAGAAAATCATTCACTACTGGAAATGAGGATTGGGCAGATCACACCGAGTTGCAAATTGACGAAAGGCTCCGGTATGTTGAAGAGCCGGAGAGTGTTTTAGATACTAAAGTAAAGAAGTTGAGGAGAAAAGAGATAGAGATGGTGCTTGTACTTTGGAAGCATCATAAAGGAGCCAATCATACTTGTGAAACTAAGTCTGAAATGATGAAGAAGTATCCGCAACTTTTTGAATCCAAGTAACTTCCACGACGAAGTTTTAGCGTGGTGGAGCCCATGCTGTAACATCCTCGGATTCAATTTATTGTAATTGGGATAATTAGATGAATTTTTGTATATTTAAGTTGGATTATGAAAGATAATTATGTATTAAGATATTTAAAAGTTGGTTGCTATTTAAAGAAATTTAAGGAATTTCATGATATTGAATTATTATTATTAAGAATAATAATTTATAAATGTTAATGGTGATAAAAATATAATAAAATCATTACTTAAGGAGACAAGATAAGTAGAGGGGTTAAATGTGTAAAGAATCGGAAGTTATGGAATAAAAGACCCTTGGTCTTTTATTATGTTCATTTCACCATTTGAACCTCAAAAGCTCTCCATCTCTCAGCCTCTCACTAACAATCTGCTGGAATTCGATATTTTGGAACTAAATTCGTGGAATTAATCTGATAATAGACAAGATTAAAGAGGAATTAAGGTAAGAAACATTATATCTCAACTTGGGGTTTATTTGGAGATTTTTAAAATTTAAAATTCGGATTTTGAATATGATAGATTGTTGTTGCATGTGGGATAAATTAGTTGGAAATCATCCCTCGAAGGTTACTGAAGCATTTAAAACAAGAATCGTTGGTTAATTCGTCCAAAAATGTAATAAATCTGAATTTTTATGAAGTTTTTGTGTTCTTGAGGTTTTTCCTCATTTTTGGTCCAATCTGGACAAATTAGAGTGTTATTGATGGGGGAAATGATGTAACGCTCAAATTATGTTAGTATAACATCACTATGAATTGCATGTTGTTAGATTTGAGTTTTTGGTAATTTTTAAGTAAAACCCGTAAGCCACAAATACAAGCCTGTTGGTCGACTCGGCGAGTCGGTGGGTTGACTCGGCGAGTCACCAAGAACATTTGAATACAATATTCAAAAATGCATAAGTGTTGGATCCGAATTCGGTTGGGACCCGAATTCGGATGAGACCTGAAATTAGATTGGACCGAAGTCGAATAAGAACCGAACTCGGATGGACCCGAATTCGGATGGGTCAACGTAACTCGGATGGATCCGAAATCCGGCCGAGGATCCGTAATTCGGACCTCGACTCGGCGAGTCATCTGGACCGACTCGGCGAGTCACCTGCAGTACATGTGTAATTCGGATGGGTTTATAAAGACCTGAATTGATGGACAATTAATCACACTTTTGGGTTATTTTTGGTATTATATAAAGGCATATAATGAAGGGTTATTTGGGAATGATAACACATCAAATGATGGTTTTTAATGTGAGTTTCGGATGACGGTTCCGAATGTTGTAATACTTTTATTTGTACAAATTGATGCTAATTTGTTAAAGAACATGTAATGATGATAGGTTTATCATATGAAAATGTAACAGGTCCCTTGTGGTGTTGTTTAACCCACAGTGGGTTACTTTGTGATCCGGTTGAAAGCCCGTGGAGAAATAAAAAAAATTGACTGTTATTAACTAACGCATCCACTGTGAGTACATACGATTTCGCATGTTTATATCTGCCTTTAGTTAGCTATTGCCTGCTGAGACATGTTGCTTCATTATCGTTTGGAATTCTACTAACTTGCGTAGATTTAGATGCACATTGATCTTGTTGCATGTCCGTTCTTTTATTGTGCATCTATCGATGGACCGACGGGTCGCATCTGTTATTCCGATGTTACTGCGCTATATGACCCGGAGCTGATCCCTCCGAGGTACTGATAGGCAGTAAGTCATCCCCGATGTTATGTCTGTCTCAGATGGTTGGTTTATATGCCGACCTTTGGGCTCGAAGGAGCTGCGGCTCTTGCTCCGTACTTGGTGTACGAAGAGAGTATACGACGTTCGTCGTCGGTGTTACTCTTGGGGCTTCATAAAGATATATAAATTGCATAAATCTATGTATTCACTAAGCATTCGCTTACCCCTCAGTTGTTGAATTTTTACAGGAAAAGGAAAATCTGCTGTCGGACCTTCTAGTTAGGTCGTTTGTGAAGTCTTTGAAGATATCTACTACTCAATCGGTAAATGTACTATGGGACCAATGTTGTAATATATTCTGGATGTTGTAATAATGAATTGAGTGTGTAGACTTAGTATTGGAACCTTGTAGCACCGTAGGGTGTTGGACTCAGTTTTGTTATTTTATTTTTGTACTTTTATGCTTCCGCACTATAATTTAAGTATGCAGATCATTATGTAATTTATGTTTGGTGATTAATCCTAGGTGTTATGTAATTGTGGTTAAATGTGGCAAGGGTGTCACAGGCAATGGTATCAGAGCAGTAGTTTAAGATTCAAGTGTCCGTGAGTTCTTGGTCTCAAACATTCACTGATGACATGTAGTGATTTTAAGTAATGATCTGAACTAAGATAGGTTACGATATAGTAATCATAGGAGATTGACTTTCATACTGGACAATGGGTGGTGTCTCTAAATAAATGACATGTTACTAAACAAGTTATATGTTATATATTTCAGAACATGTCTGGAGGAGGAATGACACCCGAAGAAACAAGGGAAATGATGCTAGCCTTAATGGCTGAGCAAAATCAGATGATTCAAGACCAGTTTCGGGCTCGAGATGAGGCCGAAGCTAAGAGAAGGGAAGACAAGAGAAAGAATAAGGAAAAAGAGGGGGGAAACAATGATGAACGAGATGACAACACTGGGTCATCTAATAAGCCCAAAGGTTGTCGGTTTAAGGACTTCAGGGGAAATGGAGCAGTCGAGTTTAATGGAATGGGGGATGCTGTTGCCGCACTTGAATGGATAACAGCAACCGAACGGACATTCCGAATCAGCAACTGTGCTGAGAAGGACATGGTTCGGTATGCTACTGCTATGTTCACCAAAGATGCGATTATGTGGTGGAATTCCATGGTTAACGCCTTAACTCATGTCACTGCTGTCGCCGCCCTGGTTAGAAGCATGAATCGCCGCTCCATCGTTATGTGCTTAAGAGTCTTTCAAATGGCGATTGAGAGTGCATTAGTTAAAGTAGGTCTAAGAGCTCCAGAGCAAGATATCTTCCTACAAGACCACTACCCATCGTTCAAAGTTTTAATGAGGGGGCAGCTGGGAATTATATTTTTTGACCAGAAAGGGAAGAAAAAGTATATGCGCTTTGAGGATTTGCCTTGCTACTCCGACAGCAGATTGGTCAGAGCTGAACTCACCAAAACAATACAAGAAAACGATGCTCAGACAATCTCTGAACTTAAACCCAAAGCGAAGGAGATTTAAGACATTCTCAGTGGCACAGAACTGCTGAACGAGAGGCTGCATTTAAGGCAAGTGACTAGACGATTCGACGTCGTCCTTGGCCTTAGAGAAAGAACGGACCACGCCCGAGTTCACCCACAATGATCGAAAAGGGGGAGATTGTTAGATATTTAATTTCGATCTTGTGACTTTCTTTTGTAATAATTATTATTAGTTTATTTCCTTGTTATTTATTTCAAGACTTTGTTTAGTTGTATTCTATATATTTCAAGTTGAGGGGGCAAATGTGTAATAGGTTGAAAGTTGCTCTTAATTTTATATAAAAGGGGAAACCCCACCTAGGGTTTCCCAACATTCAGAGAAATACGGAATTTTGATATCACTGCCGCCACATATTGTGAAAACATTCTCTCTGTCATTGTCATCATCGTTCATGCAAATCATTGAGTGATTTATTCTGTTTTGTTTGAATATTGGTGAGATTATTACATGAGTGCTGATATAATACTGGGAATATGGTTACAACACCCCCGCACATTCATTTACATATATGAAAAAGACAATGGCAAAGGAAAAGCCCGGTTGGTAGAAGAGAGGCAGGAGATAGGAGGACCATCAACCCGACACCAATCAGACAATGCAGTTTTAGAAGCTCGTTTGGATACCATGAAAGCTGCAATCGAAGGCCTGCTGAATGCAAACAAGTCGTTATTGATGGAGGTAAACAAGTTACGTCAAGAGATACAAGTACAATCACTTTCTATTGGAGCACATTCGCGGTGGTTGACTAGTCTTCAGTCCAGAGTTGAAGCCTTAGAAAAAATGGCGTTTCACCGCACGTCTAGCTCAGCCTCTGGTAGGACTTCTCATCCCACTTCTCCTGAAGATCTCTAGGAATTTCCTAATTGTGTTCCTCTCGGTTGCTTAAACCTCGTAGACTCATGAATCTCTGAACAATTTACATTTGGTTGTATGGTTAGCCTTTAGGCAAAGACAATTGTCACCGGGGTTTATGTTGGCACCGGTGCTAACTGTTGTTTTTCATTCCTAGGTTACGTTTTAGACTTCCAAGAATGCTTTGCTTAAAGTGCATGTTTCATAAAACAATTATATGCTTTCAAGTTTCTCCTTTTCGGTCTTACTTTAATGTCGGGGACGACACATCACTTCAGGTTGGGGAAGGGGAAACGCACATATGCGTTATGTAATAGAATTAAAAATAATTTTACGATTAAATTGGCATATTCAACGAACCAAGCATACCCCCACTAATCCAAAAAAATGAAATTTTTTTAGCCGAACAGGCCCCGCAAGCGCAGCAGTCGGCGCCCAGGGGTGCTCCTACCCGTATTTCCCAGAAATAAATAAGAAGATTGCTCCCTCAAACCCTAGTAAGAGCACCCCCCCCTCCATACGCCTCCATTACGGCTACACCCATTTTGACCAATTTTCACAAAATATCTTCACTTTTTGCTCAAAACATTCTCTAGGAAGGATTTAGAACATCATTTGAAGGTAACCTTAGGCAAACACTTGAGTTTTCAACTCAAGTTGGGGAAGGAGTTGCAAGGTAGGATTCAAGCTATCACCAAAGCTAGATCAAAGCATTTTTCATCACATTCACTCTCAAGATGTCGCGAAGAACTAGACAACGAGTGGGGGAGGGTGCCAGTTCATCTACTCGACCGAGGGTAGAATGGATTCTAGATTTTTATTTATCACAACACCCGGCCAACATTCGACAACAATTATTTATGACCAAGAAGTTCTCCTGGAAAGCTCTAGTGGAAAAAAGAGTGAAAAAAGATGAGTTCGAAAACTACAGGGTGGTGCGGAGTTTCGATCACTTGGTTGGAAAGCCGTTTTAGACTTAGGGGGAGAGCATATCTACCAAGACGAGGTAGTTGAGTGGATGTCGACTTTAAGAAGAGAGGAAGGCCGATATATGGGGGATTTCACCTTGATAGGGTGTGTTGATGGACACGAAATCCCGATGACAATGTGCCATATGGGAGATTTTCGGTGTACACATTGGAGTGGGCATGGACGATGCCCGATTGTTCAATTACGAGTACAAAAGGGACGCACAATTGGCATTCACTGACCGAACGTGGGAAGGAGAATGGACAACACAGTTGGCGAAAATCCTAAAGATATACTATAATACCGCCGCGGGTTACACGGCGTATGCAAGGCGAGATCTGAGTCCCATGGCCAAAGTGTTGCATAAGATCATCACCAACAATGTACTTCCTAGAGATAGTGATTTGACTAAGATCAGGCACAAGGAGGTAACAATTTTGTACGCCTTGATGACGGGAGAGTCGAGCCTGTCATTCGCATGGATAGTGATGAATGACCTATGGTCAATGTACGACACGAGAGATAGGAAGATTATTCCTCACGGGTGGCTTAATTCTGAGTTTTTGAGAGCTCAAGCTGCATTATCGCCTATCTCCATCCCAAGAGCAGTTTCAGGCATGATCATCACAGCAGCCATGATCCAAAGCATAATTTTACGACAAACTGATCAAGGGTTCGAGATCTTTGACTCAGATACGGGAAAAGTACACCGAGGGCCGTATGGTGTCGAAGAGGCGGAGGCCTTTCAGCAGAACCAAGCCAAGCGGTTGAATGCGGCGAGAGGTGGGAGCGATATGTCCCAAATTATTGCCCGATTAGACGCAATGAATTTGCGTCTAGGAAGCTTTCAGGAGGATGTGGTTGGTCGAATGGATGAGTTCCAACACAAGTTGGAAACTCAAACAGGACGCATTGATGAGATTTAGACCAGTGTGCGAGCCACGACATTCTGTTAGATATTAAAATTCGATCTTGTGGATCTATTTTGTAATAATTATTTAGATAATATTTATCCTTGTAATTTATTTCTTAGATTAGTTTTATATTGTGTGAAAAGTTCAAGGGCTAAAAGTGACAATCTTTGTAAGTTAATTAAAGGAGCCTATGTATAGGCTCCTAGGGTTTTACAATGATACGGTTGACATTTTATGAGACATTGAGAATCTTTATTGCATCCGCCATTTTCGTATTCTCCCAACATTCCTTTTGTTCTTTCATCATATCACAATTATTGAGAGATAATTCTTCTTGTGAGTGATTATTGAACATTATTGTGCTGATATATACTGGGAATCATATACAACAATTGGTATCAGAGCTCAAAAAGGTGGATTTCAACTTCAAAAATCGGAAATCGCTGCTGTTCTTCATCATATTCATCGACTTTTTCATCATTTTTCATGGTTAGATCTTCATTCTCACCCATATTCTGCAGTTTATGTGTTGTTCTTATCATATAATCATCACATTATCACTTCCTACTGATTTAGAGCTTATTAGGTTCAATCTTAACATCATATTCCTCTTATAATCGGTTGTTTTAAAATCTAGAAAAATATTGGTTTTCTTGCGTTTTTGGTCCGTTTTTAAAGATTTTTACGTGTTTTGGTACATTTTAAATGATAAATAGTGTTTAAAATAGTTTCCCAATCATTTAGAAACAATTTTAGGCCAAAAATCTGCTCATTTTAAGTCTGGTCTGTTACTGAAATTTTGAATATCTGCTGTATTTCGGACCTGTACTGTAGCACTTCGGACCATAGTTCGAACCATCAAAGGACCTTAATTCAGACCAATTCGGACCTTACTTCGGTCCATTTCAGACCATTTTTAAGTGTATTTCGGACCAAATCTTGCCAAATTCGGACCCCACTTCGGTCCCATCCGAACTTCGGACCATCCGAAGTCCAGATCAGGCAAATTTAATTCACTTATTTTGACTTGTGCTTTAATTTGAATTTTCATTTCGGACCAACCGAATCCGGACCATCCGAATTCGGTGTTCCCTCCTATAAATTTTCCTAAGTGTTCATCCATATTGGTCACTGTTCACCCGAATCCGGACCATCCGAATTCAGTTCATCCATCCATTGGTCCAACCCGTAGTCCGGTCCTAGCCATTTTTTACTGTTCACCCGAATCCGGACACTATTCACCCGAATCCGGACCTTCCGAATTCGGTTCATCAACCATTAATCAGCCTAGACTTGGTCCATCCGAACCACAGTTCATCCGAACTCGGTTCCTGTCCGAACCCACTGTTCATCCGAACTCGATTCCTGTCTGAAACCACTGACTCATCCAAATTCGGTTATATCCGAAATCAGTATCCTAATCCGAATCAGTGCCATCCGGTGTCCTATGCATCCGCAGTCCATTCCATCCGATTTAAGTTTCCACCTTCAAGATCTTATTCTTCCATATCAGCACCCGATATCATGTCTCGTGAAGCTCTTGTCCTCGGATCCGAGAATAGACCACCTGTTCTGTATCCTGATGAGTATGAGCAATGGAAGTCCCGTTTCTTGAAGTTTGTCGGTATGCAACTCAATGGCAACCTTGTGCTTCAATCCATCTCTGAGGGCCCCGTTATCTACTATCGGGAAATAGCTGCTAGACCCGAGGCTGACCCCCCTGTCCTCGCATCAAAGGTTGAAAGGGAACCCGCAAATGATGCCGAGCAAGACAGGCAGCATGCAGACAAGTGGGCCGAGTATCTGATCTATCAGGCCTTCCCCACTGATATCTTAGTCGGAGTAGACAGCAAAATGCCTGCTAAAGAAATGTGGGATGAGTTAGAATTTCAAATGCTGGGGGCCGATCTAGATGACCGTGCAAAGATTGAGGAAGCTAAGGCTATGTTCACTGAATTCCGAGCCAAAGACGGGGAGTCGCTGCAGGCTACATTTACTAGGTTCTGTGCAGTCCTAAATGAATTTAACAAACTGCACATCAAAAAGGACAAGGATGACATAATTATCCAGTTCTTTTCAGCCTTAGCCCCCGAGTGGCAGATTGCATGTCGGGCCACACGACGAGTCTTGAATATTCCCGAACTATCATTCAATGTGGTGTTTAAAGAGCTAAAGAAGTATCAGGGTGATGTGGACCAACAGAAACAGATGGCATATCAACTCGCATCCTTGTTGCTATATGCCAACACCGGCATCAAACCCACTGATTCCCTAGCCTTGATCTCCAACACGAATATTCCCGCTGCATCTTTTGCTCAAGGTTCATTTTCGTCCCAGTACCGATATGCTTCTCCTCCGCGTGAGGTAATAGATGAAGAAGAAGCGGTCATTCAAGAACAAATAGCCTTATGGACAAATCGTCTCCAACAATGACGCTTTTCCAACAAGACTAATAATCAGCTCCGCTACGACACCGGTTCGCGGAGGTACTCGGATGAGCGAAGGGATGAAAGACGAGATGATTATCATCGGGACGACTATCGCAGGGATGACAGGGTTGACAGGAGATACGACGATAGACGCGACTATCAGGATGACCAACGTTATGAAAGGAGAGACGATAGGCGTGATGATCGTAGGGATGACCGACGCGACTATGATCGAAGGGATGATCGTCGTGATGACCGCAGGGATGATCGAAGGGACGCTCGAAGAGAGTATGATCGTAGAGATTATAGGAGAGATGACAGTAGGGAACCTCGCCGTGCCAACAAGAGGCCGGTAGAGCGGAGAGATGAGAGGCCGAGAGCCGAAGAGACGAAAGGAGCCGAAGAGCGTCTCTGTTATAAGTGTGGAAAACCGGGCCACTATGCTCGGGAGTGCAAAAACAAGTTTGACAGGGACGTCGGCTACTATGAGCGAAAGTTGGAAGCCGCCAAGAAACGAACCGATGCTATGGCTCTCGTCGCCCAGGAAGACTACCGGGATGCTGAAGATACCGATGACGAGGACGATAAAGGAAAGAGTTGCTACATGGTTGATCGTCTGGGATTGGATGGCTATACTACTTCAACTGCTTCAGATTCCGACAGTGTTGATGAGGGGGACACACTGACAAATCCACCAGCATGTCTGATGGCTAGATCCGACGATCCCGAATGTTCGTCATCAGATTCAGAGACACGAGAGGTACATTCCTGTTACATTCCAAAGCATGTAAATAAATAATCTGTAAATAGTGAATGTACATTGCACACACATATACTTGACTTAGAAGCTAGGTTAAATGCTGAAACTGAAAAGTGTGTGCAGGTTGAACATCTAGCCCAAACTTTAAAAGAGTCTTTTGAATTATATCAATCAAAGTGGTTAACTAATCATAATGTGATAAAACAGATGCTAATCGAAAAGGTAGATGTTCAGGACAGGAATATGTACCTAGAGTCTTGTATGGATAAGTTATCTAACGAAAAGCTCTCTTTAAAAGAAGAAATATATGTACTTTCAAAACAATTAGAGACAGTAAGTATGGAAAATATAGACAGTTTAGAAAAATACAAAATGATAGAAGAAGAAAGAATAAGTTTGTATTCACGAATAAAAACCCTTGACGATGCATTTTTAAAATGGGGTCAAACTGAACAAACTATTCACTTGAATCAGCCCAAAGAAACTAGGTTTTATCATTCTAAACAAGGAATCGGTTTTAAAAATCCTAAATATTTGGAAAAGTCTCAAAGAGTTTTACCTTTATTTTATGACATGAATTATATGGGAGCTGGACTTAAATCTTTCTTTTTTTGAGTCATCAAAAGAAGTTTTAACCCAAGAGGATGAGAAACGCGTTGAAAATAAACAAAAAGAAATATATCTTTTCAATATGAAGAACTAAACGAGAGTTATCCTTCTAGAGTACCCACTTTAGAGGAAGACTTCTTGTCGAGTTATTCAGAAGCTGAAATGAAAGCAGAACCTGTAAAACCAATCCCTCGCCTTTACATTCCTACAAAAGTTCTTCAACATCAAATTACTATTTTAGAAAAGGAATTAAAGTCAACTCAAAAGAAAGCTCTTGATTTTCAAGAAGCTCTTCTTAAGACTGAGGAAAAATTGGTAAATCAAAATTTTCAACAATCTGTAGAATTAACTATATACAGAGAAAAATTTGACATGGTTTCTCAAACATTGAAAGATCTTTTAAGAGAACCAAGGGTTTCTCATCCTACCAAAATCTCACTTGTGTCATCCAACAAAGGCAAGACTAAAATGGAAAATTCTTCTATCAATTGTAAAGGTGAGTGCTCAAAACCTTTTTTAAGCTGAGGTTTCTAAAAAGACTTAGAGTCAATCTAAGTCTTTCAAGAAACCCACTCACCAACAAAAAGAAAAACCTGTAAAGTTTAATTCTTCCATGTGTACTGTCTGTCGTCGTTTTGTTCCTACAGATTATGTAAGAAGAGTCCCAAAAACCACCATGCAGGATTTTACAAGTTTTTTTGTGAAGAAGGCTGTAATGCCAATTGAATTTGTTTCTAGAGATAGGATGCCTGTAATTTCTGAAAACAATTTGTGTAATGATGTAACGAATTCTACTGTTTGTTTAAAGTACTCTTTTAGTGACTTGTTTAATTTATGTCCAACTCGTTTTAGACACCAAGCTCTTGAAATGAATGCTTTTGTGCCATATCCTGCTAAAAAAATTCGCAAAAAGAAAATAAAAAAGTTGCGTCATCGGCCACAAAGAAAAATGAGACTTGTCCTTTGCCGAGGCCCAAAACCAAAGCAAAAGTCAAAAAGGTCTCAAAAAGTCAAAAACCATAGGTAATTTCATCGCCTAAGGTTCCAAAGCCTGATGAATCAAATTTTCAATGGATTCCAAAAGGCTATGCATCCGGACCACACATAACTGCTAAATGGGTTCCTAAAACTGCAAACGTTCCATATTCACCTGGAACTCCTAACCAAAAAGGAACCATATTAAGATGGGTACCCAAAGCTGTGTGATCATAATGCAGATGGTTCTTGGTTACTTCTGATCAAGACTCGTACCTCAATGAATTGGCTTCTAGTTATCATAGACTAGGACCCGTTCTTCTACTTGTCGGTTGTGCTTAAACCGACACGTTTGGCTTCTGTGCACACAGCTCAGGACCCGGTCTTATTACATCATGTTTTCTGAACATCTAGGTTCAGAACACGGTTTGATTGTCAATAAATGATGGATGTGTTTGAATGCTTATAAATCTTCATTATATGAATTTTTTTTTTCAGGCTAAATCCATCTGGTATATGGATTCGGGTTGCTCCAAGCATATGACTGGGAGAAGAGAATTGCAGTCCAACGTAGTCGAACAATATTGTGGGACGGTAAAATTCGGAAACAGCCATCAGGCTCATATAAAAGGATACGGGGACTTAGTCTTAAATAATCTAGTCATCAAGGACGTTGACTATGTTGAGGGATTATCGCATAATCTATTTAGCATAGGACAGCTCTATGATAAAGGGTTAGAAGTAATATTTAGGGCTAAGAACTGCAGTGTTAAGAGTATGGATGAAAAAGAAATCTTATCCGGTTCCCGTAACTCTAACCTTTACACCATAGACGTAGCCAAGCTCATGGTTAAGGATAGCATCTGCCTCTTATCAAAAGCCTCTTCAAAAGACTCTTGGTTGTGGCATCGAAGGTTATCCCAATTGAACTTTGAAAACATCAACAAGCTGGCTGCGAAACAATTGGTTAAAGGTCTCCCAGAATTACGATATGAAAAAGACCATCTTTGTGGAGCTTGTGAGAAGGGAAAGATGAAACGATCATCTCACAAACCAAAACCCGAACCATCAACGAAGAGAGTGTTGGAGTTACTACATATGGATTTATGCGGACTGATGCGGACCCAAAGCATAAATGGGAAGCGATATGTGTTGGTTATCGTTGATGATTACTCACGATATACCTAGGTTAAGTTCTTGCAATCCAAGGATGAGACAGCTCAAGAAATCATCGAATTTATAAAGAGTGTCGAAACCCAACAGCAACTGTCCGTTCAATCAATCAAATCTGACAACGGCAAGGAGTTCAAGAATTCGGTAGTTGAGGGCTTCCTTCGATCCAAAGGTATTCAACATCAATATTCTGCTGCTAGAACACCTCAAAAAAATGGAGTCGTAGAAAGGCGTAACCGTACCCTTGTGGAAGCCGCTCGTACAATGCTAAACTACTCAAAGCTACCTCCGTTCTTGTGGGCCGAAGCCGTGTCAACAGCTTGCTACACACAGAATCGCTCCATAATCCATAAGCACTTCAACAAAACTACTTATCAACTCTTCTTGAATAAAGTACCTTTCATCAAGTACTTACGTGTATTTGGTTGCAGGTGCTATGTGCTAAAAGATAAAGACAACCTCGGGAAAATCAACGAAAAAGCGGATGAAGCGATCTACATTGGATACTCATCCAACTCGAAGGCTTATCGTGCATTCAATACCCGAACCAGGACAGTCAATGAAAGTGTGCATGTCACATTTGATGAGTTGGCTGAACTGGCACCCGAAGTTGATCATTCAGGACCACGCATTACACTAATGCCTGGAGACTCTTCTACTCACTCTACTTCTTTTTCATCTTCCGATTTAGTTAATTTATTTGATCCTTTTTACGTAGAATTTTTCGGTCCTAACGCTAATGTTTCTAATAATGTAGGTAATCCACCCAACAATTCAACTGCACCACAAATTTTATCCGACCCATCTTCACCCACATCATACCCTCATCCATGAACATCATCTACTGATACATCCGCAGTTGAATCTACTCCTGAAATACCCTCGCATATCATGCCAAACATCCTTCATTCACCTGAACCTTCGGAACTCGAACCATAACCAGTGGTACCATCACTAGAAACCATTGACCATGAATTATCATCCATCCCCACTCTCACCACTGAGATTCCATCCCGAGCACCCCTTCCACACGAGACTAAATGGACCCGAAGTCACCCAACCGATCAAATCATTGGTGATGTCTCAACCGGTGTCCAAACACGTAGTGCATCTGCTAATGAATGTCTCTTCGCATCATTCCTTAGTATGATAGATCCAGCTCGTGTGGATGAAGCCCTAAAAGACCCAGACTGGATAGTTGCAATGCAAGAAGAGCTCAACCAGTTTGAACAGCTCAGAGTATGACGGTTAGTCCCCAAGCCAAAAGACCGAACAATTATCGGAACAAAGTGGATCTATAAGAACAAACAAGATGAAAATGGCATTGTGATAAGGAACAAAGCGAGACTTGTTGCCAAAGGCTACCGACAACAAGAAGGGATAGATTATGACGAGACCTTCGCTCCAGTTGCACGGATCGAAGTTATCAGAATCTACTTGGCGTACGCGGCACACAAGGACTTCAAAGTGTACCAGATGGAAGTCAAGACAGCCTTTCTTAACGGTGAACTTAACGAAGAGGTGTACGTTGAACAACCACAAGGATTTGTTGACGCACATAAACCTGACCATGTTTATGTGCTAGACAAAGCCCTCTATGGTTTAAAACAAGCACCTTGCGCATGATATAATAGCCTCTCTAATTTTCTTATCTCTGCTGGTTTCAGCAAAGGTGTGGTGGACACAACTCTGTTCACAAAAAAGGAAGGCCCACACACAATGCTAGTGGAAATATATGTTGACAACATTATATTTGGATCTACTGACAGTAATTTCTGTAAGGATTTTTCAGTCCTAATGGAGTCCAGGTTCGAGATGAGTATGATGGGGGAAATGAATTTTTTCCTCGGATTACAAGTCAAACAACTTGAAAATGGGATTTTTGTGAACCAGTCGAAATATACTCTTGAGATTCTCAAGAAGTATAAGTTAGACTCTTGCACGAGTATCGCAACTCTCATGGCTTCCAACTGTAAGTTAGACACCGATCCTTCTAGGAAAAGTGTCGATAATACAACTTACAAAGGGATGATAGGATCCTTACTGTATCTAATGCTAGTAGACCTGATATAATGTTTTCAACATGTCTTTGTGCTCGCTTTCAGGCCGACCCGAAAGAATCACACCTAACTGCGGTAAAACGCATTTTTCGTTATCTTAAGGGTACACCCGATCTTGGTCTCTGGTATCCAAAGGGAACCGATTTTGATCTTACTGCCTTTTTAGATGCTGATTTTGCAGGTTGTAGAGTTGACAGGAAAAGAAAATCGGGAGGAATACAGTTCTTGGGAGACAGACCGGTGAGTTGGTCCTCCAAAAAACAGAACTGTGTTTCAACATCCACAGCTGAAGCTGAGTATTAAGCAGCTGCAAGCTGTTGCTCTCAAGTACTGTGGATGAGAACACAATTACGCGATTATGGATTTTCACTCACCAATATCCCAATTTACTGCGATTCTCGAAGTGAAATTGATATCTCTTGCAATCCCGTGCAGCACTCTCGAACAAAACATATAGAAATCAGTTATCATTTTATTAAGGGAAAATTTCACAAAAAACATCAAACTACAAGTTTTTTTCCGATTAAGTCCCTCAATCAATTTATTTGTCCGATAAGTCCTTTAACTAAATAAAAATCACGAATTTGGTGTTTTTTTCAAATAAAGTTACCAATAACCTGTTAAGCGGGTTGCAATTGCTGACGTGGATTTTATAAATCTATGATTTTTTCGATTAAGTCCCCCAACTAAATAATTTTGTCTTACTATATATCAATTGGCACAAAATATCAACTTGCGGATATCTTTACTTAAGCTTTCGACGAACCTCGTTTTCAGTTTTTAGTATCCCATATCGGCATGTTGAATCCACCTTCCAGTTACATATCAGACATTGTCTTAAATAATTCTATTTCAAACCATCATGTTTGAAATTCCTTTATTTTAGAAAATATTTGTTATTTAAATTTAAGGGTTGTGTCACAAAATTAAAATTCAATATTTCATTAACTATGTACATCTTTAATGATTAATGATCCTGACAAAATGATGTGTGAATTGTTCATCACTGAGTGGGACACAAATTTAATCCAGGTTTGTCTGTATCTTTAAGGTTAAATAGGATTAAGGAATTAATCTGAAAAAGAAAAAGAAGCGAATAGGTGTTTATTTGAGGGGGAGTATAGTTAGGATGTTAATTTTTATAATTTTTTGTTCCTTTTATTTTTATTTTTTCTCTTAGTTAAAATTTTTAAATTTTAGGTTTGTTAATTTTTCGATTTAAGGTTTAATTTAATCGGTCAGAAAATGACAAATAGATTTTATTTGTTTAAATTTGTCAAAAAGTCAAAAATATTTTATCTTATTTTATTTCATATCTTTTTGTCTTAACTTAATTATTAAAAGAAAATCTCAAACATATTCTATTTTTCCCTTTGCTTATTTTTTTGTCTCAAAGAAAAAATACAAAAAGACTTTGTTGTTGGGCCAAATGTTTGTGAAAAATGTTTGATTTATATTTTTAGTTTAAGGCCTAAATTTTTTTGTTTTGAGAGACAAATTCGGTGGCCCAAATGCATATTGGGCCTGGATCTTTTGGTACCCGGCCTGAACCGCTCCCTTTAATGGTCAAATGGTCTCATCCTTCACCTCCAAGATATTTCCAAAACTTCTTTCTTTCTTCTTTTCTCTCCTCACCGTCGACGACAACCCACCGAACCTCCATTCTCATCTTCGAAGCTCCATTCTCATCTTCGGCACTCTCAGATAATATTTTTCTAACTTTATTTTAGCATTTAACTTACTATATTGTCTATTTGATTTTCAAATTTTTCATAGTTTTTATTTTTGGTTTTTGGTATTTTTAGGACATTTAATCTGTTTCTTATAGTTAGTTGTAGTTAAATAAAATGTTCCTTACTTATTTTTAGTCTAGGATCTTCATTTTCATGCATTTTTATCAAATTTAGAACTGTTCACGTTGCATGTTGCATGAACATTTACTGAACTGCTGCACTTCGGACCGTCCGAATTCGAACCAAGCACCCGAATTTGGATGTGTCACTTAGAAGAATTTCAACCTTTTTCCATCTGCCATGACCGAATTCGGACACTGTGCATCCGTACTCGGACCACTATGCATCCGAATTCGGCCCTTCAAAGAATGTTCAAATTTTTAATTTTTCTTAAGTTTATTTCTTCATACACTGTGCATCCGAATTCGGTTACTGCCCGAATTCGGTCCCCATCCAAATTCATGTATCATCCGCATTCATGTTCCATCCGAATTCGGTCTTCATCCGAATTCCGGACCCCATCCGAATTCGGACCATACCTTGTCACTTTCATGCATCATCCGGATTTCGGCTAGATCCGAATTCGGTGGTACTATTCATATGAATTCGGCCCATCCGAAATCCAACACTTAGCATACTTTTTACATTTTTCAATTTTTGCATTCTCATTATAAATCAAAAACCCAAAAAGATTTTTATTCCGGTGCACCATTGGTTAGAGTTAGGATCAGTGTTTGAGTAAAAATGCATGTTCTAACATTGGTCTCTTAACGATTGACTTTGGACTTTATTCAGTAGAATTTAATTCTAGTAATAACGACCCAATGCTTTAAACTGGACAGACAGTTTCTATTTCACACTTATCCAGACTTAGTATCAATGTCTTATCATCAAAAGTCTTCTTTTCTAACTTTGATGCACCTTTACAGGAATCATGGAACCCGCAGTCGCAATTACCGTACCCCATTCCCCAATTCCTAACAACAACGCTCAGTTACCCGAAGAATCCATTCTTCCCCAAGCTGAATACGTTGAGTTCATGCCACACAATTGGTAGCTTGATGTATCCATCCTAAGCCGCGAAACCGAAACACTTGCCTTTGACATCCTTCAAACCCACCCAATCTTCTATTCACTTTCCACATCCAATTCTGTTCCCCAAATCTACCAACAACAATTCTGGCATCTTTTAAAATTTGTTGCCGATGCCGAACCGCACTTCACCTCCATCATAGACTGTGTCCCAGTCACAATAACCACCGCAGCCATACGTCATATCCTACGCCCACCCGCTGAAGCCTATTCCATGCACCACCTACAGTTTGCCCCAATTCCCCCCCCCCCCCCCTCGAAACCCTAAATGAAATCCAAGCATTGGGCTATGATGGTCCGCTAACCAAGCCATCGGACTTCATGACCAAGAATCTTCAAGCTCACTAGAGGATTCTTTTCGATGTCATCAATAAATGCTTCACCGCCAAGCATGCTGGACACGACTAAGCATCAATTCAAGTCCTGGCAATGTTCGCAGCCTTCGCTTATGACAGACATCATGATTATGTTGCATTCCTGTTCGAGGAATTAAGACGAGTTAACCTGGAGAGGAGCACAAAACGTGGAGGTAAATACATCCCTCTTCAGCGGTTCCTACAAGTGATAATTCAATATGCCATGGACAACGACGACGATATACATGAACGTCCAGAGGCTGATGTATACCCAATGGTTGCCATCCAAAGGCTCAATCTACCGAAAGGGGCTCCTACTGTACCAGTAATGACAATCCCACTGTCGCTTCTGCAAAGGGCAGTGCAATCTGAAAGGATAAGGACATATTTAAGAGAATTTTATCCGGATGAGGCTCGGTCAGATCCGACTGTGCTTACCCAGTCCGAAGGTGAGATACAAGCGAGTGAGGAAGAGGGAGAAGCGGTGGAAGTTGAACAATCATTGAGTTTAGGTGAGCGGGAGATTGCGAGTGTAAGGGAGGGAGGAGAAGGTAAGGCAGCAGAGACGACGGATTCCGAAAGAACCGTCTCTGTTATAAGAGGGATTGAGATAACATCTGAGGGTGATCACAGCCCCATCAGCCAGACAACCCACCTTCAGACCATCAGTCCAATGGTCGAATTCACCCCAACGACCCACTTAGCATCCTCTCAACAGGGTGCTACTTCATTGCACGGGGATCTACCACACACGCCATCACCCTCTCATTCGGAGAGTCGTGGTGTTGAACGAGGTCACACTCCGCCCCATGTGACCGCACATCTTTCTCCCACAGCTCACTCCCCACCCCCACACACATCACACGAAGCCTTCGTGGCGTCCCATCAACGAGCTGCCTCCGTGGCGGCTCCTCAAACTTCTGGATCTGCGCATCCAATTGTGGAGCCATAGATGACAGAAGGAAGACCTAGAGTGGCTTCATCTATGCCATCCACTTCAGGTCATCTCCAAATCAACATCGAGATGTTAACGGCAGCTCTACGTGCTGCCGGTATTGTTACCCAGGCTTCCCTGGACGCCCACAAGGAGGCTGTCGAGGAACGACATACCGCCCTTCTCTCATTATTTAAGGGTAAGGGTGTCGCTTCTGAGGATTTGCCTCCACCAGGGACCCAATCAGTTCAAATGATGTATCAGGAGTTATCAGACAAGATAGACGCGCAAAACCGATTAATACTTCAAGTCCAGGACAAAATCAACTCCCGCATGGACCGTCTTGAGTCTGTAGTTATCGAGCTCCAGTGTTGTCCCCAGGCTGAGTCCCAAAAGAGAAAACATGCCGATCAGGACGACCCTGATCGCCATGAAGGGAGAAGCGTCAAAAGACTCAGTCTGAGGACCTTATGTTGATTGAAGGGGGAGCTGTATCAGAGAGAACAAATATCCAGGGGTCCGGGGATAAAAGGTATCAGGCTCAGGAGTTCATGATGATAGAAGTCAAGCCCATGTTTGAAGGTCCAGCTCCATTGGTTCCAATGACAGCCATGGTTGAGTTTGAACCCATTCACGAAAAGGGTGAAATCATATCGGTCTCTGACTCTGACTCCGATACTGATGACTACCGATCCTTAATCATCCCAAAGCCTGAGCCCGAATCACCATAAAAATCATCATCCTCATTTGAATTCCTAAACTCCACGCCCCCCATTCCACAACAAGAAATTATATCCACTATCCAAGCTCCCTCACCTCTAAAAGAATCCCAAATAGTCAAAAGCCCTCCCAGATCTCAAAGTCCTCCCATAGTCCAACCTGTACCCCAAGTGCAAATCCTGGAACCAGGGCCCTCTGAAACCAGGCGTGTAGATAGATTTGATGACCCTCTTGAGCAGCCCGGTGTGTATGACAGAAGTGATCTCTATTGGGTGGGTTGGTATTCGAAAGGTGAGGTACATACCCTGCCACCTGAATTAAAACAGGAGTTGAGACAAGAACGAAGGGGGGAAATCTTCAAATTACTTGAAGCCAAATCATCTGAAATAGAAGAACCCCCCGTTTAGGGCCTTAAAGAATTTTTGCACAAGTTTCCTCCGAAGCAGTTTCAGAATCCTTTTCTGGAAGAACGATTCAAGATGGTATTTAGGAAGAAGCCAGGGTCATACAGCAGGCGCTTACTCATGGAACTTACAAACGTATCCAAAGCTGAACAGGCCGAGTACAACCAATTGATGCTCAGGGAAAGGAGGTCCAAAGTCTCTAAGTCTACGATAAAGAAACTTCTCAACATCATAATGTGTAGAAGAGCAAAAGTATACTATCCTGCCTTTCAGGTAGAGAGAGAAGATGGCACAGTGGAGGAGTTTTATGAAAATGACTTGGACTTCATAAATGTGGACGACGTTGAATTTTTGCACAACCGACTGAAACATAGAATTAAAAAACGTCTGTCTCACATGACTGCCATAGGTGCGCTTATTCGAAATACGAACCGCAGCTCAATCATCATGTGCCATATAGATTTTCAAATGGCGATAGAGAGCGCGCTGGTCAAAATAGGACTACGAGCCCCTGAGCAAGATAGCTTTCTTCTAGACCATCATCCTGCTTATAGAGTCATTTTCAGAGGAGGTCCCGGAGTTATTTTTGTGAACCAGAGAGGGCATAAAAGATTCCTGCGCTTCGAGGATCTTTCTTGTTACTCCGATGGTACTATCAGAATGGTTAGAGCCGAGCTTACACGAAGAGTTCAGGAATTTGATGCTCAACCAGATCCAGAACTTAGACGCTCACCAAAGGAGATACAGGACATCCTCAGCGGCATCGAATACCTGAACGAACGGCTACACATGAGACAGGTGATTAGACGATTTGATGTCATCCTTGGGCTCCGAGAATCAACAGATCATGCCAGAGTTCCAGGACCACCACAATGATCGAAAAGGGGGAGATTGTTAGATATTAAATTTCGATCTTGTGGATCTATTTTGTAATAATTATTTAGATAATATTTATCCTTGTAATTTATTTCTTAGATTAGTTTATGTTGAAGGAGCCTATGTATAGGCTCCTAGGGTTTTACAATGATACGGTTGAAATTTTATGAGACATTGAGAATCTTTATTGCAGCCGCCATTTTCATATTCTCCCAACATTCCTTTTGTTCTTTCATTATATCACAATTATTGAGTGAGAATTCTTCTTGTGAGTGATTATTGAACATTATTGTGCTGATATATACTCGGAATCATATACAACACATTCCAAAATGCCTTTTACAATCATCAATATTGGGCATACACGGACGCCGTGCGGGATCATATGAACTATAATGCCGGTTTGCCACACCAACAATATGAGGATTACCAGTGGCAAAACCTCAAGAGATTGAACATCGCGGAGTGAACGCCTCAATACTTTCCCGCCTACGGCCGAATCCCCACAACAACTCAAGGGGATAGTGTAGTGCATCCGACAAACACCTACCCGTCGACACCATTAATGCAAGAAGATCGCAACCCTTTCAGCGAATTTTTCGTTGGCATATTTGGACCACCACCTCAACAATAATCAGGTACCCCCGTTCCTTTTTATTAAATAGCTTTATTTGCCGCATTGTGTGTCAATTTTAGTGTTAAATAAGTGTGTTTCTTTTGAGAGTTGATTAAGTGAGAGAAAGAGCTATAATAGATAATTCGATCCATTTCCCCTATAATTCCTTGTTGTTGAGCTTGCGACTTAAAAATGATGATCTTAGTTAGGTCGGTTTCAAGTAAAAAGATATTAATAAATGAGTTTAAACAAATAACAAAGAGTCATAAGCGCTTGATTTCAAAGAAGTGAACTATTTTAGAAGTAAGATATCATGTGTAGTAACGAGCGATAAATGACAAAAGATCCAATAGCCGTTATTAATCCATGCAATAAGGGGGAGGAAGCAAACACGAATAATCAGCCTCAATTCAAGTGTGACCTAGTTGATTCAGGAAATTATGTCTGAAGGGTACCATCATGCCTAGTATCCTAAGGCCGACTGGTCTGGGAGCGGCTGACCCATATCCTGCTACACGAATCCTCTAGAAAGTCATGTTTAAAACTTGAATGAAAAAATATAGATATTGCATGAAAATGAGTAAAACGAAAAGAAAAGAAAAATCAGTAGTAATAATCATGCATCGAGGAAAAAGATAGTCCAGTGACCCACGTGAATTTAATTCTGTAACCTTCAGCTAAAAGGATAATAGTGGTGAGGAGTTTCCAGTCAGTTATCATAGAAACGTCACTTCATATCCGAAAATAATATAGTTTGGCAGAAATTGAGAAAAATCAGAAATAATTTTGGAAGACCAAGGCGGGGGGGGGGGGGGGGGGGCAGCTCTGCTGCCCAACCACGTGCTCAACAGAATGTTTTGGCTGGAAAAAGAGGTGAACGCAGACCCAGGCGCGGGGGGGGGGGGGGGGGGAGGGGCGCATGCCTGCGCCCACGGCTGCGCCCAACCCATTAAAATAATATATGGCCGTTTTTAGGGTTTTTGAGAAGTTTTCTATAAATACCAAGCAGTGGAGACGAAAAAAGGGTCGCGTTTTTGGAGAGAAAAAGCTTATGAAAGGTCCCGTTTTGAGCGAATACGAGTACGAAGAACACACGAGCCAAGCAACGGCATTGCTAAGGAGGAACTCACTACGCTGGAGCATTACATCACCCATGTCCGTCTAAGCTCGTACTGAACATTCTCGGACGAAGCATCACGCTAAGTGTTTCAATTCTACGAACGATTTATTATGTTTGCATGGTTTTATAATTTATGTTTTGATTGTAAACAAATGGTTGTTTTCTATTTCGTTGCGTTTCGCAAGATTGTTCGTTGATATTTTGTTATTCGTGTCGAGTTATGTGTTTAATTAAGACGAGTAATCAAAGTAACACGCGCTATGCCCAAGATCACGTAACAATTTTAATAACAATTATAAAAAGGTTATGTCTATGTAATCTTTATATCGTTTATGAGTTTAACGCAAGGTTAGATGTGGAATCCGGGAATGGTTATCCTTTTTAACAATTAAACAACTCGATTAAGTTTTCTCTTATAAATAGCGCAAGTATTTGTTTTTATAAAGCAAGCAATAATCTTTCTCAATCATTCACTTCTTCCAAGTAATTAAATTAGCAACGCTAGTCGCTCGAATACATGAATTTAACCTCTCGCACTCTGTGGATACGATCCGTACTTACCTTAGCTTCTAAGGTAATTGGTGGTTATTTTTGGCGAGGTAACGACACTCGTATCAAATTTTGGCGTCGTTGCCGGGGAGCGGTTGCGCTTTGAGTCACGTATTTTGGTAATTAGCTTTAGTTTAGTTTTCTAGTTAATTTAGTTATTTCAATTTATTTGCTTGGCGCAAGCATCGTTTCTCTCCGAAAAGAAAAATTCTAGTTCTTCACCTAGATCTCATAGGTTTATGCGCACACACTATTCCGGTAGCATTTCACCATTGAAACTTGACCTGGAAATAGAAAAAACTGCTACATCTAATAGGCGTTCCACAAAACAAGCTAATGAAAGTAAGAACGCTGTTCCTGAGATAGAATCTGAAGAATTATCTAGTTCAGAAGACGAGAAGGTCGATAACATTCTTATCGAAGTCCAACGAAACAATGGGAGATCGTAGAACTGTAGAATCCCATTATAGGTCGGGTGATATTCCTGATCCATCACCCATCCTTTACCCAATTACAGATAATGAAACCGAAATTAGGCGTCGGCTATTTAGCATCTTATCGGTTTTTCGCGGAGCACCAAGCGAAGAACCGTATGAGCATTTAGCAGAATTCACAGCCATATGTAAGGCCAATCATGTTAGGGGAATGACCGTATATGCACTTAAGCTTAGACTGTTTCCTTTCTCCTTAAAGGAAAAAAGCAAAAAACTGGTTTGTGTCACTTCCCACTGATAGTATAACTAGTTGGGATGAAATGAAAAATGAATTTTTAACTGAATATTACCCAATTAGTAAAACTACAAAAAAACGTAAAGAAATAATTGGATTCAAACAAAGACCTGGAGAACAATTTCACGAAGCATTTAATAGGCTAAATGAATTATTAAGAACATGCCCACATTATGAAATTCCAAAATGGATGATGATTAAAACATTCTTTGATGGGGTTAGTCAAGAAAGTAGGAATATGATCACTGACGCTTCTGGCGGAACCTTTTGCCAAAGAGGATGACGAAGCCTAGGAGTTGTTAAGCCAGTTAAGCAAATGTTTAAAATTCCAAGTAGGATCGGAAATTAGTATTGGTGTCCAAGTCATGGGCATAGACAATGCATGGTAAAGAGAAGTTAAATCCGATATCTTCGAGCTAAGCAAAAACATGGACTTGTTGATGAAGGGAATGGGAAAGGCTACGGTGGCACGTGCCTGTTGTGTCACATGTAAAGACCCTTCTCATCAATCCGAGAATTGCCCTCATACCATCGCATCGCCATGGTAAGGAGAAGAAGTACGAAGTCAATGAGGTTAATAAAGTAGCCAAAATCACTACCCTTAGGAGTGTAAAGAAAGTGAGACTAATGATGAGGTAGAAATTGTCTATGAAGAGGAACCACCTAAATTAGAGTCAAAGGTAGAAACAAAAATTATGAAAGTAACCTTTAAGGATCTAGAAGCCAAGAAATCAATCGAGACTAAAGTTGGGGAAGGCGGTCCAGTCACCGAAACTACTCCTTACCCATCGGCCTTAGAAAATCCGGCTTCAAGAGATAAATTCAAATCTTCTGATCTTTATCTCTTCATTGATTATAACACTTTCTGTTATTATCAATAAGCAACTAGATCATTTGACTCTAGCAGCTTGAGTTTCTTAAACTAGCAGCTTGAATTTCTTGAACTAACAGCTTCAGAATTGTAAGCACCCCAGATGTATGCTAACAGCATGAAAAACTAAACTAGCAGCGTGACATTTATACTAAATGATATTTTCCCTACAATATATGTATTCATCCAAAATATTCATACGTACATTGATCTTCAATTTGATCAAATTCTGATGCATGAATGCATACAAATTAAAAATAAAAACATAATAATTGTCATCATTTCTTTAGATGTTCAGCTGTAAACTGTGGAACATAAAGAGGACAAGCATCATTGCTAAGGGTACTGTCTACTTCACAGATGAAAATGTGGTGCTTCATAACACACCACTCCCAAATGATTGCTACAAAGTGTCCGTTGACCAATCGATAATGGATGCAGCTTGTATTCCGGATGAAGGAAACAATGGTTTCAAAACAGCTAAAGACGCAGTAGGTGGTTTTTATGCATGGCCCAAGGATAAAGTGATTATTGATGAGGGTCACGAGGAATTTTATCTGCCTACATATATATATATATATATATATATATATATATATATATATATATATATATATATATATATATATATATATATATATATATATATATATATATATATATATATATATATATATATATATATATATATATATATATATATATATATATATATATATATATATATATATATATATATACATATATATTTTAATTAAGTGTTTCATAGATATACGCACTACTACAAAATGAGCCTATTGCAACCTTTTGATAGTAACTTTTATATAATTAGTTGCATTTGATTCTAAAGCAAGTAAAAAAAATAAAGGTTGCATTAGAAGATCTAATGCAACTTTTAAATTAAAAGGTTACATGATTGATTGAAAATGGCAACATTTATAAGAAAGGTTACATTTATTATAGGTTAAAAGTAACCTTTATTTTAAAAGGTTGCATATTTCTAAAGTAAATGCAACTTTTTTTCAAAAAGTTACATCTAAAATGTTATTGTAATTTTTTTTATGTTTTCTATAAAATAAAATATATAACTATTTTACATTGTCAATCTTTTCATTTGATTAATAAATCTATTTAATCTAAATATTATAATTATTTTATTTATCATTTAATCCTCAACAATTTAAAATTTTAAGAAAATTTTAAAAAAGATATATGAAAAGATTAAAAAAAGAAGAAGGTCTCAGATTGCTTATCATTTAATCCTCAACAATTTAAAATTTTAAGAAAATTTTAAAACAGATATGTGAAAAGATTAAAAAAGATATATGAAAAAATTAGAAAAAGAAGAAGGTCTCGATCCATCAGTTGCCGCCAACGTCAACTCTCCCGATTGCCTCTTCGACTCCCTCAAGCATCGATCGACTCCGTCAACGTCGTCTCACTCAAGGGTCGTCTCCCGCCGGTGCTTTCTCAGGTATGTCGCCGGTGCTTTCCCTCAATCTAGTGTTAATATGTGATTTTAAGTGGGCACTGTGTGGTGTTCGTATATGTGTTACTCCGGTTCAACATATGGTTGATGGGTTTTAACAATGGCAAAGTCGATGCCAGTGTTTAAGAGGCGAGTGTATGATGGGGAAGTTGCCAATATGGTCCCGTCTCCAGCCTTCACCACACAAAATGTTTGTGTCCGCCCCTGGGAATCGATGAGGACAACAATTTTCAAAACTCAGTCTTAGACTCTCCTTGATTACTTTGTTATTTTGTTTTGATTTAAATCCCTATGTTTCTATTGTCCTATTGCTTTCTTCGTCCTTGTTGTTCATCCTTTCTTCAAACTATTTTGTTTGTTGCAACATGTGTTCATTCCAGGTGCATAACTTATTTATCTCGAAATATAAGTGTTATGTTGTTGATGTTTAGTGTTTGACAGACATCTGCTACTAATGTGGACTCTCAGGGTGTTTCTAAACTTGCTACTCATCCAAACCAACATTTATTTGGTTTTTTACATGTAAAACGGATTGTGTGTTTTGTTTTTGATTTTTATAATATTTTAATCTCCGTGAAGGGTTTTTAAAATCGACTAAACCACGGGCATAAACTTCAAAAAGACTTTAAGCCGTCAAATCAGTCTAATCGATTCTAATTACCAAGACCTTCGATCTATCGATTTCAAGAAGTTCGTGTTTGAGTTCTAGTTCTAGTTCTAGTTCATTTGTTAAAATATATATAATAGATTCGAACTCCACTAAGTTTTTCATATTTTGGTCGACTTCTGCTCAAATATTAATATATTATGCACCCTTACAAAAACATTAGAAGAAAGTTTTGGTTGTAAGGGATATAGCGGATGGAAAATCTGTTAATTTAATATGGATGGTATAGTTTAACAAAAAAAATTCAAACTGAGGTTCTATGTAGTCATGTACTTTATAAATTATAACTCATATATTGTCAACATGTTTACAAGCTATTCTTTACACAAATGGCAAAGTCGATGCCATTTGAAGGATATGAATAAAATACTATTTCTCCTACAATCTTCTGTAAAGTCTAGGCTCATCTTCATTCTCTGATTCCGTTAGCTACTCTATTTATTAAATTTACCTAATCAAACAGTCCCTTGATCAACTTGGCTTGTGTCACAGTGGAATACCTCATTTATGTTTTTGATTTTATTTTCAAAACATGGATTTAAGCATTAAGAATGCTTACATAATCGATCGAACAACAAATATAAACATGCATGCATTTAAATAGGAATGTGTAAAGCACTAAAATTACCTTGATTTTTTTTTTTTTTTGTTGTAGCTTGATGTCTTGCTTTGAAGTATATCTTTGATTCTTGAATTTTTATTTTTATTTTGTTTGCAACTTTAATGAATTCTTGATGAAAACAACATGTATATAAGTAGTTAGGCATGTTATGTGCTATATCCAGGATATCAGACACATGGAAAATGTTAGGGATTGGATGTATTTACCTAGAAGGTTACCAGAATTTGAAACGAGAGTTATTGAATTCCTTAATGCTTCATTTGCTAAGGCATCAAAGGGAGGTCAAATTTATTGTCCTTGTAAAAGGTGGTAAAACCGTTATTGGTATCGAAGAGATGAAGTATTCGATCATTTAAAAGGCCATGGATTTGTAGACAACTACTATGTATGGGTTTTTCATGGAGAAAGACCCTCACAAGAAAGATCGAATTTCGGCACAGCTGATAATGAAGCAGATATGCATGACCATTTTGATGAGTTATTGCATGATAGGTTTAGAGATACCATAGAGGAAACAAGTACAATGAATGAAGGCTTAAATGAAGTGGCTAAAAAGTTCTACAGTCTGGTGGAAGACGTAAAGCAAGAGTTGTACCCTGGGTGCAAAAACTTTTCGAAGTTATCTTTCATCATTAGACTTTTCTTGTACAAGACACTCCATGGGCATAGTAACGTGGCATTTGATGATCACTTGCAACTTCTAAAAGAGATGATTCCAGAGGCAAAACTTCCATCTAGTTTTACTAAAGCTAAAAATATTGTAAGGGATTTGGGGCTTGATTATAAAAAGATTATTGCATGTCCAAATGATTGCATGCTATTTAGGAAAGAGTATAAACATGATGATAGGTGCCACATTTGCCACACCTCTAAGTGGAAACAAATAATAGAGAAACAAGGGAGCAAACATAAGAACGAACACTCTAAAAAATCCTCAAATGTTCCGGCGAAAGTGGTGTGGCATTTCCCCTTAAAACCAAGGCTACAAAGTCTTTTTATGTGTTCAGAAACAAGTAAACATATGACATGGCATGATGAAGGACGTCCCAAAGATAGAAATCTACGGCATCCTGCTGATGGGGAAAGTTGGAAGAAATTTAATTCTTTGTATCCTGATTTTGCCAAGGAACTAAGAAATGTGAGGTTGGGGTTGTCAAGTGATGGATTTAGTCCATTTCGGACAATGAGCATTGCTCATAGCACATGGCCTGTGGTCTTGGTTAACTATAATTTGCCTCCGTGGATGTCAATGAAACAAGAATACTTCATGTTGTCTTTGTTAATTCCTGGACCTGAATCACCTGGTAATAACATTGATGTTTACTTGCAACCTTTTATTCAGGAGTTGAAGGAATTATGGGTTGATGGGTTGGATACATACGACAAATCTAAAGATGAGACCTTTAAGATGTATGCATCCTTAACATGGAAGATTAGTGATTTTCCGGGATATTCAATGTTGTCAGGGTGGAAAACAAAAGGAAAATTTGCATGTCCATGTTGCAATCATGAAACTAGTTCAGTTTACTTAAAACATAGTAAGAAGACATGCTACATGGATCATCGAAGATTTTTAGATGCTCAACACCCATGGCGGCGTAATAAGAGTGCTTTTAATGGTGAAATTGAGAAGAGGGTTTCTCCAAAACCTCTTTCAGGCGTTGAAGCTTTGAGAGAGTTATCTGATTTTCAAAATCTCTTCGGCAAGGCGCAAAGGAAGAAAAACGATAGCTCTTGCCTATGGAAGAAAAGGTCAATATTTTTTGAGTTGCCATATTAGCAATTTAATGCATGTCGGCATAATCTTGACGTGATGCATATCGAAAAAATGTGTGTGACAACGTGATAGGGACTTTGTTGGATATCAGTGGGAAGTCAAAGGATCATGCAAAAGCTCTATTTGACCTCTACTTTTGGGCATCAAAGAAAGGCTTCAACTAGAACTTTCAAATGATGGCAAGCACGTTCTCTTTCAGAAAGCATGTTTTTCTATGTCTTCAGAAGAGAAAGCCATTTTTTCGTGTTTTGAAGGAAACAAAATTGCCTTATGGGTGTGCATCGAATATTGCATGTTGTGTTCATCCTTCAAAACGGAAAGTATCAGGTTACAAGAGTCATGATGCTCACATCTTATTGCATTACTTGCTTCAAGTTGCAGTGAGAAAATCATTACCCAAGCATGTTGCGATCCCTTTGATTAGGTTGGGTTCTTTTTTTCGAAGTTTGTGCAGTAAGGTAATCAAGCCCCAAGACCTTGATCGATTACAAATAGACATCACCGAAACGTTGTGTGAACTTGAGAAAATATTCTTGCCATCTTTTTTTGACATAATGGTGCACCTACCTATCTACTTAGTAAATGAAGTTAGGCTTGGAGGACCCGTTCATTATAGATGGATGTTTTTTATGGAAAGATACTTGTGTATGTTGAAGTCGTATGTGCGAAACAAGAGTCGGCCAGAGGGATCCATAGCAGAAGGGTATTTGATTGAAGAATGTTTAACTTTTTGCTCACGTTATATGCATGAAGGAGTAAAAACAAGACTTAATAAGAGTACAAAAGAGGTCGATGAATTGGATGGAGAAAATGAATCTGGTGGACCAATATTTGTAAATGGCGGTCATCCTTTGGGAGGTGAAAAACGAAGAAAAGGCAAGATTTTCACTTTAGATGCTCGTCTAAGTGAACAAGCACATCGTTATGCTTTATTCAATTCTGATAGCACAAAAGTTAATGAGTGTATCAAGTAAGTAACCATTATATAACTTTTCTTTCTTTCAACTTATGTATCAGTATAAATTACTCACATGCATATTGTTTTGTAAATTATGATGTAGTGAGCACCAAGTCTATGTTGACAATCAACCAGGAAAAGGTAGATGGAGTCGAGCACAGAACCATAGTCACGAGTTTGCGAACTGGTTAAAAGACAAAGCAGTAACCAATAATGTTCCGGATCATATTTTTTGGCTTGCTAAGGGTCCTAGTCCTACGTCCCGAAGATACCATGGGTATTATTTTAATGGATACTGGTTTCATACCAAATCACGTGATGCTCGGTGCAAAACACAAAATAGCGGTGTGTCAATTACAGCTTTAACTCCTAGCTTTGCAAGCTCTAGGACAAAAATCCATCTGTTGGGAATGTTGACTACTATGGTAGAATTTTAGACATTATTGAACTTGACTATTGGTCAAAGTTTAAGGTTGTCTTCTTTCGCTGCGAGTGGTACCAAGTAGAAAAAGATTATTATGGTTTATCGTGCATTAACTTGAACAAATTTTGCTCTTCAGATGATCCTTTTGTCATGCCTTCTCAAGTGAATCAGGTGTTCTACATACCGGACCCTATAGAAGATGGTTTGCATTATGTTGTCAATAGGGTTCCTAGATATCTCTATAACTTTGAAGAAGAATCGGGTGAAAATGTTGGTGACTCTTATTGGTGTGAGCCGAATGAAGATACCTCGGGTTTTGTAGCACAAGCTAGTGAGAATGAGATTCAATTGTCGAGAAAAGACATGCCTCCTCTTGTAGTTGACGCAAATACAAATTTAGTTGGAGTGGATGAAGTTGACAGTCAAAATGATGATTCTGATTATGATGATACATTGTGGGATTGGATGCAAGCAGATGAAGATGATGCTGAACAATGATGAGAATGTGAATTGCTTTTAAATTTTTTCATATATGTTGATCTGTTATATTTTGTTTAACATATTTGTTAATCATATGTTTCCTTAACATGTCTCTTAATCACATGTTTTTGTAGCTAATTGCTCATGTTTTTAAAATTACAGGTTACTAATGGCAAACAAAAGACAACAAGATGAAAGTGATCGAACACAAATGAATGATTATGAGAGGATGAGACTGCTGCGAGTTCAAGAAAATCAAGCAATGTTACGAGATATGGGAGTTAAAAATCATTGCAAAGTCTTTGACGAGTTTGGTAGAAAGTAAAAAAATGAAGAAAGTAAAACCAACATATACCAATGATAAAGATGTACATTACATTCCTGACATGGGTGGTGATAGCGAAGGATATCCAATTGAAGTGCAAAATCAAGCTAAGGTATGATCACTTACTTATGGAATATGAAATTTGAAATTACCAAATAGTTGTCTAATGAAAATTAAAATTATCTACAGCGACACCGTCCACAATATATTGCACCAATGTCCATGAATAGATTTGCAAATTTAGCAAAACAACAACGAGTAGTTGCTTCAAAGAAACAAAATCAATCTAAAGCAACAATGACCATGGGTGAACTAATCTTAAGTAGCAAAGGGTCACAAACACAAAGTGAAACAAAGAGAAAGTTATTTCTTGTTGATGAAGATGTTGAGGATTACGAGATACCTCAACGTAATATATATATATATATATATATATATATATATATATATATATATATATATATATATATATATATATATATATATATATTATTGATTTCAAAATTATTTTATTAGATGATAACAAAGTTACTTGTAATACAACATTTCATATTGTGTCCTCTTCTATGCTTTTAATGTGAATGGAGTAGATAGGGAACACCATCATGTGAACAATGATGAGAATGAAGGGGATACCATGGGATCTCAAGGTACTTATGTTAAGTGATTTAAGTAGTTGGTTTACTTGTTGTTGCTATATTTTTGTTGATTGATATTTCTTGTTGGTCACATTTGTCATTGACAAAGATGAGGTTGATGAAGATGATGAGTATGAAGACATGGATAGAATGACATCTTTAAATGTTCAAAATGGGATTCAAGAGGATGATAATGAGGATGATTTTGAAAGGGAGGATGATATACTTGTTCATGAACAATTTGAAGGCCCCCAATTGGAATAACGAGCAGGTTAGCTTCTACATCTTAACAATATTTATATGAACACACGATCTCCCATTGCTGTCATTTTTCTGACAGCAACAAAGCAGTCCTATATGGACTTTCTATGCATGTTGTTTACTTGATTTAGATACAAATTTGCACATAAACATGTGTGTATGAATTCCTAATTGTTTAGTAATCATTTAAGTGGTTTTTGATCACAAAGTACTCAGATTTGTGGCTGCACAGGGGCAATGTGTTGGTTTATTTGACAGCAGCCCCATTTAGTTATTTGACAGCAGCCCCATTTAGTCATCAGTATTAGTTTGGTGATTTCAAGCTTTGTTGTTTATGTTTTGATTCTCAAACTACTATTGTATTCTTTTCAGTCCAAGAATTACAAACAAACACATAAATGCTCATATATTTGAATGTATGTACCCTGTTGCTGATTTTTATTCTTTATTTTTCCAGCACTCAAAACACACACAAGACTTAACAAAATACACACAAGACTTAACAATTTATATTGTTGTTATTGTTGTTATTGTTGTGATGTTGATGCCTGTTGTTACACACACACACATTCACTCTGTTTGTTAATGTACACAGCGTCACACACACATAGAGAACCACATACATATGTGCATCTGTTTATGCACACTCTGCACAACAGACTCTGCACAGCGCACGCGCGCGCGCACATACACACACACACACAATGTTGTTGTACATATAGAGTATATATATAGGTGAATTATTGGTGAAACCTGGTTGCTATTACTTTTAGTTTTCATGCCCAATCCATCACACATTCTGTGATAATTGAATAATTGTTGCTGTAGTAGGATGCTAAATGGACACACACACACACACATCAGGGATTTACTTTTATCTTAGCTTTCTGTATGGAATTAAAGAGAATGGTTGCTGTTGTACAAATATATACATTCGAGATTCACTTCCAAGTGAATCTTGGAAGTTTTGCAACACAACATATAAGAGACTTAGAGTTAACTTAGTTTAATTGTGGCTGTGGGCTGCGGATGTTACTCACAAACACACATCCAAGACTTATGTTGTTGCTACTGATTCTGTTTCAACCATGTAATAGAACTATTAGGTGCTGCTGTTGGATCTTTTATTCACACATACACTTGGTTTATATGGATGCAAGTAAATGAAAGAATGTTGTTTTTTTGTTTAATAGATCCGAGACATGCACCATTAAGGTGACTCTCGGATGTCATCTCTTCATGCAATCTTAGCTCATATTCATGCAACACACACACACACACACATATATACATATACTGCAATATAAATTTCCTTCTATTTTACTTAATTTCTAGCAGCCAAGTAAATAGATTAAAGGTGATTTATGCATCTATATACTGCACACGCACACACTGCACATTTTCATTCTGTTTTCATTTGTTTCCAGTAGCAACTAGTTTAAGGTTTAGGACTTCTTGGCCTCAACTTTTCGGCTAAAAACAGAAAGAACCAATCTGGACAGCACATTTATAAGTCTCAGAACTTTAAATTAAATTTTGGACATAAGCTCTAAAAATGCAAACATAATCACTTGATAACCAAATGTATACATGCATGCTTTCAATTTCAGGTTTATAGCACTAATCTTTATTTGTTGCTGGACTGTATATATATTGGACAGCAATGGGAGATCGTTATATTGGTTTTATATGTTGGTTTATTGGATTATTGGACTTTTATATATATACAGTCAGAGACTAATATATACATATATTCCTTTTATTTGTTGCTGGACTGTTATATATATCAGCAATGGATTATTGGATTATTGGACTATTATATATAGAATATTGCAGGACAGTTTATTGGATTATTGGACAGCATGGATGCTTTTATATGTTGGTTTATTGGTCTGTTATATATATATATATATATATATATATATATATATATATATATATATATATATATATATATATATATATTGCTGCACTCTTAATTTACCGACTCCGATATGTGTCTTTATATTGCTGCACTCTTAATTTATCTATATTGCTGCACTCTTAATTGTTGGACTGTTGTGGATATATATTGTTGGACTGCATGTGCATTAGACTTTGATATATTCTAATATATGTTTGATTTTGGAAATCTCTAAAACCAAGAAAAGAGGGCCAACGTTGATGCATGGCGTACATGTGCAAAGTGCCAATGAGCGCGAGGTCATCATATGCAATTAATTTGGACAACCCATTGGACCTGTAACCGAGGAGGACACAGTGGGGCAGTTTTCTCGTTTTTTGGGCACAATAGCTCGTAACTACAATTATGCACCATTGATTTATAAATCATGGCATAAAGTGCCACAAAAAGACAAGATGTCGGAGTATGTCTTGGTAAGGTTTTAAGCACTTTTTTTTCTTTTTTTTTTTTTGGTTTAGATTCTGATTTTGTTTAGTAAATACTAAATCTTCTCAAGGAAAAATACATTGTGCCCGATGATGCTAAACCTTGGGTTTTAAAGTCTATTGGATCTTGTTGGAGCGTATACAAATGCCGAATTAAGAAAAAGCACTTCTATGAGCAAAAGGACAACAAAACAAGATGGAAGAATCGACCTAAAAGTATTCCAGAAAATGATTTTTCACGATTGTTGAAGTTATGGAATGATAAGATGTGATGGTAATTTGCTAGGCACTTGGCTTATTATAGAGTTTGTTTATATTTAGTAGGGTTTTATTAGATGTATTTTATGTTTAAAGTTGTATTTGTTAATGTGTGTGTGTAGAAGCGTTGTTTGCGGGCTAAAGAGCTACACATGTCTCAGAAAAATAATCACACAGCCGGTCCAAGAAGTTTAGCGAGGATTCGTGAAGAGATGGTAATGCCTTTCTTTCATTTGTAATTTTTGTTTTCCTTATCATTCCATGTGTTGATATTTATGTTATAAAT
Organism: Centrapalus pauciflorus; assembly: GCA_020465985.1. NCBI lineage: Eukaryota > Viridiplantae > Streptophyta > Magnoliopsida > Asterales > Asteraceae > Centrapalus > Centrapalus pauciflorus. The sequence continues at coordinate 287,869 of JAANYP010007032.1, read as the reverse complement.
GTAGAAAATTGATGACCCAAATAAGGAAGCTCCTAGCTTAACCCAAATGTTTGAGCGTACGCGTAAAAGGACCGAAGGACGTGTATATGTTGATACATATGATGACACGGCAAATAAAATTTTAAGTTCTTATTTTGAGATCACATAGTAGGTCTTTTTATAGATATCAAGTAGCCATTTTTTTTGACAATATTTTCTCATATTGAAGGAACAAATGAAGAACTACAAACCTTTAGAAGATGGAAGTGCTTCGGTAGATCCTTTTTCGGTTGTGATGAACAAGGAGCATGATGGATATCGTAGACTTTATGGTAGAGGTGTGACCAACAAGTTGATTAAAAGTGTGGATGGTGGTGATGCATCACTCAAAGGTGCTAGTCTTGAAATTGAAAAAAATGACTTGCTTGATTTGCGAAAAGAGATTGAAGAGGACCATGAAAGAAAAAAGGCTAAGTTAAAAGCTATGAAGGAAGATATTGAGAACCAATGAGATAAATTAGTAGAAGATGCGGTGAAGAAGCTTATGGAAAAATTGCCTCTTCAAGTTTGTGAGTTTCCAGCATGATTTATCTTCTATATTTGGTTCAAGGTATGATGTCATTTCAATCATGACAAGTATAATTATTTCATCAATTTGATTATTGTTGTTTGAGTTACTTACGTATTATTGTTTGTGTGTAACAGGCAACTTTGTTTTGGGATATATATATATATATATATATATATATATATATATATATATATATATATATATATATATATATATATATATATATATATATATATATATATATATATATATCAAGACCGATGTTTTTTGGAGGATTTAGATACCTTTTGTCATTATAATTAACAATTATTATATGGAATATTATTTTTAGATTATTGTGTAATTGGTGAAGGATTTTGATACATTTTCATTATTGTAATCGAATTTTTTGATTTGGTGATGCTTATTAATTATATTCGTGTATTAAAAGGTTGTACTTTTTGTAACTAAATTCATAAATGTTGCATTTAAAAATTAAAAAAAGTTGCATTTGAATGTAAAAAAAGCTTGTATTTGAGTATAAAAAAGTTGCATTTGAATGTAAAAAAGGTTGCATTTGAGCATAAAAAAGTTGCATTTGAATGTAAAAAAGATTGCATTTAAGTTTAAAATAGTTGTATTTAAATGTGAAAAAGTTGCATTTGAAAATAAAAAAGGTTGCATTTGAGTTTGATAAAGGTTGCATTTGATGGAAAAAAAAGTTGCATTTGATATAAAAAAAGTTGCATTTGAGTGTGAAAAAGATTGCATTTGGTTATAAAAAGGTTGCATTTGAATATAAAAAAGGTTGCATCATAAAAAGGTTGCAATTCTATGATATATGCAACTGTTTCAAAAAAGGTTGCATATTCTACATAAAAGGTTACTTTAGACCTAATGCAAGAGGACATAATGCAACTCTAAGTAAAAGGTTGCTTTAGGCATAATGCGACTTTTTGGAGGCCTAATGCAACATTTTGTCAAGGTTGCAATAGGCTTGTTTTGTTGTAGTGACGCCTTGTTTCTTATTACAGGTAACACCACCAATTTTGGACAAAAGGCAGCAGCTGGTGCCCCACCAGAAGTAAAACGAAAGCGCAACAAACAACAACCGATTTGTGTCACTAGTCATGATTTGCAATTACAAAACCAAGCGTAGACCAATTGAAGAGTCAAAAGGCATTACATTACAGTGTTGTTTAATTAATTGATGCAAATACTGTACATGTACATATTCCAATTTTTATTTGTGGTGTTATATATATATATATATATATATATATATATATATATATATATATATATATATATATATATATATATATATATATATATATATATATATATATATATATATATATATATATATATATCATATGGTCACACATTGTGGCCACTGTTTGATTAATTATATGTGTGACTAAATAGTGCATAAAATTTAAGTGGTCATTTGATGAACAATTAATGGTCACACTTATTATAACCTACGGCCACATTTGGCATAAATTTATGTGACCAAAGCCCAGAAGAAGAAACTCGTTGTTTGACCAAATGGATGTAATCAGCCACACATACATAAAAATAAAGTGGTCATTGCATGGACAATTGTCACGCAAAATACAGGTTTACCTCACTTAAAACAACATATGGTCATACTTCTTAACACCTATGGCCACTTTTGGCATAATTTTATGTGACCAAAGCCAACAAAAAGACACTCGTAGTGTGACCAAATGGTTGCAATCAGCCACACATAAATAAAAATAAAGTGGCCATTCTCACACAAAATACAAGTTTACCTCACTTAAAAGAGCATATGGTCACACTTTTTAACACCTATGGTCACATTTTGAATAATTTTATGTGATCAAAGCACACAAGATGACACTCGTTGTGTGACCAAATCGTTGCAATCAGCCACACATACATACAAATAAAGTCGCCATTGCATTGACAATACTCACACAAAATACAAGTTTACCTCACTTAAAAGAGCATGTGGTCACACTTCTTAACACCTACGGCCACTTTTGGCATAATTTTATGTGATCAAAGCCCACAAGAAGACACTCGTTGTGTGACAAAATGGTTGTAATCGGCCACACATACATAAAAATAAAATGTCCATTGCATCGACAATAGTCACACAAAATACAAGTTTACCTCACTTAAAACAGTATTTGGTCACACTTCTTAACACCTACAACCACTTTTGGCATAATTTTATGTGACCAAAGCCCACAAGAAGACACTCGTTGTCTGACCAAATGGATACAATCAGCCACACGTACATAAAATTAAAGTGGTCATTGCATTGACAATAGTCACACAAAATACAAGTTTACCTCACTTAGAATAGCATATGGTCACATTTCTTAACACCTACGGCCACTTTTGGCATATTTTTTATGTGACCAAAGCCCACAAGAAGACACTCGTTGTGTGACCAAATGGTCGCAATTAGCCACAAATATATAAAAATATAGTGGTCATTGCATTGACAATAGTCACACAAAATACAAGTTTACCTCACTTAAAATAGCATATGGTCACACTTCTTAACACCTACGGCCACTTTTGGCATAATTTTATGTGAACCAAAGCCCACAAGAAGACACTCGTTGTGTGACCAAATGGTTGCAATCAACCACACATACATAAAAATAAAGTAGCCATTGCATTGACAATAGTCACACAAAATACTAGTTTACCTCACTTAAAACAGCATATGTCACACTTCTTAACACCTACGGCCACTTTTGGTGCATAATTTTATGTGACCAAAGCCCACAAGAAGACACTCATTGTGTGATCAAATGGTTGCAATCATCCACACATACATCAAAATAAAGTGTCATTTGCATGGACAATAGTCACCCAAAATACACTTTTGCTTGATTTTAAAGAGCATCTGATCACACATTTTATGGTTTTGGTCACTCTTTGTAAATGGATACGGTCACTAACCATCTAATGTGACCGTATGGACCCTTTTGTCACGGAACCTTTAGTCACACACACAATGAAAAAACAAGTGTGACCGTATGGTTATTCTCACACATTTCTAGTGTGACCAAAGCCAAAATTTGTACCAGTGGCTAGCACCACTTCTTTTAAGTCCTCGCAGATACACTGGGCAAAATCGTATTGTTTGTTGAATGCAACCCCGTGAAAGATTCGGAGTGCATGAATGTTGCCTCTGTCAACACCCGAATGGTTTGAGGTCATACACCTATTCAATATGCAGAATGGTGCATACCATTCTCCGTTCATGCCATTCCAATGAAATAATGAAATCTTGTGCAGTTACTTTGTATATCCCACACTTATAATATATCTGCACATTTGATCTTCAGAGACAAAATCAAAATCGACTAGATCATGTTAGATATTCCTGTCTATCTTCCTCGGTAACAACAGATTATGACGGAGTCTAGTCATTGTGATCTTGGCTATGAATTTGTGAATTGTGACCTTGAAGTGATTGTCACCTGCATTAGGAACAAACTTGATAGTATGTCAGAACTGATGCATTATATCAATGGAAGAGAAGGTTTATACTAAACAAGATAGCCCAAAGGATGGCCTTTCAATATGCTAGGCACAAAAAGTCCTCAATCAAACTTGTTCTATATTATAGGGGAGATTTCTAATCAAACCTGTTTGATACACTTAAGGGGAGATCTAAAGGCTTTTTAATGCCTCAACCAAAGCTGATAAGTGATTTGCAAAATATGTCTAAGTCTGCCATACACTCTTACATTAGTTCTAACTTGGCAGTTTGTCAAAGCTGTCCATAACTGTTGGACAGGTTTCACAGAATCTGTCTAAGCTGTTCATGTCTGTTGAACAGTTTTGACAGAGTTGTTTGTTCTGTTCTTTGTGAATAGAATCCGTTCTTTGTGAATAGGTTTAACACTCCTTGGAATTTGTTTCCGTGTCCTCATGCAAAGTCTTGAACGCAAAGATCAGTCTACAACTCAAGAAAAAGTGGAAAATCAGAAATGCCAAATATTCGCCAAATCTAATATGAAATTATGAAAACAAAGAGGATATCTGAAATAGGTGACAGACCATTTCTTCTATCAAAATAGCTTTACAATGAAGAATAAAGGTCATAAGTTAACATTCCATTTTAAGGTAAAACTGTGGACGACAGAGACAAAAAGGAAAAGACAAAGATTCTACAGCAAGTGGACAAAACCTGATTTGTCAGAACTGTGCAGAAAAGCAATCTTGTCTTTTTGCAAAGACATTCCCGCTTTTCTTTACATTCAATGAAGAAGCTTCACTTGGATTCGGTATAAGAGTGAAAAGGAGAAGCTTCTAAGGAATTATAGTATCAAGAGAGACATCCACAAATAGAGAACGTGTATTGCATAGCAAAGTGTGTTTTCATGCATGCATGTTTAGTTTCAACTTAGAGTGATATAGCTGAGTGTGTCTAAGTTGTTCAACCTCAAAGTTGTTCAGTTCGTGTCTTGTGAAAACAGTGAGTGAATCTTAGTGAACCATTTCATAGTAACTAGTCTGAGTGAGTCTTAGATTAGTTTAAAGTCCGTTATTCTATTCTGTCATCTCAGTTTGGATCATTCCGCAATCCAAACATGTTTTTAATTTTAACAGGTGTTAATATATACATACAAACATTGAGAAAAAGTGTGTGATAAAGGATTAACTGTATTCACCCACCTCTACATGTTATCTTAACATACTTAGGAAATGTTTTGGGACCTACAACTGGTATCGGAACAGGTTAGAGTGTGTGTCATCTCTAGATCTCTAAGAACTTCTCATTTCCACCATGGACAACTGTGTTTCAAACTCCTCTTCATACTATGACAATGGCTCGATGGCCAAACCTCCTAAATTCAATCATCAAAACTTCTCAGGCTGGAAGTGCAGAATGATGTTATACCTTGAATATCAGGATGTTCAACTTTCCAGGAATAGTGACGGAAGGTCCTTATGTACCTACTTCTGTTACTACCATTACTCCATCTACTGAAGGTGTTGTTCCTGAGGTCAGGACCATTGAGAAAGCCAAAGCTCATTTGACTGATGAAGATAAGAGACCGGTCGCCCTTGATGCAAAAGCCAGGAACAAACCTTGTAATCTCTCTCCCTGATGATGTGTTCAAACAGGTTGAGAAGATGAAGACTGCCAAAGAAATTTGGATACTCTATGTACTGTCTATTATGGTCCCACTATCACATTGGATAACAGGATTAACAATCTTGTTAGACAATATGAGCTGTTCTTTGCTAAGCCTAAAGAGAGCCTCACTGAAACCTACATCAGGTTCACTGCACTAATAAGTGATCTCAAAGTTGTTGGGATCACTAAGGACGGTTTTACCTTAGTAAACAAATTCTTTGACATCTTGCCTGAGGAGTGGAACTATTTTTCAACTATTATCAGAAACTCAGGTACTATCAGAAGCATGGATCTAGTAATCCTCTATGGGTCCATGCTGAATGATGAACAATTGAGGCTGCAAAAGAGAAATGCCTTGGAAATGTCTAAGAGAGGTTCAGCCTTAGCGGCTAATATGAGGCAACCTGTGAATTAGGTGTGTGATGTGTTCACACAAGCTGACTCTCAGGCTGATGATAATTTGGAGGTAACCTTAGAGGAAGAAGAGGAATGTGAAGATCTTGGTGAGCCTGTTGATAAGCAAATGATTCTCATTCTTGTCCGAAAGTTTAACAAGAAAAAGTTTTGAAATAGGATGTCACGGAAGAAATCAAGTGCTGTAAAAAAGGAAGCATTTGACAAATCTATGGCTGAGTGCTTTAAATGTGGCAAAAATGGTCATCTAGCTGCAAACTGTGTGTCTAAAGCTGTTGGCTCCTCATCTAAACCTCAATGGACAAACAGAGATGATGGCTATAGGTTTAAGTATCTTATAGCCATGGTTAAGTTGTAAAATTTGGAAGACTCTGTGGCTTCTAACAAACAGCAGGGACTAATGGCTGAAACCTGTGATTCGGAAGACTCTGACTCATCCTCTGATGAGGAAGATAACAACTGTCTGGTGGCCAATACTAATGTTCCTTCTACAAGCAACTTCAAACAAGATCTTGTAGAAGCTGAAGCTCTTAGCTCTTTGGAAAACTAGAATCCCATAATGATGTACAAGATACAAAATTTTAAAGATTACAGTTCTGAAGAAAAAGATAAAATGTTTGATTACTTGTTTGTGGATCTAAAAGCTGCTGTTGAGAAAGAGGATGCTTTAAAGTCTGAAATTTTGAAACTAAAAAATGATCTTGAACTTAAATCTAATTAACCTGACAGTTTTCATAAGTTGAAAATTGAGCTTGACGAAGTAAAACACATCAACACAATTTTGTTAAAAGAAAAAAGAGAAACAGACTTAAAGCATTCAAAGCTCCAAAAGATTGTTGATTCTTGGTGCCATTCTGCTAAAAGAGTCAATCAATGTATTAATGAGCAAAGTCCTGCTCAAATCCAAGCATATCTTGGAGGAGACCTTGATACATCAGCTTCAATTGTTGAAATCAAGAATCTGGAAACAGATTTGTCTACTCTTGGTGAACTTTCAAATACTATTATTCAAAATGTAAATGGAAATTTGATTTCAACAAATAGGTTTCTCAGGCCTAAAAATACTGATAGTTTATGTGTGAAAGTTGTAAAGTCTAGTGATGGGATGTGTTCTCCATCAAACTACACTGCTAAGTGCCCAACTGCCTCACATGAACAGCTTAATAGAAAAGGTGTTGAACTTGTAGTCTTTGTTGCTAAACCTGTCAATAAGACAGGTTCTGAGGCCAAGACAAATGGTAAAAAACCTATACCTCCATTCAATGTTGAATTCTTTGAAAACAATTTCTCAACAAGAAAACAGCAGGCAGCCAACAAGGTAATTCTCATGTTGGAAGTAAAACTGCTATGGTTTCAAATAAGTTTAAATCACAGTGGTAAATTGGTTATAAATAAAATAAAACATTTTGTTAAAACCAAACAAGATGATCATGCAACCACAAGGTTGCAAAAGTCATCAAATCTCAGTAAAGGCAAAGGCAAAGTCATTGCTCAACCTGAGAAAACTCAAAATAAGTTTTCCAAACATTTGGAAGGACAAAAGACTGTTAAATTAGCTCTCTTTGATCTATATCCTCCTAAAAAGAGGAAAGAAGGTACAGGCAAAGCTGTTACAGATGAACTTCCTATAAAATCTGTTGATCTGTCCAAAACAAGTCAAATCTTTGTAAAACCGTTGATAAGTCCCACAGAGAAAATTCAGAATGTGTTTTTGAGAGTTCTTCTTTCAAAAGTTCTGAAAACAGAAAATGTTACAGACATGGAAAGAAAACTCACATGGCCAAAGATTGTCCTGAAACTAAGGACATAAGGCCCATTGACATTGATAATTCCAATATTGCGAAATCAAGCAGTGTTGGAAGTAACAATGTAATTAAGGAAAGTATCTCAGCATACATTCCAAATAGGAAATATTAGTGTTGATCTGTGTGGTCCATCAACAAATGTTGATGAAGATGAAGAACTGATCTCCGTGACGAGTTCTCCTAGACTAATGTTTCCTCTTGTTACTCTGCAGGTTAAATAACCAAACCACTACTTGAACAGTGGCTGCTCTAGCCACATGACAGGTTGCAAGGATCTGCCGAGTAATCTTAGGCCTGAACAAGGCATAAAGGTCACCTTTGGTGACAATGTCCAAGGAGCTGGAGGTGAACTCACTCCTGAACAGATCATATAAATAATGCAAACCATGCTTAATGAGAACAACGAGCGTCAAACTAAGTTTTTGCAAGATCAATTTCGTGCTCGTGATGAAGCCGAAACTAGGCGCAGAAAAGAACGTAGGAAGAAGCATCATGATGATACCGAAGCGCTCGAGTGGATTACTGGCATCAAGCGGATATTTCTTATTAGCGACTGCGCTGAGGAATCAAAGGTCATCTTTGCTACTACACTGTTCGAGGGAGGCGCTGTTATGTGGTGGAGATCTCAGGAGAACATCCATGGAGTCAACTGGATTAAGTCCCTATCTTGGGATGATTTTAAAGTGATATTCTTTTGTCAGTACTGCCCAGCTGATGAAAAGAAACGTCTGGAAGAGAAGCTGATGTCTCTTACTTACTGAAGAGCGAAAGATCGACCGCTTCTTAATGGGTCTACATCCCGAGTATCAGAAGTTTTTGAAGCACCAAAGGTACACGAACTATGCTGATGTCGTTGAAGCTGCTCGAATTCTCGAGCAGGACTTTATTCGTGTTGGAGGAGTTCCTGCTTCATCTATCAACCCGACATGTCTGTCACCGCCTAAGAAGTCACGTACTGGAAGTTATTCTGGATCTTCATCCAGATATTCACCACAGCAGTCTCAGTTCGGACAGTTTAGCTCACCCCCGGCCCAGAGAGCTCATTCTTATGTCGTACATTCTGAACTGAGGCAGTGTCGTGGCTGCCATAAGTCACACATTGGGCGTTGTAACCCCAATGATGTGAGATGCTACGTGTGCAACGACATAGGGCATAGCAGTGAAGAATGTCCTAACAAAGTTACAGTTTGCAACAACTATTTACGACCTGGACATACTGAGCGGGCATGCACGCATCCGTTCAGCTTAATTTATCTGAGTGCAGAGCATCATCCACGACTGCAACAACAACAACACCGACCTCAACAACAACAACAACAGTAGCAAAGACAAAACCAACAGGCCCAACATAGCACATCACGTGGAGGTTCTAGTCTCCGTAACGAGCCAACACGAAGTTAGAACCGAGCATTTCAAATAACGGCCGAGCAAGCGAAGGAAATACCAGATGTGGTATCCGGTATGTTTCTTGTTAACTCCGTACCTGCTAGAGTTATATTCGATTCAGGAGCCAACCACTCTTTCATATCAAGTTCATTTGCATCTAAGCTTGGGATATCACCTAGTATTTTACCTGTTATATTTGATGTCAAAACTGCCAATAACGTATGCGTGTCTACCGATAAAATTTACCGCGACTGCATTATTCTGCTTGATAACTGTACTTTCCAACTTGACCTTATTCCGATAGACTTTCACGAATTCGACGTCATCGTGGGTATGGATTGGCTTGATCATCATGACGCCAACATTGTCTGCAAGAAGAAGTTAATAAAGCTCACTACTCCTGATGGCCGCAGTATCTGCATCTATGGTGACAGAAAGAAAGGTGAATTATGTTTGATTTCTGTAGTGAAAGCCAAGAAGCATATAGCTAAAGGTTGCGTGTCATACTTAGCATATGCAATAGATGCTAAGTCTGAAAAGAAAGCTTTAGCCGAGGTACCGATAGCCTCTGAATTTCCCGATATCTTTCCCGAGGAAATTTCTGGACTCCCACCGGACCGTCAGGTGGAGTTCAGAATTGATTTAGTGCCAGACGCGGCACCAATTTCTCGAGCCCCATATCGACTTGCACCTGTTGAGATGCAAGAAATGATGAAGCAAATACAAGAGCTGCTTGACAAAGGGCTTATACGACCAAGTTCATCTCCCTGGGGAGCTCCTGTTCGATTCGTTAAGAAGAAAGATGGGACTCTACGGATGTGAATTGATTATAGGGAATTAAACAAGGTAACAATAAAGAATAAATATCCGTTGCCCAGAATAGACGATCTTTTTGACCAACTCCAGGGAGCCAGTTATTTCTCAAAGATCGATCTTAGATCTGGATATCATCAGCTCAAAGTTCGTGAAGAAGATGTCTCCAAAACAGCTTTCCGTACCAGATACGGGCATTACGAATTTGTTGTTATGCCCTTTGGCCTTACAAACGCTCCTGCGGCATTCATGGATCTCATGAACCACATTTGTAGACCAATGCTTGATAAGTCTGTTATCGTCTTTATAGACGATATTCTCATCTATTCCAAAACCGAAGCTGAGCATGTTGTACATCTTAGAGAACTACTAGAGTTGTTGCGCAAGGAGCAGCTTTATGCCAAATTCTTTAAATGCGAATTTTGGTTGCGACAGGTGCTTACAATCTCGATTTATTCATTTTAAGCATATCTTTTCTTAAATTTTATACACAGCGTTAACTTGCAAATCTTGTATCTTATCAAATACAATTCCTTGGACATGTGATATATGGTGAAGGAATCTCTGTAGATCCTTCTAAGATAGAAGTCATTCAAAACTGGGAAGCTCCCAGATCAGCTACTGAGATCCGAAGTTTCTTGGGATTGGCGGGTTACTACCGTCGATTACCCAGCCCTCCCCGGGGCCTAGCCCTCTTTCTTCGAGTCTTAAGCGGCTTTCATCATTGACTCGGTTGAAAAGAGATATCTTGAGTAATCGGAGAAGCACCTTGATGAACAGATTTGATCTTGACCGGCTCAATTAAGGTATTAGTCTTTGTTCTATTAGACAACAAAGATCGCATTTTTCGAAATTAGCCATGCCTCTTACCTCTCTTACTCGCAAGAATTTTCCCTTTATTTGGGAAGAAGCTCAATAAACCGCGTTCCAAACTTTAAAGCATAAACTCACCGAAGCACCTATCTGGCTCTATCCAAAGGCAACGAAGACTTTATAGTCTTCAGTGATGCCTCATATCAAGGACTCGGTGTGTTCTGATGCAAAGGGGCAGGGTCATAGCATATGCTTCTCGTCAACTCAAGGATCATGAAAAGAGTCAGCCGACTCATGATCTTGAACTTGCTGCTGTGACTTTCGCATTGAAAACGTGGCGTCATTACCTCTACGGCACCAAATGTCAGCTATATACGGATCACAAGAGTCTTAAATACATTTTCAGTCAGAAGGAGCTCAACATGTGCCAGCGACGCTCCATGGAACTCATCAAAGACTATGACTGCGAAATGCTGTATCACCCCGGTAAGCCAAATGTGGTGGCCGATGCATTGAGTCGAAAATCTTATTCCGCTAAATGTCTCTATACTCTGACTCATACTTCGTTTTCATCTACTCTGATCGATGAAATTCTCGTTGCTCAAGCCAAAGCCCTAAAAGAGGAAAACCTCAACTCTGAGGATGTGAAAGGACAACTAAAATTCTTAATTGATAGCCCTCGTGGCTTAAAGCTCTTCAAGAATCGCGTTTGGGTTCCAAAATTTGCAGATATACGACAGAAGATTCTCTCAAAAGTGCATTGCTCGAACTTTTCTGTACATCCCAGCAGCACCAAGATGTACAAAGATCTAAAAGCTGAGTATTGGTGGCCTGGTATGAAAAGAGACGTGGGCCAATATGTTGAGAATTGTGTCACATGCAGATTAGTTAAAGCGGAGCATCAGCAGCCTTACGGCAGTCTTCAGCCTCTACCCATCCCCGAGTGGAAGTTCGATCATATAACCATGGATTTTGTGACAAAGCTGCCAACTACGCGAAGACAACACGACGCGATTTGGGTCATTGTAGATCGTCTAACCAAAGTCGCTCATTTCATTCCGATTCGCGAGAACTACTCATTGGAGAAGTTGGCTAAGTTGTATATAGACGAGATCGTTACTCGACACGGAGTGCCACTGTCAATTGTTTCAGATTGTGACAGCCGGTTCACTTCGAGGTTCTGGAGTGCATTACAAGATGGATTAGGTACCAAGATCAGAATGAGCACGGCTTATCATCCGCAGCCTGATGGCCAAAGCGAGTGCACGATCGTTACACTCGAAGACATGCTGCGGGCTTGTTTTCTTGAGTTTAGCGGTAATTGGGACGACTACTTGTCGTTAGCAGAGTTTTCTTACAACAACAGCTACCACTCATCTATCAAAGCCGCACCTTTTGAAGCCTTATACGGACGTAAGTGCCGAACGCCTACTTGTTGGCATGAAGCCGGTGAAACACCAATCACAGGACCTGCACTACTTCAACAGGCGAATGACAAGATCAGAATCATCCGACAGCGATTAGAAACCGCTCAATCACGAAAGAAATCATATCACGATAGACGCCATAAGCCTTTAGAGTTTCACAAGGGTGATTATGTCGTATTGAAAGTCTCGCCGATGAAAGGTGTGTTTAGATTCGGCAAGCGTGGCAAGTTAGCACCACGATTCGTTGGTCCTTTCAAGATCACCGAGCATGTTGGAACTCAATCCTATCTTTTGGATTTCCCGACGGAATTATCCAACGTATACCCTGTGTTTCACGTATCACAATTGCGGAAATGCAAGGAAGATGAAAGAGAAAAATGGGCCGATCATTTGAATTACAAGATTAATGAAAAGCTGCAATGCGATGAGCCTGAGGTTATTTTGGAGACAAAGATGAAGAAGCTAAGGAATCGGGAAGTGGCAATGGTGTTGGTGCAATGGAGAACTTCTCATGGTAATTCCCAGACCTGGGAATCTGAGCAAGACATGAGGGTTCATTACCCGCATCTCTTTGAGCCCTAGGTACTTCGAGGACGAAGTGCAAGCGTGGTGGGCTCACACTATAACACCTTGCTTTTATATTTTATGTGTTTTTGTGCGATTTGTGTTTAATGATGTAATTTTGAACTTTGGATAAATAGGAGCTGAAAGTTCATATTCCTCATTCTTGCAAAATCCATTTACGAACTTGAGAGCCCCTCTCTAGAATCGCACTTCTCTCTAGCTTTTCTCCCAAACCGACCGACCAAATCTCGAGTTCTATACGTCACTGGAAAGATCTCGAAGAATACTACACGGACCTGCAATTGCATGTTGGATTCGATTCGGATTTGAGGTAAGAATCGCCATTCTCTCTTCTTTATTTTCGGTTTTGAGAAAAAAGTCCAAGATTCCCAATTCTTGGATTCGTTTGAAGTTATTCTGCTCGAATTATAACTCGATTCTGCTAGAAAAATGTAATAGAAACGAACTTAGACTTGTTCCTTAACATATTCATGATTTGTGGCCTGGAAATGCATGCTTGAAAGCTGAAAAACACGAACAAATTTATGTAGCCAAGAATAAGTTTGAAATGAACTATGTTCGAGTCTTTTCATTAACTTCGAAATCTACCCATGTTCGAGCCACTTAAGTTCGAGATTATGCTTATGTTCGAACCTATCTTTAAGTTCGAAGGTCATGTATGTACGAACCCCACCATAAGTTCGAAGGCCCCTTTAAATTCGAGAGACCTGAATAAATTCGTGGGCAACATTCGTTTTGCCTAACACATAATTAACAAGTTATTTAGCTAGAAGTTACGGTTTGTAGATTTTGGATATTTAAGCTAGCATTATTAATTTAGTATATATTCTGTAATGTTAAATTACAGACACTACACAGCACGTCAGATATTAAATTAAAGGGTTTAGCCCGGTTATGAGTCAAAGTCAAATGCCAGAGAGTTTAAAGCTTATTTAAAGTATTAAAGCCTTCAGAAATTGTGCAAAGCCAGAGTTAAAGTCTTGATAAACCCGAGCAAGCATTTCAGAGTATTGCAAAGCATAGGACAGTACTGTGAGTAACAATTATTCTTGTTTACATGTATTATATGTCATTGAGACATAATTTGCTTCTATATGCCTTCTTTGGACTTCAATAGACTTTTGTGAGTGAAGGCGAACACTGTGGTACATGCGGTGCCCAGCTTAGCCGAATCTTACATCTGATCTATTAATGTGCATAATTTATTGCTATCTATTTATTATTCTGCATATTATACAGCAAGCTTCGTTTGAGCGTTTCTTTCTGCATCTCATAAGCATTTTACATTTGAGCAAGCAATTCTAATGCACACCACTATCCCCAAACATTATGCGGGTAATGACGCGTGCAAAACACACCTCAGGTTTTAATGTCTAAATGAACCCAAAGTATAAATTACACAACTGGCAGTGTACCAATCGTGTTCAATATAGCTTTAAGAATCACCCAGGATTTATCGAACTCAGGGAACCGAATAAAGAAAGGAGACTCCAATACTACAACCTAAACCAATATTTAGCTATTTAAGACTTTTTGAAGAAATTATCAACTAGAGACAATAATTAAAATTAATTATCTGAACAACTAATGCAAACTAAGTAACACGTGAATAAAAAGTTAAACTAATTTTTTTTTTTGGGTTTTTTTCGAAATAATTAAAAACTAAATCTAGCAAATACAACTTAAACTAAACTAACGAACGCACCACAAAAGGACAACTATATAATACGAACCAACTAACAAAAACAAAGTCAACTTAGAAATAACTTAAGCAAGTAAAGAATGATATGGAATTTTACGAAACTCTTATATTACGAAAACGTAACCCACTTGGAATTTAAAAACTATAATTAATTGGCGGCGGTCTGAATTGATCGATTAAAGATAAATCGGTTAATAACCAATTATAGATATTCACTTAAGCCCGGAATTATGGATTAATCTACCGAATATTAGATATCTCCAAATAAAGATTAAATCATGACAAAACACGTGAAAACAATAAAGTTAATTGAATTGAATTCCAATATTAACCAACAATCTTATTATCGCAAAAAGATGCTAAAAACTATCAATTAATACCGAAAATTCAACCAACCAACTTTATTTATTTGGAAATCAAGCTTTACGGATTATTAGTTTTATTATCGCAACACAATGCCTAAAAACTAAGAAACACGCAAAGTTCTAGATCAATAATTCATCACAAAATCATTATCGCAATACAATGCCTAGAAAATATAATCAATTATCAACTTTTCATCCAAAGTTTCAATTATTTATTAAAAACGCAGATTCAACCAACAATTATTTTCGCAAAACAATGCTAAACGATTGATAAAAATCTGATTTTTAACAAAAATATATGAAGAACATCGAAAATCTAGTAAATATAAACCATAAACCGTCAATCAATCCAAAACCATGCCAATTAATACATAGAATTCATCATCCCAAGCGGGTGAACAAGAAAACTATTCACGATCCATAATAAGAACAGAAAATAAACAAAACTTAATAGCATTCATTATGAAATACGAAAGAAAAAGGAACGAATGTACCGAAATCTTGCAAAAAGTGACGAAAACCAACGATTACCGCTAATCGAATGCTTCAATCCACGCGAATATCAATCCCGAATGATTAATCAACTAAAACTACCTTAAACCTACTTGAATATTAGAAGAAAAACTGTAAAAATTCGTAAAACTAGGCTGGAAATCAAGAAAATAAGGTCTGTTCTCGTTCTGACCGAATCTGCTCTCTTTATAAAGATTTTGCGCCGCCTACGACCGTAGGCCTTAAGCTCCACGGTCGTAGGCCATGTTGACTTGGTCAAACCTGTGCCCTAGCCCACGGTAATGCTCCTTGTACCTCCTATGGTCGTAGGCTTCCCCCTTCTACGGTCGTAGGCTCCAAAAATTCACCAATTTCGCTTCTTTTCTTCTAGAAAATCCACGAGAACTCGTCGGGGCTTCAAAGTTTGTCGGTTTTTCTTCGATGTTCATTCCTTCGTCGATAAAACCTCTTTTGTCATATGAATCACAAAAATGAATGAATTAGATATCTATTTCACGTATTTCGAGAGAAAAACCGACTAAATTACAAGGGAAATGATGCAAAAAATATGTATAAATATGACCATATCAGGTAGCTAGCCCCGCATCACAGATTGATCATCTGTCAGCGGTAACCCCTAGTGGTGGAATCTCCCTTCGGCGTGCAATGTCTTAATTGTGCAAGCATTCATTCTGGGTATAAGTAATTACAAGCAAGCAAGCATTACAGCCTTTTATAGGCACTTTTCGTTTAGCCACATATCTTACATGCATCATGAATTTCTGTTAACTCACTAAGCAATTAGCTTACAGTTGCTACTCATAATTTTTACAGGAAAAGGTAAAGAGCAAGTTGGACCATCTGCCTAGGTCTACTTTCTGATTAACCCAGAGAATTTTAGCTCACTACTCTGCTTGTGGTATAGTTTTGAGCTGCTTTGGGATCTGGATAGCTGCTTTATTTATATTGTGATGTTTTAGCAACTTAGCAACGCACCTTGTAGCACGTGTAGTGCACTGAATTATAGTACTTTATTTAGTTCTTATGCAAGCTTTAGTCTTAATGTGATATATTATTGACTGTTGTTATTTATTCCTGGGATTAAGCAAGCATGTTTAAAGCAAGGATGTGACAGAATAGGTTTCACCAGTTTTGTACTTAGCCAGTTCTTTAGGATTTGGACAGGTTTGAAAAGTAACAGGATTGGCAAAACAACAGTTTTCAAAACTATGTTTTTTTTATCTGTTTTGTTGTCTAAACCTGAAACCTGCTCCCTCTGTATTTTGTCATACAAGGCAAGCCTTGTAATCTGTTCAGTTATTGAATGGGTTTCAGATTGAAACCAGTCTTTACATAACTTCACAGGTTTCATCAACAGTGTTAGATTTATTATTTCGATCATAGGAGTTGGTTTGTAATATTTATTATCTTTGTATCTTGTCTTGTATTTAATTTCCATGTAATTTATGTTTATGTAAAAGTCTAGGGGCCATTTATGTCAATGCTTCAAAGTTAATTAATTGAAGCTATAATAGCTCCTAGGGTTAGCTTTTGTAGAACACGGTTGACATTTGAACAAATACTACAGCCGCCATTTTGTCATTTACTCTCAACATTCATATTGTCTTTTCTTCATCATTTCACATTTATTGAGCTTGATTCTTCATGTGTTTGATAAGAAAATCATCAAGGTGCTGAAACAATTCGGGAATACAGTATTACAATTGGTATCAGAGCTCAGAGGGGTGGATTTCAACTGATTCATACGGATTCTGCTGGCCTCTCTAGAATCGTAA
The DNA here is from genome assembly GCA_020465985.1 of Centrapalus pauciflorus. NCBI lineage: Eukaryota > Viridiplantae > Streptophyta > Magnoliopsida > Asterales > Asteraceae > Centrapalus > Centrapalus pauciflorus. The sequence continues at coordinate 270,584 of JAANYP010007032.1, read as the reverse complement.
AACTAGGCTGGAAATCAAGAAAATAAGGTTTGTTTTCGTTCTGGCCGAATCTGCTCTCTTTATAAAGATTCTGCGCCGCCTACGACCGTAGGCCTTAAGCTCCACGGTCATAGGCCATGTTGACTTGGTCAAACCTGTGCCCTAGCCCACGGTAATGCTCCTTGTACCTCCTATGGTCGTAGGCTTCCCCCTTCTACGGTCGTAGGCTCCAAAAATTCACCAATTTCGCTTCTTTTCTTCTAGAAAATCCACGAGAACTCGTCGGGGCTTCAAAATTTGTCGGTTTTTCTTCGATGTTCATTCCTTCGTTGATAAAACCTCTTTTGTCATATGAATCACAAAAATGAATGAATTAGATATCTATTTCACGTATTTCGAGAGAAAAACCGACCAAATTACAAGGGAAATGATGCAAAAATATGTATAAATATGACCATATCAAAATACCCCACACTTGAACTTTGCTTGTCCTCAAGCAAACTACTGCATAAATGTCTTTACTCAGGCCTCAATTCAAAATAAACTCTCTAGAAACATGCAAGACTCAATAGCATTAAAGATCCATAGACTATGAATTTGTAGCCAAAGCAAGAAACAATGAGACCACAAGATGCAAAAAGAATTGCAATGTCAACCACTTCCCACCTCATTACATGATATAGCACCTCACAGTTTTCACTCATCACTCATGTGTATAGGCTCGTACATTTTCCAAACTCCGCTCAATGCCAGATATGTTAAAAGAATATCAGCATATGCTTCAGAGTAAATCACACCGCCATCACTAGATGTTTGAAAATAAAGCACATAAAGGTCTTAATGGGCTGTAACGATGCTAGGCTAAGGAAATGGGGAATATATGGCCAAAGTGGGGTTAAAAGATTGGGATCGAAGATCAAGCATCAAGCTATAGAAACGAGTAACGAGCATGAGACCAAACTCAGAAAATTACACCAATAAACTCCCTTGATTTTTCACATCTAATAGCAGCTCACAAGGACAACATTTCATTTCACTTTCTTTTCTTTTTCTTTTTCTTCTTCTTTTTCTTCTTCTTTTTTTTCCTTTTCTCTTTCTTTTTTTTTATATAGCGTTGAATTTCCAGACATCGATTGTATGCAATCTGTACCCAAAAAGAACTTTCTAAACCACACTAGCATCGCCGCGGTACAACATTAGAAAAGCCAGGAAGAAGACAAAAGTAGAGAATTACACGTGACTCGAATGCTATCAAAACAAGGCATAAACATCAAGGCTCAAGGAGGATAAAGTAACTAACAAATGAATGATCCCAGATAAATCCCTAAAGCTTGCTACTAAATCACGATCCCAATTCCGGTCAAACGATAGACAAAAGGATTATTTGGCTGATAATGTGGGTTGTCACCGAAATGAAAGGCTCAGGCTCAAATGGGGAAACTATGGGAAATAATGCAGGTAAGGGTGTCATTTGGAAAAAGGGGTGTCCTAACTGTGCCTTTATATAAGTGCTAGATTCTCAAACGATGTGATCTTTGCATGCATTTGACAAACAAGTAGTACCTTAATCCAATTAACACTGACAAATTCACACCGAAAGAAATAATGAGCATTAAATATGAATGCTAGATGGGCTCAAATTCTCACGAAACGAATGTACAGGGTTATTTATGCTTAATCATGGAATTTCAGGCAAGAAGCGTGACATGCACATCAAATATCCTGTTACCACAAAATAATCTCAAAGTCACTTGCTCAGCTTCGCATGCATAGAAAATAGAACAATACTGCAAAAGAGTCTCACATGCAAAAATAGAGAGAAAATTTTTGAAAATCGGCCCAATTTTAGACAAAAATGCCATGAATTGTTTGTAAGAACATGCAAAGCTCAAAATCAACATTTTTATACTCCCACCCCACACTTAAATCTGACAGTGTCCTCACTGTCATGAACAGTTCAAGATAGCATGGAATAATGGAGGTAATAAATTTGGAACATAAAAAACTCCCCTGATACACTTAAGCATGGCCATGTCTGAATGATGAGGCTAAACTGACTGCTAGTGAGCATCTCTACCATGGCCCGTCATGACAAGATATCTATCAAGAGCTGTCCAAGACTGATAACACTCTAACACACATACATTTGTCTAAACACGCATCAAGCACATCACTCACACTCATATCAGATACACTACCCCACACTCATTTCAAACATACATGATCATATGACATATCATCACACCAAAATATTCTCAAGACAACGACATCCCTTTTACATAAATAAAGCATAATGCGTGACACCATGAGCATGCAAGGACTAGAACATAAATACCTAAATATAAATCTATGAAAATAAACAAAGAAAACATGGAAACACACCAAACTATTAGAACTCAAAAACACACCATCTATGAAATTAAATATAACAAGCACACCACACACAAAGCAATAAAAAAATAAACTAAATAAGACAACATAAAATAAAATAAAATAAACTAGAAATTAGAACAAGCACACATGCTTTCAAAACAAGACCAGTAGCATCAATCATGAAATCCTAAGACACATACTCAATGCACGAGCTACTTATTTAAGCATATAACTTTCAAAATTTAAATTAACGGCTCAACACATCAAGCAAAACAAATTAAACAAAAAATGAAAACTTAATATACAAATGAAAGTATCTACGGGTTGCCTCCCGAAAGCGCTTGTTTTGACGAGTCTCTAGCTTGACTCGTCCACATGGTCCTTAGATTGATAAAACATACCTGGGAAACGAGCTCGCAAACCTTTCATACCTACTAAAGCAATGTACTCAGCAACCGGATCCTCATGATCAAAATTAAGCTTCGGAAATTGACAAGTTGGTTTTGTTGTGATCTTCTCCACCTTCTTCTTTCGTTTTCTGGGCTTCTTCGATTTCCATTTTCTCTTTACCGAGCTTGAAGGTATCTGTCCATCACAAACAACAATAGAATCAGATTCAAGAATATCAAGCTTATCATGATCAATATGAGAAGGAGTAGATGGTGATGGTGCTTCAAACAAAGCAAAAATATCCTCATCGGTTGGGATGTCATTCTCATCAATGTGCATCTGCCAATCTAGTCCAAGCAAGCAAGCAATCTCCCGCAAATCTTTATCAGCATCAAACTCGTTCGTGGCATGAACACCCTGCATAGGATCTAACTCAACACATGGTGCATAAGTAGATATGGAGAAAAGTGAGTCAGGCAGAAATGGATATAATGGATTAGCTTTCGCCATACGAAATGTAACATCCTCATCTCTCACTCTAATAGTCAACTCCATAGACAGGACATCTATCAATGCTCCAGCAGATGTAAGAAAGGGTCTACCTAAAATGAGGGGATTGCCACTCGAGCTATCCATGTCTAGCACCACTAAATCAACAACAAACTCAAATCTATCAACCTTCAATCTAACTCCCTCACAAATCCCTACAGGCCGTCTCAAGGAACTATCAGCTAGCTGCACGGCTACCAAAGAAGGCTTAAGAGGTCCCAAATCAAGCTCATGAGCAATAACATTGATGCTAGAGCCTAGATCAGCTAAAGCATTACTGAATACAGCCCCCTTTACAGAACACGGGATAGTGAAACTAGCAGGGTCGGCCTTACCTTGGATGTATAAAGGAGGAGGGACATATGCGGTACTTCCTGAAGCGTTCAGATGCATCTCGTCCATTAAAGCCACCAGTTCCTTCTTCAATTGGGGAGAAGAGGAAGAAGTAGAAGAAGGAACATCCTCGGGGTGCTCATCATCATGTACAGTAATGGCATTGACTTGAGCAGGACCCTTGTCTTTCAGATTACCTCTTGGATTGGGCTCAGTGTTGCTAGGAAGTTCACCAGCATTCCTAACATTCCTCGACTGTGCTAGCTGTCCCACTTGTGTTTTCAAGGGCCTGAATAGCAGCCTGCTGATTTCTAGACAACGCCTCTTGATTAGCAATAAACTTCATCATCATCTCCTCGAGGTTTGACTTTGTAGGTTGCACGGGCTGAGACTGATGATTCTGATTAGGGAAGTGGGCATTAAGGAACTGATTGGGATTAGAATTAAATTGTGAGAAAGAAGAAGATTGTCCCTGATGATATCCATGGTTATACCCTTGCTGAGGGTTAAATTGGGGTCTCTGCATCACCTGAGGACGAGGATGAGCGAATCCAGGAGGTGGTTGGTTCTGAGCTCGAGAAAAATTCGGAGTAGGTTGGGCATATCTAGCCATGCCTCCACCATAATCTCCTGACGATTAATATACCTGCTCCGGATTTGGGTAAGGAAAACTAGCTTGGCACTCATAGCCGGAATGTGGTCCACCACAGTGCTCACATCCGTGTTGTACTGCGTGTACAACAACTGGGGATGACTGTGGATGACTAGTCTGCGTGAGGAGCTCAATCTTAGCTGTGAGAGCAGCTATAGCAGCAGCTTGCTTTGAATTAGAAGCTCCCCACCCAAAATATTCACTAGGCGTCTGAGTTTGGCTTAAAACCAGGTCATCGATCATGTCAAAAGCCTCTTCTGGTGTCCTCTTATACACTGACCCGTTACAGGCTGAGTCGATCAGTGAGTGATACATGGGGTGAACATTCTCATAGAATACCTTGACACGGTGATTAAGTGTCATGTTATGATTTGGGCATTTCATGATGGATTCTTTATATCTCTCCCATGCATCATACAAAGACTCATCAGGTTTCTGCTTAAATGTGAGAATGTCACTCATAAGCTTAGTAGTCCGAGAAGGAGGGCAGAACTTGAGGAGAAACTTTGATTCCATATCGTCCCAAGTACGAATCGAGTTTGAGGGAAGGGACTCATACCACATCATGGCACGTCCTGAAAGAGAGTAAGGAAAAAGCATCAGACGAATTACCTCCCTCGGAACTTGATTTGCTTTATACCCACCGCATGCTTTCCTGAATTTCTTCAGGTGGGAATATGGATCCTCAGAGGATAGACCGCAGAACTGCGCGTTATTCTGAACTAAAGCGATCAGACTCGACTTTAGCTCAAAGTTAACGGCATCGAACCCTGGAATAACTATTGCACCTTCCGAGTCATCGGTGACCGGTTGGTTGAGTTCAAGCATTGTCCTTCGGTCTCCCATTGTGAAAGAGGAAGGCTCAGAAGAAGACGAAGAATCAGAAGATGAAGATGGCGAAGAAGGTGAAGGACTAGAAATCGGAGGTAACTGGACACAAATGTCTACGTGACATTCCTCCACCGGATGAGGAACAGTATGGTCAGTAGAATTAGATAAACTAGACAGTCCTTCAACTAAAGGGTGTGATTGGTCACGAAGACGGCTATGGAATGCTCGCTCAGGTTCGGAGTATGGGCTGACGATATTAGGATTACGATGACTCATACACCGAACACCCTTTAAAGAAAAACGAAAATAGACAGAAAATTTAACTTTTCAAGGGGATTGCCCCTAAAAAGGATCAACTAAACTACCGGCGTTGGTTGTTTCTAAAAGCTCACACCGCTCCCCGGCAACGGCGCCAAAAACTTGACGCGTGCAAAACACACCTCAGGTTTTAATGTCTAAATGAACCCAAAGTATAAATTACACAACTGGCAGTGTACCAATCGTGTGCAATATAGCTTTAAGAATCACCCAGGATTTATCAAACTCAGGGAACGGAATAAAGAAAGGAGACTCCAATACTACAACCTAAACCAATATTTAGCTATTTAAGACTTTTTGAAGAAATTATCAACTAGAGACAATAATTAAAATTAATTATCTGAACAACTAATGCAAACTAAGTAACACGTGAATAAAAAGTTAAACTAATTTTTTTTTGGGTTTTTTTTGAAATAATTAAAAACTAAATCTAGCAAATACAACTTAAACTAAAATAACGAACGCACCACAAAAGGACAACTATATAATACGAACCAACTAACAAAAACAAAGTCAACTTAGAAATAACTTAAGCAAGTAAAGAATGATATGGAATTTTACGAAACTCTTATATTACGAAAATGTCACCCACTTGGAATTTAAAAACTATAATTAATTGGCGGCGGTCTGAATTGATCGATTAAAGATAAATCGGTTAATAACCAATTATAGATATTCACTTAAGCCCGGAATTATGGATTAATCTACCGAATATTAGATATCTCCAAATAAAGATTAAATCATGACAAAAAACGTGAAAACAATAAAGTTAATTGAATTGAATTCCAATAGTAACCAACAATCTTATTATCGCAAAAAGATGCTAAAAACTATCAATTAATACCGAGTATTCAACCAACCAACTTTATTTATTTGGAAATCAAGCTTTACGGATTATTAGTTTTATTATCGCAACACAATGCCTAAAAACTAAGAAACACGCAAAGTTCTAGATCAATAATTCATCACAAAATCATTATCGCAATACAATGCCTAGAAAATATAATAAATTATCAACTTTTCATCCAAAGTTTCAATTTTTTATTAAAAACGCAGATTCAACCAACAATTATTTTCGCAAAACAATGCTAAACGATTGATAAAAATCTGATTTTTAACAAAAATATATGAAGAACATCGAAAATCTAGTAAATATAAACCATAAACCGTCAATCAATCCAAAACCATGCCAATTAATACATAGAATTCATCATCCCAAGCGGGTGAACAAGAAAACTACTCACGGTCCATAATAAAAACAGAAAATGAACAAAACTTAATAGCATTCATTATGAAATACGAAAGAAAAAGGAACGAATGTACCGAAATCTTGCAAAAAGTGACGAAAACCAACGATTACCGCTAATCGAATGCTTCAATCCACGCGAATATCAATCCCGAATGATTAATCAACTAAAACTACCTTAAACCTACTTGAATATTAGAAGAAAAACTGTAAAAATTCGTAAAACTAGGCTGGAAATCAAGAAAATAAGGTCTGTTCTCGTTCTGGCCGAATCTGCTCTCTTTATAAAGATTTTGCGCCGCCTACGACCGTAGGCCTTAAGCTCCACGGTCGTAGGCCATGTTGACTTGGTCAAACCTGTGCCCTAGCCCACGGTAATGCTCCTTGTACCTCCTATGGTCGAAGGCTTCCCCCTTCTACGGTCGTAGGCTCCAAAAATTTACCAATTTCGCTTCTTTTCTTCTAGAAAATCCACGAGAACTCGTCGGGGCTTCAAAGTTTGTCGGTTTTTCTTCGATGTTCATTCCTTCGTCGATAAAACCTCTTTTGTCATATGAATCACAAAAATGAATGAATTAGATATCTATTTCACGTATTTCGAGAGAAAAACCGACCAAATTACAAGGGAAATGATGCAAAAATAATGTATAAATATGACCATATCAGGTAGCTAGCCCCGCATCACAGATTGATCATCTGTCAGCGGTAACCCCTAGTGGTGGAATCTCCTTTCGGCGTGCAATGTCTTAATTGTGCAAGCATTCATTCTGGGTATAAGCAATTACAAGCAAGCAAGCATTGCAGCCTTTTATAGGCACTTTTCGTTTAGCCACATATCTTACATGCATCATGAATTTCTGTTAACTCACTAAGCAATTAGCTTACAGTTGCTACTCATAATTTTTACAGGCAAAGGTAAAGAGCAAGCTGGACCATCTGCCTAGGTCTACTTTCTGATTAACCCAGAGAATTTTAGCTCACTATTCTGCTTGTGGTATAGTTTTAAGCTGCTTTGGGATCTGGATAGCTGCTTTATTTATATTGTGATGTTTTAGCAACTTAGCAACGCACCTTGTAGCACGTGTAGTGCACTGAATTATAGTACTTTATTTAGTTCTTATGCAAGCTTAGGTCTTAATGTGATATATTATTGACTGTTGTTATTTATTCCTGGGATTAAGCAAGCATGTTTAAAGCAAGGATGTGACAGAATAGGTTTCACCAGTTTTGTACTTAGCCAGTTCTTTAGGATTTGGACAGGTTTGAAAAGTAACAGGATTGGCAAAACAACAGCTTTCAAAACTATGTTTTTTTTATCTGTTTTGTTGTCTAAACCTGAAACCTGCTCCCTCTGTATTTTGTCATACAAGGCAAGCCTTGTAATCTGTTCAGTTATTGAATGGGTTTCAGATTGAAACCAGTCTTTACATAACTTCACAGGTTTCATCAACAGTGTTAGATTTACTATTTCGATCATAGGAGTTGTTTTGTAATATTTATTATCTTTGTATCTTGTCTTGTATTTAATTTCCATGTAATTTATGTTTATGTAAAAGTCTAGGGGCCATTTATGTCAATGCTTCAAAGTTAATTAATTGAAGCTATAATAGCTCCTAGGGTTTGCTTTTGTAGAACACGGTTGACATTTGAACAAATACTACAGCCGCCATTTTGTCATTTACTCTCAACATTCATATTGTCTTTTCTTCATCATTTCACATTTATTGAGCTTGATTCTTCATGTGTTTGATAAGAAAATCATCAAGGTGCTGAAACAATTCGGGAATACAGTATTACAATTGGTATCAGAGCTCAGAGGGGTGGATTTCAACTGATTCATACGGATTCTGCTGGGTTTTCTTGAGTGTTCTTCGTGTTCTTCCATTCTACCCGGTTAGATCTTCATTTTCCTTTGTTTTTCTGTGTTTCTTGTGTTATAATGGTCATATAAACACCACATTATTATTCTCTACTGATTTTAAGCTCATTTAGTTCCATATCTTTGTTAAAATCATCAAGAATCGGCCATTTTCAAGTTTGAAAATATGGGTTTTTTAAGTGGGTTTTTAACATGTTCATGTTGTTTTTAAGTGTTTTTTAGGTTATTTTAAATCACCAAAAGTGTTTAAAATAGTTTATAAATTATTTAGAACTGTTTTTAGGCTTTAAAACTGATAAAAATCGAATTCTGCCCAGTTCTGGCTTAGAAATCGTAAAAAACCTGCTGTATTTCGGATCCTTACTGTAGCATTTCGGACCACCCATCACCCTAATTCGGACTCTATTTCGGACCATCCTTAGGTGCATTTCGGACCCCCCATAAGCCTATTTCGGACCCCACTTCGGTCCCATCCGAACTTCGGACCATCCGAAGTCCAGATCAGGCTTTCCATTTTCACTGTTGGGACTTATACTTAAATTTTTCCAATTTCGGACCTCACCCATTTCGGTCCATCCGAATTCGGTCCGTCCACTGTTCATCCGAATTCGGTTCATCCGAATTCGGTCCCTTAGGTCCATCCGAAATTAGGTTCAACCGAATTCTGTCCCCATCCGAATCACTGTTCATCCGAAATTGAACTCCATCCGAATTAGGACCACATCCGAACTTGCAACTAATCCGGACCATTCTCCATCCGAATTACTGTTCGTCCATCCGAAATCACCCCATCCGAATTCGGTTAATAGATCTGAAATTCATCAAATCCGAATTCGGCCCTGACATCCGAAACAGTGTTCATCCGAAATCTACTCATCCGAACTTGTCTACCATCCGAACTCAGAACTTTCTGTTTTCAGTCCAGCCCATCCTGTCCAGTTTCCACCTCTAAGATCTTCATATTCTTAATCAGCACCCATCATCATAATGTCTCGCGAAGCTCTAGTACTCGGATCTGAGAACAGACCACCAGTTCTCTATCCCGATGAGTACGAACAATGGAAATCCCGGTTTCTTAAGTTCGTTGGAATGCAACCGCTCGGGAATCTTATGCTCCAGTCCATATCTGAAGGACCCGTAATCTACTATCGAGAGATAGCCGCCAGACCTGAGGCTGACCCCCCTGTCCAAGCCTCTAAAGTTGAAAGAGAACCGGCAAATGACGCCGAGAGAGACCGACAGCACGCTGACAAGAGGGCCGAATATCTGATTTATCAAGCCCTCCCCACTGATATTCTGGTCGGTGTAGACAGTAAAATGTCTGCAAAAGAAATGTGGGACGAGCTGGAAGTCCAAATGCTGGGGGCAGATATCGATGATCGTGCCAAAATAGAGGAGGCAAAGGCAAAATTTAGAGAATTCCGCGCCAAAGACGGGGAATCTCTTCAAGCCACATTCACCAGGTTCTGTGCAGTCCTTAACAAGTTAAACAAACTGCACATCAAGAAGGATAGGGATGATATCAACATCCAATTCTTTGCCGCCTTAGCCCCCGAGTGGCAGCTTGCATGTCGGGCCACGAAAAGAGTCCTGAACATTCCTGAGGTATCAATTAATGTCGTCTTTAAGGAGCTCAAGAAATATCAAGGGGATGTGGATCAACAGAAGCTGATGGCAAATCAATTGGCCTCTCTACTGCTATCAGCCAACACAGGGTTGAAACCGAATGATTCGCTAGCCTTGATCACCAACACGCAGATTCCGACACCATCCTTTGCTCCTGGTTCTTCGTCGTCTCAGTATAGGTATGCTTCTCCTCCGCGTGAGGCCTATGATGAGGAGGAAGCTTCGATTCAGGTGCAGATAGCCCTGTGGACCAACCGTCTCCAACAGCGACGGTTCTCCAACAAGACTAACAACCAACTCCGTTATGACACTGGTCCACGGAGGTACTCAGATGATAGAAGGGATGAATACCGCAGGGATGATAGGGATGATCGCCGATATGACGATAGACGCGACTATCGAGATGATCGCCGTTATGAAAGGCGAGATGATAGGCGTGATGATCGCAGGGATGACAGGCGGGACGATCGAAGGGATGATCGTCAGGATGACCGCAGGGAAGAGAGACGAGAGAAAGCTCGAGGCAGCCAAGAAGAGAACGGATGCATTAGCCCTCGTCGCCCCGGAAGACTACTGGGATGCTGAAGATTCTGAAGACGAGGATGACAAGGGCAAGAATTGCTACATGGTTGATCGTATGGGGTTGGAGACATGTGCTGATTTCACTGCTGATAATTCAGATCATGCTGCTGAGGGGGAGACAATGAAAAATCCACCAGCATGTCTGATGGCTACCACCAACGATCCCGAATGCTCCACATCCGGTTCTGAGTCCAATGAGGTATATTCCTGTTACATTCCTGCACATGTAAATAAATTATTTGTATATAATGAATGTACACTGCAAACACAAATACTTGATCTACAAGCTAGATTAAATGTTGAAACTGCAAGGTGTGTACAGGCTGAACATCAAGCTCATACTCTGAAAGAATCATCTGAATTATATCATTCAAAGTGGTTAACTAATCATAATGTTATAAAACAGATGTTGATAGAAAAAGTAGATGTTCAGGATAGGAATATATATCTTGAATCTTGCATGGAAACGCTTTCAAAAGAAAAACTCTCTTTAAAAGAAGAAATTTCTGTTCTTACAAAACAATTAGATGTGGTAAATATGGAAAATATAGACAGTTTAGAAAAATACAAAATGATTGAAGAAGAAAGGATAAGTTTGTACTCAAGAATAAAGACCCTTGACGATGCATTTTTGAAAAAGGGTCAAACAGAACAAACTATCCATTTAAATCAGCCCAAAGAAACTAGGTTTTACCATTCTAAACAAGGAATTGGTTTTAAAAATCCTAAATATTTGGAAAAAGCACAAAAATGTTTTACCTGTATTTTATGACATGAACTATATAGGAGCCGGTCTTAAATCTTTCTTTTTTGAGTCATCAAAAGAAGTTTTAAACCAAGAAAATGAGAAACGTGTTGCTCGTAAAGATAAAGATATTTCTTTTCATTATGAAGAACTTAACGAGAGTTATTCTTCTAGAGTACCCACTTTAGAGGAAGATCTCTTGTCGACTTATTCAGAAGCTGAATTGAAAACTGAAACCGTAAAATCAACTCCTCAACTTTATATTCCTGCAAAAGTTCTTCAACAACAAATCATTGTTTTAGAAAAGGAATTGAAGTCGTCTCAAGAGAAAGCACTTGATCTTCAAGATGCTCTTCTTAAGAGAGAAGAAGAATTGGTAAATCAATCTTTTCAACAATCTGTGGAAGTTACTGTCTACAGAGAAAATTTTGAAATAGTTTCACAAAAATTGAAAGATCTTTCAAAAGAACGAACACTTTCTTATTCCATAAAAATTCCATGTGTGTCATCAGATAAAGGTAAGGCTAAAGCTGAATCTTCTTCTATCATTGTCAAAGGTGAGTGCTCAAAAGTTTTCAAAAATGAGGTTCCTAAAAAGACTCAGATTAAATCCAAGTCTTTTAAGAAACCCACTCACCACCAAAAAGAAAAGTCTGTCAAGTCTAAATCTTCCATGCTTACTGACTCTAATCGTTTTGTTCCTGCAGATCATATAAGGAGAGTCCCAAAAACCACCATGCAGGATTTTACAAGTTTTTTTTTGTGAAGAAGGCTTTAATGCCAAATGAATTTGTTACTAGAGATAGGATGTCTGTAATCTCTAAAGACAATTTATGTAACAATGTGTGTGACAATGTCTGTAATGTTGTACCGAATTCTGCTATTCCGTTAAAGTACTCTTTCAGTGATTTGTTTAATCTATGTCCAACTAAATACAGACGACAGGTTCCTGAAATGAATGCTTTCGTGCCATATCCTGTTAAACGTATTCGGAAAAAGAAAACAAAAAATAGTGCATCATCGGCCACAAACAAAGTTGAGATGGGTCCGTTGCCAAGGCCCAAAACCAAAGCAACGGTCAAAAAGGTCTCAAAAAGACAAAAACCGAAGGCAATTTCAGCGCCTAAGGTTCCAAAACCCAATAAATCCAATCTTCAATGGATTCCAAAGGGTTGTGCATTCGGACGACACACAAATGCTAATTGGGATTCTAAATCTGTACACGTGCCATATAAATCTGGAAATCCTAACAAAAAGGGACACATATTGAGGTTGGTACCCAGGGTTGTGTGATCTTAATGCAGATGGTTCTTGGTTACTTCTGATCAAGACCCGTGCTTCAAAGAAATGGCTTCTAGTTACCTTAGACTAGGACCCGTTCTTTTGCTTGTCGGTTGTGCTTAAACCGACACGTTTGGCTTCTGTGCACACAGCCCAGGACCCGGTCTTAACTCATCATGTTTTCTGAACATCTCGGTTTAGAACACGGTTTGATTGTGAATTAAAAATGGATTTGTTTGAATGCATATAGTTTTTCATTATATGAATTTATGTGTTTTTCAGGCTAAGTCCATTTGGTATATGGATTCGGGTTGCTCCAAGCACATGACTGGAAGAAGAGAATTGCTGTCCAACGTTGTTGAACAGTACTGCGGAACTGTGAAATTCGGGAACAACCATCAGGCTCACATAAAAGGATACGGGGACTTAGTTCTAAATAATCTGGTCATCAAGGACGTTGACTATGTTGAGGGGTTATCACATAATCTTTTTAGCATAGGACAGCTCTGTGACAAAGGACTATAGGTAACGTTTAGGGCTAAGAACTGCAGTGTTAAGAGCCTAGATGGAAAAGAAATCCTAACAGGTTCCCGAAACTCTTACCTTTACACCATTGACGTAGCTAAGCTAATAGTGAAGGATAACATTTGCCTACTATCAAAAGCCTCTTCAAAAGACTCTTGGTTATGGCATCGAAGATTATCCCATTTGAATTTTGACAATATCAACAAGCTTGCTGCAAAACAATTGGTCAAAGGTCTTCCTGAATTGCGCTTCGAAAATGACCATCTGTGTGGAGCATGTGAGAAAGGAAAGATGAAACGATCATCTCACAAACCAAAGCCCGAACCATCAACAAAAAGAGTATTGGAGTTACATCATATGGATTTATGCGGACCGATGAGAACTCAAAGCATAAATGGAAAACGATATGTGTTGGTCATCGTTGATGATTATTCTCGATATACCTGGGTCAGGTTCTTGCGTTCCAAGGACGAGACAGCTCAAGAAATCATTGATTTTATCAAGAGTGTCGAGACCCAACAGCAGCTGTCAGTGCAATCAATCAGATCAGATAACGGCACGGAGTTCAAGAACTCAGTAGTTGAGGGCTTCCTTCGATCCAAAGGTATTCAGCATCAATACTCTGCTGCTCGAACACCTCAACAAAATGGGGTCATGGAAAGGCGTAACCGTACGCTAGTGGAAGCCGCTCATACAATGCTCACATACTCAAAGCTACCTCCGTTCTTGTGGGCCGAAGCCGTATCAACAGTATGCTATACACAAAATCGCTCCATCATCCATAAGCGCTTTAACAAAACTCCTTACCAACTCTTTTTAAATAAAGTACCATTTATCAAGTACTTACGTGTATTTGGTTGCAGGTGCTATGTCCTGAATGACAAAGACAACCTCGGGAAATTTAACGAAAAGGCGGATGAAGCGATCTTCATTGGATACTCATCCAACTCGAAGGCATATCGCGCATTCAATACCCGAACCAGAACAGTCAATGTAGGTGATCCTTCCAATTCTACTGCGCCGGAAAGTTTCTCCGCTCCATCTTCTTCAACGTACCCTCATCCATCCACATCATCCACCGACACATCCGCAGTTGAATCTACTCCTATAATACCCTCACATATAATACCAACAATTCTTCCTTCACCTGAACACTCGGGAATCGAACCTGAACCATTGGTACCTTCATTTGAAACCATTGACCATGAATCCTCATCCATCCCCACATTAACCACAGAGGTTCCATCCCGAGCACCCCTTCCACACGAGATCAAATGGACCCGAAGTCACCCAACAGATCAAATCATTGGTGATGTATCAACAGGAGTCCAAACTCGTAGGGCATCTGCTAATGAATGTCTCTTCGCATTATTCTTGAGTATGATAGAGCCCGCTTGTGTGGATGAAGCCCTGACAGATCCAGATTGGATAGTTGCAATGCAAGAGGACTCAACCAGTTTGAACAGCTAAGAGTATGGCGGTTAGTTCCCAAGCCAAAAGACCGTACAGTCATCGGAACAAAGTGGATCTTTAAGAACAAACGAGATGAAAACGGCATTGTGATAAGGAATAAAGCAAGACTTGTTGCCAAAGGCTACCGACAACAAGAAGGGATAGATTATGACGAGACCTTCGCTCCAGTTGCACGGATCGAAGCAATCAGAATCTTCTTGGCGTACGCGGGACACAAATATTTCAAAGTGTACCAAATGGACGTCAAGACTGCCTTTCTAAACGGTGAACTTAACGAGGAGGTGTATGTTGAATAACCACAAGGCTTTGTTGATGCACATAAACCCGACCATGTTTATGTGCTAGATAAGGCCCTCTATGGTTTAAAACAAGCACCTCGAGCATGGTATGATAGTCTTTCAAATTTCCTTATTTCTGCCGGTTTCTATAAAGGTGTGGTGGACACAACTCTGTTCACAAAAAGGGAAGGCCCACATATAATGTTAGTACAAATTTATGTTGACGATATTATATTTGGATCTACTGACAGTAATTTTCGTAAGGATTTTTCAGCCATAATGGAGTCCAGGTTTGAGATGAGTATGATGGGGGAAATGAACTTTTTCCTCGGATTACAAGTCAAACAACTTTAGGATGGGATTTTTGTGAACCAGTCGAAATATACTCTTGACATTCTCAAGAAGTATAAGTTAGACTCTTGCACGAGTATCGCAACTCCCATGGCCTCCAACTGTAAGTTAGACACCGATCCTTCCGGGAAAAGTGTCGATAATACAACTTACAGAGGGATGATAGGATCCTTACTATACTTGACTGCCAGTAGGCCGGACATAGTGTTTTCAACATGTCTTTGTGCTAGATTTCAGGCCGACCCAAAAGAATCACACCTAACTGCGGTAAAACGCATTTTTCGTTATCTTAAGGGTACACCCAAACTTGGTCTATGGTATCCAAAGGGAACCGATTTCGATCTCACCGCGTTTTCAGATGCTGATTTTGCAGGTTGTAGAGTGGACAGAAAAAGCACGTCGGGAGGAATACAGTTTTTAGGAGATAGACCGGTGAGTTGGTCTTCCAAAAAGCAGAATTGTGTTTCCACATCTACAGCTGAGGCTGAGTATGTAGCGGCTACAAGCTGTTGCTCTCAAGTGCTGTGGATGAGAACACAATTACGCGATTATGGGTTCTCACTCACCAAGATCCCTATTTACTGTGATTCTCGAAGTGCAATTGCCATCTCTTGCAATCCCGTGCAGCACTCTCGAACAAAACACATAGATATCAGATATCATTTTATTAAAGATCACGTAGAAAAGGTAACAATTGAGTTGTATTTTGTTGGCACAGAATACCAACTTGCGGATATATTTAGTAAAGCTTTAGACGAACCTCGTTTTCAGTTTTTGGTATCCCATATCGGCATGTTGAATCCACCTACCAATTAAATATCAGATATTGTCTTAAATAATTCTATTTCAATCTATCATGATTGAGATTCCTTTATTTTAGAAAATATCTGTTATTTAAATTTAAGGATTGTGTCACAAAATTGAAACTCACTATTTTCTTATCTGCGTATATTTTTATTAATTAATGATCCTGACAAATTGCTGTGTGAATTGTTAATCATGGAGTGGGATGCAAACAATATCCAGGTTAGTCTGTGTTTGTAAGGCTAAATAGGGTTGTCGCGTTTAAAATCTGAAAAAGAAAAGGAAAAAGAACTGGTATTTATTTGAGGGGGAGTATTGTTAGGATTTTAATTTTTGTAATTCTGTGTTTCTTTTAATTTTCTGTTTTTTGTAGTTAAATTTCGAATTTTAGGTTGTTCATATTTTAATTTAACTTTACGTTTAATTTAATAGCTCAGAAAATTCCAAAAAGATTTTAGTTGTTCAAATTTATCAAAAAGCCAAAAACATTTCAGTTTATTTTATTTTAGCTTATTTTTATCTTAAGTTAAATGATCCAAGAAAATACCAAAAATATTTCATTTTGTTGTTTCAAAGAAAAACTCAAAAAGATGTCATAAATTGGGCTAAATTTTTTTGTTTTGTTTCATATATTTTTTTAAGCAAGGCCCAATATTTTTTAATTGTTATTGTGATTTGAAAAGATCCGGCGGCCCACATTCCTTTTGGGCGCGGATCTTCTCTCACTCGGACCTGACCCGCACACATTTAAAAGGGTCGGTCAACAGGTCAATTTCTTCACTTCAAAGATATTTTTTCTCTCTTCTTCCTCACTTTCTCCCGTCGAAATACCGACCGCCGGCCACCATTGTTACTCTTCCAAGCTTTTCGATCTTCATCTTCTTCTGTTTTTCTTGCATTTTCCAACATCGGCATCATCAGGTAACATCTTTTTCACCTTATTTCAGTGTTTAACTTCCTAGTTTACTTGTTTGATTTTCAAAATTTTACAAGTTTTTTATTTTCGGTTTTTACTATTTTTAGGTACTTTAATGTGTTATTTTTCCTTAGTTGTAGTTAGATAAATTGTTCTCTATGTAATTTTACACTAGGATCTGTAATTTCATGCATTTTTGTTAACATTTAACCGTTCACGTTTATTTTTGCATGAACTCATTAACTGCACACATGCACTTCGGATTTCACTGTAGCTCCGAATTCGGACCACCATCCGAATTCGGATGGCACCACTTAGACTAAGTTTCACAAATTTTCAAAATTCAAAATCCTAATTCGGACCACAGTCCATCCGAACTCGGATGACCACTGTTGATCCGAATTCGGACCCTCATTGTAATGTATAAACATTTCATCACTTTGAATCTAGTCTAAGAAACTTTGCTACTGTTCATCCGAATTCGGATGATATCCAACTTCGGTTCCCATCCGAATTCGGATAACATCAGACATCAAGTCAGTTCCATATCATTGCATACTTCCATTTCGGTACCCATCCGAATTCGGATCAAACTCATCATTCATCCGAATTCGGACCACCTTCATTCATTCCATGCCATGCATTTCGGACCATCATCCGAATTCGGTTCCCATTTTCACCTTATCCGAATTCGGACCCCCACTCATCATTCATGCATCATCCGATTTCAGACGGATCCGAATTCGGTGACACTGTTCATCCGAATTCGGACCATCCGAAATCCAACACTTAGCATTTTTTTAAAATTTTCATTTTTTTCATTTCTACATTTTTAGATAAATTCAAAAACCAAAAAAATATTTCCATCTAAGTGCACCATTGAGTAGAGTTAGGAATAGTGTTTGAGTGAAAAGGTCTTATCTAACATCGGTCTCTTAACGATTGACTTTTGACTTTGCTAGTAGAATTTTATTCTAAAGAGATCAGACAGTTTCTATCTCACACTAATCTAGAATTCACATCAATGTCTTATCATGTCAAGTCTCATTATTCTAACTCTGTTGCACTTTGCAGGATGATGGAACCCGCAGTCATTCTCACCGCACCCCATCCCCCCATCCCAAATAACAATGCTCAACTCCCTAAAGAATCCATCCTACCCAGCGCCGAGTTTGTCGAGTTTATTCCACATAACTGGCAACTCGACGTTTCCATCCTCTGCAAAGAAACCCAAACCCTAGCCTTCGACATCCTCACCTGCCATCCCATCTACTATGCCTTATCCACTGCCATAGCTGTTCCCCAGATATATCTCCAACAATTCTGGAACAAGCTAACATATGTAACCGACCCCGCACCTCACTTCACATCCACTATTGACTGCGTTCCAGTCAAAATCACTACATCTGCCATTCGCCACATCCTTCATCTACCCGCTGAAGCCTACCTTCCCACCCGTGAAGTGTTCGACCCAAACCCATCCGTCTCTGAAACCATAGCTAAGCTACAAACTCTGGGGTATGACGGTCCCCTTTCAAAACCCTCCGACTTCCGCACAAAGAACCTTCAATCCCACTGGATGATTCTTTTTGACGTGCTTAACAAATGCTTCAGCGCCAAGCATTCAGGTCATGACTCGGCGTCGGCACAGGTACTAGCCATGTTCACAGGCTTTGCCTTTGACCGACACGTGGACTATGCTGCATTCATATTCGAAGAATTACGAAGAGTCTATGTCGAGAGAAGCACAAAGAAAGGCCGAAAGTATGTTCCTCTTCAAAGATTTCTCCAACTCATCATACAGTTTGCAATGGATCAAGACGATGACATCCATGAGCGTCCGGAGGCATACGTTTACCCCACGGTGGCAATTCAGAAGTTAACTCTGCCAAAGGGGGCCCCGACAGTACCGGTAATGAAAATTCCTCTATCTCTTCTAATGAGGTCAAGGGGCATGGAGCGGGTAAGGGCTTATATAAAAGAGAGTTATCCGGATGAGTCTCAGTCGGAATCGACTGAGACTAACCAATCCGAAGGTGAGCAAAGAGAGAGTGAGCATGATGGAGAAAGGATCGATATTCAGCAATCTCTGGGTCTGGGTGAGCGGGAGCCTGTGATTGTGAGGGAGGAAGCAGCAGGTGAGACGGCAGAGACGGCAGATTCCGAAAGAACCGTTTCTGTCGTGAGAGCGAGGGAGATTCCATCTGAGGGTGAACTGAGCCCTATAAGCCGGACTCCTCTTCATAAGACCGTCCGTCCAGCGGACGAAATCACCCCCACCACCCACTTGGTTTCCCCTCAAAGGGAAACCACTTCATTCCGCGGGGATCTTCCACATACTCCATCGCCCTCTCATTCGGAGAGTGGCGGTGTTGAAAGAGGTCACACTCCTCCCCACGTGACCGAACTTCCTTCATTCACGATTCCATCCCCAAAAATACACACAACGCACGATGCCTCTATGGCATACCCAAGAGCTGCCTCCGTGGCAGCTCAACAAACTTCCGGATCTGAGCGTCCCTTAGTGGAGCCAGAAATGACGGAAGGAAGATCTGAAGTGGCTCCATCAACGGCATCCACTTCAGGCCATCTCCCAATCAATCTGGAGATGCTAACGGCAGCATTACGTGCTGCCGGAGTGATTACCTGGGCTGACCTGGACGCCCAAAGGGAAGCCGCCGAGGAACGACACACCGCCCTTCTTTCACTAATCAAGGGTAAGGGTGTTGCCTCCGAAGCTGGCCCCCCACCAGGTTCCCATTAAGTCCATCATCAAATATCGGAGCTGTCGGACAAGATTGATGCGCTTAACCGCCTAATTCTGCAAGTCCAGGAACAGCTTAATTCCAGAATGGATCGCCTGGAGTCGGCAGTTATTGAACTCCAATGCCGCACTCAGGCCAAGGCCCCAAAAAGAAAGCATGACGACCAGGACGACCATGATCGTCATGAGGGGGAGAAGCGGCGAAAAGTTCAGTTTGAGGAACCCATGCTGGGTATAGGGGGAGCAGAGACCGCTGAGGGGTCTGAATTTCAGGGGTCAGGGGAAAAGAGTCAGGAGGCTCAGGAATATATGTTAATAGAAGACGAGCCCATGGTCGAGGGTCCAGCTCCACTTGATCCGATGACAGCTATGGTAGAATTTGAGGAACCGCACGAAAAAGTTGAAATCATTTTGGTCTCTGATTCAGATTCTGATAACGAGGACAACGAACCCTTATTAACTCCTAAGCCTGAGCCTGAATCTCCAACGAAAAAATCCTCATCCTCCTCTTTTGACTTCCTGAATTCACCACCTCAAGCCCATCAAGAAGAAATACTTTCATCCATCCAAGCTCCCTAGTCTTTAAAAGAATCCCACATTACCATTAGCCCCCCAAGATCCCCAAGCCCTCCACCAGTCCAACAAACCCAACTTCCAGGTTCCTCCCAAACAAAAAGGGTCGATTGCTTTGATGAAACTCCGGAGGGCCCTGGCGTGTATAGAAAAGATGACTTATTCTGGGTGGATCACTATACGAAAGGAAAAGTTCAAACAATGCCTCAGGAAGAAAAAGATCAAATGCGACAAGAACGGCGGGGGACTATCATAAAGCTTCTTGAAGCTAAAAAGGACGAGATGGAAGAACCCCCCGTTCAAGGCCTGAAAGAATTCCTGCAGAACTTTCCCCCAGAGCGGTTTCAAAATCCATATCTAGAAGAAAGGTTCAAGATGGTATTCAGAAAGAAGCCCGGATCCCTCAGCAGACGCCTACTCATGGAACTTACGAATGTCTCCAAAGCTGAACAGGCCGAACACTACCAATTGATGCTCTGGGAAAGAAGGTCTAAGGTGTCAAAATCAAAGATTAAAAAGCTCAAATCAATCACCATGTGCAAAAGAGCCAGAGTCTTCTATCCCTCCTATCAAGTGGAAAGAGAAGATGGTACGGGAGATGACATCTTTGAGTATGACCTTGACTACATAAGAGCGGATGACGTTGAGTTCCTTCACAACAGTCTCAAAAATCGAATCAGAAAACGTCTATCCCACATGACAGCTGTAGGTGCCTTAGTTCGAAGCATGAATTGCCGATCGATCATAATGTGTCTACGAGACTTTCAGATGGCAATCGTGAGTGCTATGGTTAAGGTGGGCCTACGAGCACTGGAACAAGATAGTTTTCTTCTAGCCCACCACCCGGCCTAAAGAGTTGTACTTTCTGGAGATCCGGGTGTCATTTTTGTAAACTACAAGGGCTACAAAAGGTATATGCGCTTTGAGGATCTTCCTTGCTACTCCGATGGTACACTTAGATTGGTTCGAGCTGCTCTTACAAAGAAAGTACAAGATTATGATGCTCAACCAGATCCTGAATAGAGATGCTCACCAACGGAGATACAGAACACACTCAGCGGCATAGACTACCTGAACGAACGGCTACACACGAGACAAGTAACCAGACGCTTCGACGTCATCCTTGGTCTCTGAGAATCAACTGACCATGCCAGAGTTCCAGGACCTCCTAAGTGATCGAAAAGGGGGAGATTGTTAGATTTATTATTTCGATCATAGGAGTTGTTTTGTAATATTTGTTATCTTTGTATCTTGTCTTGTATTTAATTATCATGTAATTTATGTTTATGTAAAAGTCTAGGGGCCATTTATGTCAATGCTTCAAAGTTAATTAATTGAAGCTATAATAGCTCCTAGGGTTTGCTTTTGTAGAACACGGTTGACATTTGAACAAATTCTACAGCCGCCATTTTGTCATTTACTCTCAACATTCATATTGTCTTTTCTTCATCATTTCACATTTATTGAGCTTGATTCTTCATGTGTTTGATAAGAAAATCATCAAGGTGCTGAAACAATTCGGGAATACAGTATTACAAACAGGTCACAGACTGATCAGTTTTGACGAAACTCTTTCATCACAGGTTTTAGCAACAGGTTTGAACATCCGCTTTTAATTAACCTACCTTCATATTTACGTTGTGTAAATTATGTATATATTTAACTTAATTACCTACGGAAAATGTGTGTTGCGTTATTAATAGAAGAAAAGAGTCAAGTTGGTATGACACACGTGTTGACATGGTAAGTGTTTCGTTCCGTTAGTCACTACATTTCAAATCAACCGCCCTTTTCTCTCTCCCACTATCTCACATTCAAAAACCTATATATACCCAACATCATTGTTCCATCTTCTCCTTCACTATTGCGACCCTATATATCCATACTCTCTAAAAATCCCTACCTACCATCAAAAGGCTTCGTGTCTGTGTTTCCTGCATCCTCTTCATCAACCTCAAAAATGGCTTTTCGTACTCCCCTTGTCCCTATCTTTTTGGGTGATGACATTGTCAAACACCTATCAGTCACCACCACACTAACCATCAAACCTACCAAATATGTAGCAAATCTCACAAATCCCAAAAACTACATAGGCATAGGGTATGAACTTATGGTAGAGTTTCTAAAAGCTTTCATACCCATGTTACTGCTAAAGAGCCTCCTCTCACAACACCTATGAGGAGGCTGTTTGGTTTGGTGGAAGGACCTTCTGCACAAGAGGTGGATCCAGCTCCTGCTCCCACTGGAAAATCCAAATCACTGACTAAAAGCGTAAAACGTGCCCTGAAGTCTGATGAAGCAGGGCCTGTCTCCAAGTAGACCAACAAAAAAAAAGGCTGCTCCCTCAGTCTATGTGCCTGATGGGGAACAGACTGCTCACATAGGTTCATCAGTTGAACCAGAGGCCTTTGTGGCCAGTGGCTCTGTGCCACTTGAGACCAGGAAACAGGTTTCACCCCCGGTTTCCAGCTCAATCTCCTCCCCAGTCCAAACAAAGACCCTGCCATTTCTTCGACCACATACTCCAGGCTAAGGAAGAAATCCTTAGCCAGAAAGAAAACAATAAGCCTACCTACCCAACAAAGCCCATCTGGCCCCTCTCAACAGGACCCAGTTGAAAAAGAAGCTACCCCTGCTACATCCTCTCCTCCTATCTTGGAGGGTGCTGCACACACTATGGAGCCTGCTTCACTCCAATCTGAGTCTACCCAAGTCAGCCTGAGCCCTCTGGTTCCTCCCAATAGGAACCAGTTGTACATATGGAGACTACCACATCAACTGTCCTTCCCTCTCAATAGGGTGAGGACGTTGAAAGATAGTAGTTCATTCCGCTCCACACTGTGTCCACACTGTCCCCCACACATATTTCTCATTCACCATCTGAGTTTGCACAAGGTGCCAAAGCAGCTGGTTCAAGCCTACCGACTAATCAGCCTTCATCTTCTGCTCCTCATGATGCAACTGATCCATCCTCATCAGCTACTAAAGGACAAACATCAAAGCCTGATGATCCACAGGGTACAGACCAACCCTCTGGTGCAGGCCTTCCCTACATGCAAATTCCATCACCATTTTTCACCACTGATGATGTTTAAATGCACACAACCTCAACCCATGAAGAGGTGCATATAGAACAAAGCACCATTGAGGGTCCTACCCATGTCTTTGATGAAGGAATCACAATCCCAGTGGTTCTTGAAAATCCAACCACTCCATCTCTCGAACCTCACGCTCTATCACGCACGGAAAAGAAGCTGACAAATCACTTCAACTCATATGTAGGTTTGGCCACTACTGAAGGTATCATTGACAGCTCTAAGTTAGGTCACTTATCCTTTGCACAGGCTATGGAACTTCTATCCATTGTGACTCTACTATCAACAAGTGAACCCACTACACCACCATCTTTACCTTCACCTCCATCCACTCAATCCAAACAATCCACCTATACTCCTCCATCTCTAAAGGATTTGTCCTTAAAGGAACAGCTTACTGTGCTGTCCAACAAGGTTGATACTTTGGAAAAATCCATGACCACCCCTTCCTTCTACCATTGTAGACTCTGTGTCTGCACAGTTTCCAGGAATTCTTGATTCGTTCAAGCCATCCTTCCCCTCATCCTCTCCACAATCTGACTACTCATCCCAGCTGCTTGCACTCACTGCACAGCTGAAACAACTCTCTACTTCTCTCTCATTTCTCCTTTCCCATCAGCAAGACTCTGTGTCCAGCTTGGTAGCTGTTTCCCAACAACTGTAAAGTATTGCTTAAACCTATTATCTTTTTCTACCTTCCACATAAGCCTCTTTGAATACCTTGGTGGTATCTCTGTCCAACACTGTAGCCATCAGGTTTTGAGGATGTGCAAGAATCCATCAACATTATTCTTGTACAGCTTAAGAATCTGATGTTTAGTGAAACAAACAGGGTTGCCATTTCTATTCTTTTAGCCACTGCTACCTCTCAATCAACCTCTCTTACACACTGCCTTACCCAGTTAGCTGAGGTGAAGGATGACATGGCTTTCTTAGTGCATAGCCTAGTGGGTTCTTAACTTTTTACCAAACCTTCTGCTGCCAGACCCATGGATCTGTTCCTTTGGGTAGTACTGATGTTGAAGGCTCTGTGCCATCTTCTTCAAATGGGGAGAAGAAATCTTCCTCAAAGACCAAGTCTAAGGGGGAGATATCTTCATCTCCCTCTAAGGAGAAATCAGCGTCAATTGGTCAAGCAGTAGGCCAACTAACCACTGGAGATGCTGCATGTACATCTCGTGATTCTATGACAGCTGAGCCTACTCAGACTAAGTCTCCAAGCCCTACACCATCTAAGGGGGAGGAACTTATATCTGAGGACAGGCCCAGCAAAAGAAGACAGCTTGTTATGGAATCATAAGAAGAAGATGAAACTGAGGTTGCTCCATCCAATGAAGCCAAAGGAAAAGGCAAGGTTGTTGTGGATACAGAGGTTGAAAGAAAGCTCCAGCTCAAATATGATAAAGCTCAAGCAAAGGAAATGAAAATTCCACTTGAAACTTACTATGAGTGGAAACAAGAACAAACTGAGCTACTGGAAACGGCAAAAGAGGAAGTAGCCTCAGTGAAAGCTGGAAGACGCTGTCAAGAAGACAGATAGTGGGAAGAAAGTAGAGAAGGAGAAAAGTTCAAAGGTCTCTGTAACTAAAGAAAAATCTATATCCACCACCCCTTCATCAGTAAGAACCCAATTCCATTTTGATAACTTGGCTAGAAAGAAGTTCTTTGATGTTGCTAAAAGAAGATTGGCCAAGGAAACAATTAGCAAAGTTGTTCCCACTTCAAGGCAAAATCAGCCTTGGAAGCTACAAACAAGATTTGGTGTTGATAGCCCTGAACTAGAGTCATATGAAGCAGCGGATGTAGCTAGAATGGGATATGGAGAATGGGTTGAACTTGCTGTTGCTCTGAGCAATTCAAAATCTGAAACTGCCAAAACTGTAATAGCATTTGTGAGAAAGCTAATGGAGAAGGTAAAGGGGTTGGGTCTAATTTATGATATGATTAAGGGTACTTCCAAGATGGAACCCAAAATCAAACCCAAAAGACAGAAAAGAGACACATAACTTGAAGAGATTGTCGAGCTGATTGAAAAGGGTTCTATGCCACTGAGATTAAGGGTAGGGATCACAGCCTGCCAAAGGTGTAGAACCTGCTGAAGAAAATTTTATTAAAGATCCTGAGGTTGGAGTATTCTTTGTGGATCCCCTATCTAAGAAGATGTGTTTTCAAAGAGCCTCAGATCTTCCCAAAGCTGGTGTCAGGCAGCTTCTTGCCTTCAGATTTATGACAGCTTACGTCAAGCACTTCAGGTGGAGGGTAGCAATCCTGAATCAGTTAGCAGCTAGCAATGACAGAGGTGAACTGGACAGCCAAGAACTTTTCTACCTTAGAGAAGAGGTTGAAAGTTTTGAAGCCAGAAAATAAATGTTGGCTGGTCTAGAACAAGAGAAACTCCTCCAAGCTGCTGCTGCATGAGTTAGAGAAAGAACAAGGCCTATCTACAGGTGATGCGTTGTAACGCCCGTATTTTTATCTTTTTATAAGTATCTAAACGTGAAAAATTACGAGTTATTCGATTATAATTATCAAATATGACAACCAAATAATGATAGACTTACATTTTAAAAAATAAACCCGAAGTAACATAAAAATATTTTTATCGAAAATGAAACTAAGTTGCCAATATTAACAATTATACTAAAACCAATTCTTTTTTTTTTTTGTTTAACTCCATAGAAAATGAAATTACACCCAAATGGAAACATCGGATATTGGGAACATTCCTTCCATTTGTTTCTATTCAACTTTTAATTCTATTTAGTCAACACTCAAACCCTTTTGTTCAAAACACATGATTTGGAGAATGATAATTCATGGAGTTTTGAAGGAAGATTAAAGCTAGACTTCCATATCTTCCATTATAATCTTCATTGATAAGGTACGAATCCAACTGAATACTCAAATCTCGTATTATATTTCTTTTATGCTATAATCCTTAGAATATGAGTTACTAGAAAGTTTCAAATCTAAAAATATAACTTCCACACTTAATGACCCATAACATTTCCTTCTTTTATATTTAAAGTTCTTGAACACTACAATGAAAATTGTACTGGGTTTTGAGCCTTAGGATAAAGATCCATGTAAAAATGATTCAAACACTAAGAAACTCAACTGGAATGGTTTATTATGATTTAATCTCGGATTTAGGAACATTGGGCTGGTCCCAAGATTTTTGAAAAATATTCATACTTTGAATAAATGATTGGGTTTAATAGAGAATTATGAAGGGTTGTGTGTGCTGGTTGGTGACCACTAGCTGCCGACGACAAGTTTCGAAAGCAGCAGCGTTTGAACTAGCCTTCGTCTCTTTTTGGTGCATAGTAAAAAAAACATTAAATTAAGGAGAGGAATTGATGGTTAAAAAGGGTGGGGGGATTTATCACGTGGATAAAAGAAAGGGTTGATATATATATATATATATATATATATATATATATATATATATATATATATATATATATATATATATATATATATATATATATATATATATATATATATATAAAGTAGATTAGTTTTAGTAATAGGCTCAACTACAATAATGGAATTGAACTTAGGTTTTGTTAATTCGATCATGGTTTTTTTTAAATCAAGATAGATATATTTATACTAGTTAAAAAGTAATTAGGTGTTCATCAAATAATTAAGAAATTTAAATATTTAGTCTATATATTTAAGTTACTAATTTAATTAATAAATAGATTGTTGGTGTAACAATTTACGATGATATTGTGAGACTAACTTTAGCATACTATCTTAAAAGAGTGTTAAGAAATCAATTTTATCAATTATCTATAATGGGTCGTGACCTATACTTATAGGCTAAATAATTTAAACTTCAAGTCTAATAACATTTAAGTGTTTCTATCACATAATTAAGTAATTATCGATTTAGACAACGAATTTTGGAATTTTAGGCCAATCAGGGAGCTTAAGTTTTATGCGATTTAAATGGTGACAATCAAGCAATGTACTTTTATTATCAGGTTGGTAGCCAAGTGTGGTGACTTCAGATATTTGGTTGGTCGTGTTTACATTGACCGAGCTTCAATGAGCCAATTTTGGCAATACTGTGAGTAGCAGATTTATCTGCATGATTAGTTCTATGTGTTTATGCATATTTGTTACATTCGCTTCATTTGTATCACCCTGTCATGCCATTATCATTTTCATGATTATGTCAAACACATGATATATATACCCTACCTTTCTATTAGAAATCTATGCCTATGTTAAACGGGAATTCCCTGTATGCATACTTGTACTATACGATGCGGATTTACGCGTAGACGCTACTGTGTGTAGGTCGGGTCGGTTAACCCCCAAGTTTTTGGTTAAACCAACGCCAGCTCGGATGAGGTGTTATACGGTTTAACTAGCACCAGATCGGATGAGGGGTGCGACATCAGCTCGGATGAGGGACGCGTAGGAAATTATTGAACTCATGCTTCGTTTCTATTCATGCATATTTACATACACACACACACACACACACACACATATATATATATATATATACACTTTTGTGCTTTTAAATCTTGTTACTCTGTCGGCGACGGCTTACCCCGGTTGTGGGGACTTATTATTTCAGGTGGAGCGGATAAGGGTAAGACCCCAGGTTGAGATCGTTGACTTTGTTGACCGAAACGCTAGCATTTCTTAGTATTGCCTTTTGAGGGTCGGGTAGAACCCTAGATGTATTGACATGTAAACTTAAACTTATTTAGCGTACTCTGGTTGATGTAATTTATTATTATGAATGGTTATATTATATATCGATATAATACTTTAGAAAAATCCAAATTATCTCGTATTTTCAGGTATATTGTTTGCGATTGGTGAAATTTAGTTTTAAAATATTCGGTCCTTTCAACATGGTATCAGAGTAATGGTTTAAGTGAATTAGGTACCATTAGGTGCTTATTCTTAAACCGTAGGATTGCGTGATCCCTGTTAGAATAAGTTATGATTTATACGGGATAATGTTTTTTAGGAACCCATAAGATTTTGGGTAGGGGTGGAATAAGATATTTATTATAACTATAAATATATCCTTAATAACCACTAAATGAAATTATATAACTTGAATCGAGGATAATAAGTATGCAAGTATGAATAAATTAATTAAATATTTTATATTATAAATCTTTAGTCACAATCAATGAGAAAAGTCAAATATTTGTGAGGCGTCAAATATCATTTTGTTGAGAACGATGTATTGTTCAACCAAGGTAGAGATAGAGACACCAATTGATTATTGACCTTTGTGACTTGTAATAATTTTTCTGAAAATAAATTTTAACACCCGGTTCTTAACTGAGTAACTCTGTTTGTAGCCCTATCAATATTAACTAAAGCTAAATAAGTATTACGATGGGATATGGCAACCATTTACAATAGTCTTCAATCAAAGTGCATATACATAGTTATTGCACACATATGAATCGATAATCAGAAGAGAATATTATAAGCCTAGAGTTGGTATAGAATGACTATAGCATGAAAATAATAATAATGATAACAATCATAATAATAATAACAACAACAACAACAACAATAAAAACAACAGTAAACAAAAAGGTGGTTGTCAAATTCTTTTCAGTGTTGCGCATAGATGGTACCAGTTTTGATTCGAGTTTTATTGTTTCACGGTTGCTTACATTTTGTCACAGTCAGTGTATTTTTTTATTACTTTCATTTGATTCTCTGTCATGAGCTCATGACCGCCTATTATCGTGATATCGATGTTACTATGTGTGACACGGCAGATGATTATGTGGGTGCTTTCGTGTCTGGATATATTCACGCCAAATGTGTGAGTTGTTGTTTTTGTACCCATTCATTATGGGATTGTTTATGTAACATGATGCAAGTCTAATGGCTTTTCTTGTGTATTATACCATGAATTTGCTATATTTTTCTCTTGCGGATGAGAGTGTCTATTTGTTAGGCACAAAAATGCCTCAATCAAACCTGTTCTAGATCATAGGGGGAGATTATAAATCAAACTTGAGTGATACACTTAAGGGTATAATTTAATGTTAATTCCTTATTGAAACCTGATAAGTGATTTTCAATATAAGTCTAAAGTTGTTTACCCTGTTGCATTAGTTGTAACTTGGCAGATTGCCTAAGCTGTCCAAAACTGTTGGACAATTTAGCACAAACTGTCTACGTTGTTCATGTCTGTTGAACAGCTTAGACCAAAGTGAAGTGTTCTGTTCTTTGTGAACAAGTTATACACTTTATGCAATTTGTTTCCATGTCATCATGTAACGTCTTGGACGTGAAGATCAATTTACAAGTCGAAGACAAAGTGGAAAATCAGAATCTGCTTACACTGTCCAAGCTGTTCCGATACATGAAGAGAAAGTGGATATTTGAAATGGGTGATAGACTATTTCTTATATCAAAATGGTTATACAAGAATAGGAAAGGATTAAAGTTGACATTTCTCTTTAAGGTAAAGCAACCTGCAACAGAGACAAAATGAAAAAGACAAAGATTCTGCTACATAGCGACAAATTCTATTTTGTCAGAATGTGTAGAAAAGTAGTCTTGTCTTTTTGTAAAGGCGCTCCACTATCTCTGCATCCAATGAGGAAGTTTCACTGGGATTCTCTCAGTGAGTATAAAAGGAAGCTTCTAAGGAATGTGAGATAACCAAGAGAGAAATATCCAAAATGTGCAAAAGAATTGTGTTTTCATGCATGCAAAGTCTGCTCAGAAAGGAATAGTTAGTGTGTCCAAGTTGTTCTTATTTTAAGCTGTCTGTCTGTCTTGTAAATCAGTGAGTGCACCTTAGTGAGTGAATTCATTGTTAACTAGTCTGAGTGAGTCTTAGATTAGTTGTTCCTCTGTTGTTTCTGTCATCTCAGTTTGAACCATTCTGCAGTTTAAACCTGTTTGTAATTAACACTTGTTGATATATACATACAAACATTGAGAAAGTGTGCTGATATTTTAAATAGCTGTATTCACCCCCCCCCCCCCCTACAGCTTACAGCAACTTACTTTGGAAACCTTTTGGGACCTACAATGTTTCATGTTGTTATTCGTTTCTTCATGGTATTTGTGATGTGCGTAACTATAGAAATCTGATGAACTCACCTAATAATCTACCAAGGGGAAATCTTAAAAGACGTATGGTGAACTAAAATGGAAAAGTGGCAGGACATAAGTTACAATGTAAAGAGTTGATATAAAAATATAGGTATTTATACTATTAGATCTAATATAATGAGTATTGCCTAATTATTTCTAGGAATCTGATACGGTGAGAGAAGGTTCGAAAATAATAACCACACATATTACACTACTATAATTCAACGATGATCACTGATGATTGTGGAACCTATATATAAAAAATAAATTGATGAGATGAAACTATATTTGAATGGGCACTTATAGGGTTTCGATAAATCAGTCGACACGTCTGGCCATGTGATCATCACCCGGGTGCTGATTTTAAGACGAACAATAAGGTGACTATGACATGGATGATAAATGAACAAAATCTGAATTATTAAAGAATCTGAGACGTCTTAAGAGTGTTATACGGATCGAAGATAAATGAAAGGGATGAGTTATTGTTATAACGTATGAAGATACTGCCAAATACCTATTAAAAGGGGATACAACAAAACGATTGGTGTCATGAAATAACTTTATAAAATAAATGAGAACTTGAAAGTACAGAATTATGACCGAGATGTCTTGATATAAAAAAATGTGGGATAAATTTTACACATATATGATAATAAGAATGTAGAGGAATATAATGACCGATGTGAAAACCTCCCAAAGTGAACAACAAATAAGTTGAGAATAAAGAGGAAATAACCACGATAAACCTGAAGTATACAATTATGGGAATGTAATGCATGTGTGAAATATGAAATAAGTAAATGTATAATAAATGATTTGACAAGCTATATTATATACACTAAATAAAAGACGAAATAATCATCAAGGAGAAGTTTCGAAATAACGAGTAATCAACTTGTCAATGGAAGATAATTGGTTATTAATAGGGAATCCGACTTACTATACATCAAATCAGTGAGATAAGAATAACGAGAAGAAAATTTTATTTATGTAAAAACAAAGAAATTAGTGTGCAAAACATAATGTTAAAATATAAAACTAACGTTGCGCATAGATAGATATATTAAACACCCTATTGGTTGATCGAACTGCAATCAATAACAGTCATAAAAGAATTGTAAGGAAGTGATTGTGATCATTAGATCGAGAATAGAGTAATGTGAGAGAATGTCAAACGAATGTCATTCACGAAAGTGACCAAAGTTCCATGTGTTCAAACGATATAAATATGGGATGGCGATAATCATATAAATATACTTCATGGTAAGAGTAAGATAAATTATAACAAAATTGCAAGGATGAAAGAGATATATTGTAAATTGAAAGTAGTGAATTACCCTAAAGTGCGAAATGAATAATAAACATATGATAAAATGAACAGTGTCAGTAACGGAGGAGGTAACTCAACTTAACTAAAAGAAGTGTGTGAAACAACATGAACAAAATAAATTAAATGTGTAATTTGAAGTGGTGTCAAACGTAATTAGTATAACGGAGTCGTATACTAAGATATTTGAGTGGCATAACTTTTAAGCTTAGCAATTCGAAATAACAAGATAACATGATGATGTAGTTCTAAACTAGTGGAATGGTAATGATAACGCCTGGTCACACGTATTAAGAAAGTAATATGATCTCGTGACATAAAACTTCACGTTGTCAGCAATGGTGGG
This sequence comes from Centrapalus pauciflorus, assembly GCA_020465985.1. Taxonomy (NCBI): domain Eukaryota; kingdom Viridiplantae; phylum Streptophyta; class Magnoliopsida; order Asterales; family Asteraceae; genus Centrapalus; species Centrapalus pauciflorus. The sequence continues at coordinate 238,235 of JAANYP010007032.1, read as the reverse complement.
TATCATAAAATGTTAAAATAGAAATCATGCAAAAATTGTTGTGAATAAGAAACCTATAATTCGATTAATAATATAAGTCGACTGTAAAGCCCAGAGTAATAAATGTATATAAAATTTTTTTGAAAAATAAGCAAAGAACTATGGCAAAGGTAACTGTTTACAATAAGAATAAATTAATCTTGCATTGGAATCCTACTGGTTAGAATTGACGAAAACAAGGTCATAGGAACAATAACTTTGAGTCAAACATATGTAAAATTCATGAGTGAGTGACACAAAGAGTCTTAACGAGTAATCAAATAAACACAGAATGAAAATTAATTGCGAATGAAGTACAATTATTCTAAATGAACCACTGCAACAAATTATAGTATCATGAAACCAATTCACATGGTCATATCTTGACGTTCAAAATAAGATGAATATTAATTATATAAAACTGATGTTATTGCAAGTGAAATCAATGAACGAGAAAGGTAATTATAAATAATGAAATCACAATAAAAAGACTGAAAGATCTAATAAAAAGTAATTAAAAAAATTCTTTTCTTTTTGTATGAATTGAATTATGCTAAAATATATAAAGACATTAATGAATAAGATAATACAACTAATCCCTTAACACAAAGTGATGTTAAATTATCTACTCTAACACACATCATAAGATTAAGATAACATAAGTAAACGCTATAATATAAGGCTTCAAATGAACTTGTCTTGTCAATAAGATGAAAATGATCGTAGTACCCCAACTAGCGTAAACCGACTTCTGATGTTCATATTGATGAGTGATTGTGAAATGTTGAGGAGCCCGAAACTATTCTAGAAAAAAAGTTGAGTGAGCTGAGGAATAAACGAATTGTGATGGTTCTTGTAAAGTGGCGACTTCATCATGGTCCGAACCACACATGAGAATCTAAAATAGAAATGATGGCGAAACACCTGAACTTATTTTAGAGTTAATGATCTCGAGGACGAGATCAACCCGACGAGATAGAGATTGTAACTCCCGTATTTTTATCTTCTTAGAAGTATTTAAATGTGAAAAATTGCGAGTTATTCGATTATAATTATCAAATATGACAACCAAATAATGATAGACTTACATTTTAAAAATCAACCCGAAGTAACATAAAAAAATTTCAAAAATCAAACTAAGTTGTCAATATTAACAATTATACTAAAACCAAATCTTTGTTTTTGGTTTTACTCCATAGAAAATCAAATTACACCCAAATGTAAACATTGGATATTGGGAACATTGCTTCCATTTGTTTCTATTCGACCTTTAATTCTATTTAGTAAACACTCAAACCGTTTTATTCAAAAACATGATTTGGAGAATGATAATCCATGGAGTTTCGAAGGAAGATTAAAGGTAGGACTTCCACATCTTCCATTATCATCTTCAAACTTTCATCTTCATTGATAAGGTACGAATCCAATTGAATACTCAAATCTCGTATTTTATTTCTTTTATGCTAGAATCCTTAGAATATGAGTTACTAGAAAGTTTCAAATCTAAAAATATAACTTCCACACTTAATGACCCATAACATTTCCTTCTTTTATATTTAAAGTTCTTGAACGCTACAATGGAAATTGTAGTGTGTTTTGAGTCTTAGGATAGAGATCCATGTAAAAATGATTCAAACACTAAGAAACTCGACTGGAATGGTTTATTATGATTTAATCTCGGATTTAGGAACATTAGGTTGGTCCTAAGATTTTTGAAAAATACTCATACTATGAATAAATGATTGGGTTTAATAGAGAATTATGAAGGGTTGTGTGTGCTGGTTGGTGACCTCTAGCAGCCGACGACAAGTTTCGAAAGCAGCAGCGTCTGCACTAGCCTTCGTCTCTTTTTGGTGCATAGTCAACAAAAAAAACATTAAATTAACGAGAGGACTTGATGGTTAAAAGGGGTGGGGGGGATTTATCACGTGGATAAAAGAAAGGGTTGATATATATATATACACACACACACACACACACACACACACACACACACACACACATATATATATATATATATATATATATATATATATATATATATATATATATATATATATATATATATATATATAGTCAGGTTCAAATAAGTACCTCTCGAAATCAAGTGCACCCGAAGGTACCAACCTTAAAAACTTTTTAAAATTTTTTTTCACATAACCATGTTCAATTTAATGTTATACACATGATATGTGAACTTGACATAGATTCACACTATCTGTGTCCTTAAAAATTATGTGAATGCTCAATGCATATTTATGTGAATGGTCATCCATGTGAATGGTCATTCATGTGAATGTGAATGGTGTGAATGACCACTCACATGATCTTTTTTTACCATTCACAGGATTTTTGATGTTGCTCCTTTTGAAAGAAAGTCTTATACATGTCTATTCAAAAAAAAAAAATGTGAATGATCATTCACATTAGGGTTCATAGGTACGCTGATGAACCTGATTCTATATATATACATATATATATATATATATATATATATATATATATATATATATATATATATATATGTATATATATATATATATATATATATATATATATATATATATATATATATATATATATATATATATATATATATATATATATATATATATATATATATATATATATATATAAAGTAGATTAGTTTACTAATAGGCTCAATTACAATAATGGAATTGAACTTAGGTTTTGTTAATTAGGTCATGGTTTATTTTAAATCAAGATAAATATATTTATACTAGTTATAAATTAAATAGGTGTTAATCAAATGATTAAGAAATTAAAATATTTAGTCTATATATTTAAGTTACTAATTTAATTAATAAATTGATTGTTGGTGTGATAATTTACGATGATATTGTGAGACTAACTTTAGCATCCTATTTTAAAAGAGAGTTAAGAAAACAATTTTATCAATTTATCTATAAAGGGTTCGTGACCTCTACTAATGGGCTAAATAATCTAAACTGCAAGTCTAATTCATATCACAATCATACACAACATAATGGGTTCAATATCTTGCAATTCATATCACAATCATACACAACATGATCAAGATCATAATACAATATGATGAATGGTTATATTCATGTGAGAAGAATCTTACATTTACGGTTCTTGACTTTCTTGCCCAATACTCTTGAATCTCAACTATATGTACATGTGAGAATATTCTATATGAATCCCGTACACCTACAGTAGCAACTACTTCCTTTTTATACACAATTCAACTATTGAGTATTTACAAAATACACCATGAACTTTTACTATAAATTGTTTTCATCTCTATTTATATTTGTACCCAACAATCTCCCCCTTAGAGATGAAAGCAAATTTTCAATTAAAGTCCAAATCAGGATCTTCAATCATTTTCTCTTTTCTTCTCTTTCATCGCTGAATTTCTTTGTCTTGTTCTGATCTTCATACATCTGCTTCTCTGATCTTCTCTTTTCTTGTGAGCTAGCTCTCCCCCTTGAATCATCAACAACTTTCGATTTTCTCCCTTGATCAATGATAGACAACTTATCATCTTTCATCTTTAAATCTTCTGTAGTTGACATAATTGTCTTGAAGTATTTTTGCAATTGTCTTCAAACTACTCAACTTTTGTCTCTGAACTATAGCTTTTCTCCCCCTCATGATGATCATAGGAATTTTGAACATCATGCAAAATCTTCAGAGATGTTGATACAGTAGCAGAAATATAACAAAAATTACAATGACAATTATATTTCAAAAATACTACAAATTGTCACTTTCCCCCTCAAAATGATATGCTCTCCCCCTATTCTAAACAAATTTGTCACTCCCCCTCAAATGGATACACACTCTAAAAGAAAATAAAGCTTTTCAAATTTGAGAGAAAAATGAAACAAATTCATTTTAAAAATTAACGAGTCCAGATCCACATAGGATTCCTGTTTGCACAATAGACATAATCTAAGTGACCTACTTTCAGCAGTGGCGTGATGTTAACACTGGTAGGATTTCCAAATAGTCATCGTGAAATCCTTTAACATGAAAGAATCACTCTTATTTGTTCCGGCATAGTCACTTTGGACTAACAGTTTATAGTGACGCAGACTGTCAAACTCGATGTGTCCTAAAAATTTATGTAATCTGCTCTAGACACAATAAGCATCAAATAAAGTTGGAGACCGGAGCAAATTCTTCCTTGTTTCAATATCAATAATATCCCAATGATATATCGATAGAAATGTGCTATATCTCCGTGATTATTGAAACGGAAGTCTTTTGGGAGATAACTGAGTGGTTGGTGGGGTTAATTGCATGCGTCACTGGGTCCATGACGTCTTTTTCAATATCAAGTCACCTAAGGCTTGATAGATTATGTGGTTTACCCAGCAGACATAGTCTAGGTAGGATTAACTTTTCTTCAAATCCTTCTCAACTCTCAGCTCTCAGCATTTTTCAACTAAGCTCCATCCGGATCACTTTTCAGACATAAATTCAGTCAGCTTTATAGAGAAAGCATGATCTGATGCACCACCATCTCCTTTCAATATACCCCTCTCAATTACATTTTACATCTGCTCGACCCTGTCAGTATCCCGTGATAACTGACACTTCTCAACTAATAGACCTAAAGAACCCTCACCCACACAAACAATAGATGGTTTGCTCCTTGGGTAGGTCTTCCGGTTCTAGTTAGACCATAGAAGCGATGTTTATGTCTATCACAGAAGTTAGTGCATAATCGGAGTCAGCAAAAATAATCTTAAGCATTTCAGCTCATGAGAGATCAAACAAAGAAATGATTAGGTTTTTCAGCTCAAATGAAGTAGGAGATGAAATTTAGAATGAATTTGGAGAATGATGAGTTAGGAGGTATCAAAATGAAATGTAAATTTTGATATATTATATGAAATGAATTAGATTTTCATGAAAGAATTAGCTCATTGGAGATTTGGAGAGAATTCAGCATGAATGGGAGAATGATGATGAGAATCTCAAAAGCTCGTTAAAAACCCTATGTTGGCCATTTTTGAGCTGTCAAACTTTCGGATTCCCAAATAATATCTGGGGGTTCTAAACTCCATATTAAATTAGGAAAACCTACAGATTTTTAGTTAAGACATAGACCTAACTTTTGAGACAGAATCAACTCATTTCTTTAAGTCATGAATTAGTTATGATTTTTCAAAATCGACGTACGTTTCTGCCGAAAATCCAGATTACATAAACTTGAAACAAATTGTGATTCTTGTTGTTTATTCAAAAGCCACTTGTATAAAAGGTTATAAAACACATTTATATAACTTGTTTTCATAATATTTATATTTACATAATGTGTTTATATATTTATAAACATATTTGAAGAAAACAAACTTAAAAACAAAACTAGTGATTTATAAACTTGAGTTTTTATGAAACTTGTTGTTGTTGGTGATTATATATATTAAGCAAGACTTATATAAACATAAATATAAGTAGTAATGAGTTAGCATTTACTTACTTTGAGGTATTACAAGAATGAAATCAAATAGAAATGGAAATCTTGAAAAGTTGCACCAAGAACACTTGAAGAAAAATATGAAGAACAAAGTTGCAAGTTCTTGGCCATGCACTAGGCCCTTTGGCCGATTTTTCTAGAGAGAATGAGAGGGTGTTTATGCTTTAAAGGTGTGAAGAAAATGAAGGGGTTTGGGTCTCTATTTATAGAGAAAATTTAGTCATCAAATGGAGGTGGAGTGTGATCTTGGTTGAAATGAAAGAGGATGGTGAATGAGGATTTGATTTTGATGGGTTATGGAGTTGTGTAATAAAAAAAATATAAGTCAAACTCTATAAAGTACATGCTAGGGCCGGATTTTGGAGATATTTTGATGTATTTTTATTTTTTATTTAGTTATATAAAAGTATTTAGAAATGTATTCTTGTATTTCCCTTTTTTTGTAAATTCATAAATACTTATGAATGCATTAGTTTAATGAATTGTTTTAGTCTTGCATAATTAATGTTAAGTAAGTATATTAGTGCATGATTAGTGTCACTAATCATAATTTAATTATGTACTTAGTTGAATTAATCTCTCGTATCGCAAATCGATAGGATTAATTACTTTGCCGATTCATCGCATCGAGGAAATTGTTTCTAATTGAATTGAATTTCCTTATGAACTTGTTAATCACTTTGATTAATTGCTAATGATCACTGATTAGGTTATAATTGGCTAGTAAATACTGATTAGTTCATAGTTGCTAACATGGTTTAGTACCAGATGTTACAGTCTCCCCCTGTTAAGGGAATTTCGTTCCGAAATTAGCTCGTGTTCTCCACTGCTTGAGTATTTGAAAACAGATGAGGGTATTTTTCACGGATTTGATCTTCGCGTTCCCATGTAAACTCAGGACCTCGCTTAGAGTTCCATCTGACTTTTATTATCGGGATTCGGTTGTGCTTTAGTTTCTTGACTTCTCGGTCCATTATTTCCACAGGTTGTTCAATGAAGTTCAACTTATCATCTAGTTCCAGTTCGTCCATGGGTATGACGAGTGTTTCATCAGTCAGACACTTCTTAAGGTTGGACACGTGGAAGGTATTATGTACATTACTTAGCTCTGGGGGCAGATCGAGTCGGTAGGCTACCGTGCCAAATCTTTTGGAGATCTTGAGTGGTCTGATATATCGATTATTGAGTTTTCCTCGTTTCCCAAAACGGGTTACACCTTTCCAAGGCGAGACTTTCAACATTACTTGATCTCCCTCCTGGAATTCTGAATCCTTCCGTCTAACATCTGCATAACTTTTCTGTCGATCCCTTGTGATCTTTAATGGGTTCCGAATCTGGACTATCTTTTCTGTAGTCTCCTGGATGATCTCGGGTCCAGTGATCTGACTATCTCCTACCTCAGCCCAACAAAGCCGTGACCGACACTTTCGCCCATAAAGTGCCTCGAATGGAGCAGTCTTAATACTCGAATGGTAGCTGTTGTTATAGGAAAACTCGACTAATGGCAGATGCCTGCCCCAACTTTTGCCAAAGTCAATAACACATGCCCTTAGCATGTCCTCCAACGTCTGAATAATTCTTTCACTCTGACCATCCGTGTGTGGGTGATATGCCATGCTCATGTCCAGGCGTGTACCCAACGCCTCTTGTAACGATTGCCAAAATCTCGATGTGAACCGGCTGTCTCTATCTAATATAATTGATACAGGAACCCCATGCCTTGAGACGACTTCTTTAAGATAGATTCGTGTTAACTTATCCATCTTATCAGTCTCCTTAATTAGCAAGAAGTGTGCAGTTTTTGTGAGTCGGTCCACAATCACCCAAATGGTGTAATAACCACCAGAAGTTTTCGGCAACTTTGTGATGACGTCCATGGTTATTTTCTCCCACTTCCACTGGGGTATTTTCGGTTGAACCAATAATCCTGACGGTTTCTGGTGCTCAGCATTAACTTTCAAACATGTTAAACACTTGCTGTCATACGTGGTAATGTCAGCCTTCATGTTTGGCCACCAGTACATTTCCTTCAGGTCGTGATACATCTTATCTGACCCTGGGTGAATAACATATCTTGTTTTATGCCCTTCATCCATGACCAGCTTCCTTAACCCTTCGAATTTTGGTAGCCAAATTTTGTTTATGAAGTACCGACATCCATCGGTCTTGATTTCAAACTGTTTATCCATTCCTGTCAAGGCTTCATCTAGCAGATTTCCCTACTTGACTGCTTCCTCTTCTGCCTCGCGGATTTGAGAGTTTAGGTTTGACTGTATAATCATGACCAAAGCTCGGACCCTTAAGGGTTTAACCCGTTCCTTCCGGCTAAAGGCATCAGCTACAACATTTGCCTTACCCGGATGATAACGGATCTCGCAGTCGTAATCGCTAAGCATCTCAACCTAGCGTCGTTGCCTCATGTTTAACTCCTTCTGGTTCAGAATATGCTGAAGGCTCTTGTGGCCTGTAAACACCGTGCACTTAGTACCGTAAAGGTAGTGCCTCCATATCTTGAGAGCAAATACCACAACTCCAAGCTCCAGGTCGTGAGTTGTGTAGTTTACCTCATGAACTTTAAGTTGCCGCGATGCATAAGCGATAACCTTGTCTCTTTGCATTAACACACAACCCGATCCATTGTGTGAGGCATCGCAGTAAACCATGAAATCTTCTGTTCCTTCCGGTAAGGACAAAATAGGTGCACTACACAATCTATGCTTTAACAGTCGGAATGTCGTTCCCTGATCTTCACCCCAGTTGTACTTTCTGTCCTTTCGAGTCAATTCCGTTAAGGAACCAGCTATCTTCGAGAAGTTTTCAATGAATCGCCTATAACAACCGGCAAGACCTAAGAACTGACGGATTTCAGTGGGAGTCCTAGGAGTTGCCCAGTTCTTAATGGCATCAATTTTTTATGGGTCTACTTGAATTCCTTGGCTATTGATCACATGCCCTAGGAATTGGACTTCTCGTAGACAAAATTCACACCTAGAGAATTTGGCGTACGACTGTTCTTTCTCTAGAAGCTCCAAATCAACTTCATATGATGCTCATGCTCCTCCTTACTTGTGGAATAAATAAGGATATCGTCTATGAACACCATTACAAATTTGTCCAAATACGGTTTACACACTCGATTCATAAGGTCCATGAATACGGCTGGTGCGTTGGTCAAACCGAATGGCATCACCTGAAATTCGTAATATCCATAACGAGTTCTGAATGCTGTCTTGGGTATATCTTCTTCCCGAACCTTAACTTGGTGATACCCGGATCGCAGATCAATCTTAGAGTAAAAACTAGATCCTTGGAGCTGATCGAACAAGTCGTCGATTCTGGGGAGAGGGTATCGGTTTTTGATTGTTAACTTGTTCAGCTCTCGGTAATCGATGCACATCCTAAAGGATCCGTCCTTCTTCTTGACAAATAAGACCGGAGCTCCCCAAGGTGAGGAACTTGGTCGGATGAATCCTTTATCCAACAGTTCTTGCAGCTGATTGGATAATTCTTGCATCTCTGATGGTGCCAATCGGTAGGGTGCTCGTGCGATAGGTGCAGCTCCAGGCACCAAGTCAATCTGAAATTCTACTTGCCTAGTTGGTGGAAGTCCAGGCAAGTCTTCAGGAAAAACTTTTGGGTAGTCACGAACTACCGAGATTTCTTCGAGTCGCTTCTCCTTTGACTCTTTTTCCACTAGTTGAACTAATACTGCTTGACAACCTCTTCGAAGGCATTTCAATGTTCTTAAACCAGAGATGACGTTCAACTGGCGATTCTTTATTTCTCCTTGGTCTGTTAGGACTTTCTTTTTCTTAAGTGGTATTCTAACAACCTTCTTACCACATAAGATTTCGGCATGGTTGTCTGACAACCAATCCATACCAATGACTACGTCGAAGCTTCCGAGTTCAATGGGCATCTAGTTTATCTTAAAGGGATGAACTGCCAATTTTAGTGTGCACTCCTTAATTATACTATTTGCTTCAATCAACTTTCCGTCCGCTAATTCTATGGCATAAGCATTTTCTAATGGGGAAAAAGTGGCATTCAGTTGTTCACTAAACTTAGCAGATATAAAACTCCTATCAGCCCCAGTATCAAACAGCACATAAGCATACATATCATTAAGAAGGAATGTACCCGTTACTACGTTGGGATCTTGACGAGTGTCGCCTGCTCCTAATACAAAGGCTCTCCCTTGAGTTCCACCATTATTGTTTAGCTTTGGGAAGTTCTTATTGAAATGCCCAGTGTTCCCATATTCAAAACAGCTCATTTGCGCACCGCTGTTGCTTCCGTTGATGATATACATACAATCTTGGGTCAGGTGACCAAGCTTCTTACATTTCCCGCAAGGGGTTGGATAGGGACCTACGTGATGGTAGGTGCATCGGTTACACCATGGTTTATTTCCGGTATAGCCCTTCCTTGGCTCAGCTCCGGCGACAAAAGCTTTGATGGTCTCGGGCTTTTTGAGCTGTGAGCCCGAACCTTTTCCTGACTTGTCCTCCCATTTCCTTTTGTTTTCTCCTGCTTTGGCCTCATTCCTTCAGGCCACTTGATCGATCAAGTTATTCGTCATTCGGATGGCGCTCTGGATTGTGGTGGGGTTTGAGGCAGTGACGTTGCCTTGGATTTGAGGGGCGAGTCCCCAAATGTAGCTTTCGATCTTCTTGTACTCGGGGGTCACCATTTGTGAGCACAGTAGGCTTAGTTCATGGAAATGGTTAGTGTACCCGTGGACATCCGTTCCCTTCATTGACAAATTCCAGAACTCGGACTCCATCTTTTGTAGTTCATTTCGGGGGAAGTACTCATCTATCATCATCTGCTTCAACTCAGTCCAGGCGAGTTGGTAAGCCGTGTCAATTCCCATCGATTGAGCATACGAATTCCACCATGTCAAAGTGTCAACCTGAAGAGTGTGGGTAGCGAACTTGACCTTCTCATCCTCAATACAGCCACTAACGCGGAACACAGACTCAAGTTTCTCGAACCAGTGAACCAGTCCGACAGCGCCTTCTGTCCCATTGAAGATCGAGGCTTACAACTTAAAAATCCTTTAATTCCACACCCTTTATAGGTTGAATCAGACCTTCCCGTAGTGCGGCTAGCTCCTCCATCGCCGTCTGCGGTGCTATTGCGGTTGGCTTCATAAGTGGCTATAGCTGCGGCCACTCGTTGGGCGACCAGTTGCTCGATCTCAGCAGTGTTCATGGCTCTTTTTGGCGGCATTATCTTAAAGTTTAAAGAAAAGAGCATAGTGTGAGAAGTTGAGTCTTAAAGATTTAAATTTTTCTTAAGGCACAGTTCTATAATCATCAAACACAGATTCATAAATAACTTGAAATTTTCATTAATAATTCATAATTTCTTACATCGGGGCGGGTTATTACCCAAAAATTTTTAAGTCCTATGCTATTACATAATATTTCCTAACATTACAGAGATAAGGGGGGTACTAGGTGCGGGAATGATCGGGGGTCTCTCCCTGCTCTAATGCATTGAGGCGCCGTGTTAGCTCCTCATTACGGGCCTCGTATACGGCTAGTCGTTGCCGAAGCTCCTCCAGCCCGTCCTTTTGAACAGTGAGGGCGTGCTGGTTGGCCCAATATAGGTTGGAGCTTTGCAACTCATCCCGATCTATACGAACAGTCATCTTTCCAATATCCTGGTTAAGTAACCAGATTTGGAGGTCGTGCCGTGAAGACCTTGCTACCAACAAAGGTATGGTCTGATCAGCCGGCTCTTAAGTGAGCGGTGGGGTCGGTGCGGAGGATGGTCCTCCGATCTCAAATTGGGAGGGGATTCCCTCCTCCCGCCTCCACTCTTGGAGGGTCTCGGGCATCCAGCCCCATCTACGGGCGTTTGCCCGCCGCTGCTGTGCTGGTAAGCTTGGCTGGGGAGCCGGGATTGGAATAGTCTCCCGTCTCGGTGTCATCACCCTCTTTCGGGGTGTAAATAGCATCCGTGGGCCGTTGGGGTGGGGACGGTATGGTTTGAACGATGGAACCTCAGGATGATATGGGATGTAGGATGGGACCACCGGGGGTGGTGGATCCTCTCCGGATTTGTCTTCCTCCATGGGTTCCTCCTCCATGGGTTCTTCCTCTGATTCCTCCATTGGCACCTCGGAGGGGTCCTCTTCTTCGGATGCATCTTCTTCGACGAAAACCTCCGTGACTTCTGGGCTCATGGGGGTGTACTCATCCTCGAAATCGGACAAGATGACGATTGTGTTGTTTGACATGATTTCTACTATCAATCATCGACAACTTATCATCTTTTATCTTTAAATCTTTAGTAGTTGTCACAATTGTCTTCAGTAGTAGTTTCAATTGTCTATAAACTATTCAACAATTGTCTCTGAAAATAGTTTTTCTCCCCCTCATGATGATCATAAGAAATATGAACATCATGCAGAATCTTTAGAGACGTTGATGCAGTGAATTTACAATAGCATAAATACAATAACAATTACAACGCAATTCATATTACAAGTTGTCTCACTCCCCCCTCAAAATGATATCCTCTCCCCTATTCTGAACAAATATAACACTCCCCCTCAAATCAATACATTTTCCTGACAGAAACAAATAAAGCTTTTCAACTTTGAGAAAACGAAATAAATTCATTTTTAAGTAACAGAGTCCAGGTCCACATAGGACTCCTGTTTGCACAATAGACATAATATATGTGACCTACATTCAGCACTGGCGTGATGTAACACTGGAAGGATTTCAAAATAGTCATCGTGAAATCCTTTATCATGAAAGAATCACTCTTATTTGTTCCGACTTAGTCACTTTGGACCAGCAGTTTATAGGCACGCAGACTATTAGACACGATGTGTCCTAAACGTGTATATATTCAGCTCGACACAATGTGCATCAACTGAAGTCGGAGACCGGAGCAAATGTCTTCCTTGTTTCAATATGTCACACCCCGTTACCCCGGTTAGCAACGAAGCGTGACGTCGCGGAAGCATAGTCGTAATCAAGTGAACGACCACTATATGGACATTTTCAAAAATACATCGATTTAACTTTAACTATAAATACTATTTTACATGACCAAAATAAAGCGTAATTAGTTCGCAAATTACAGAGATTCAAATACATAACCATAATTACATTAATAATGCAATTAAATCTCCGAAGGTTTGAAAATATATGCGACTCCAAAAGTACGGAAGCCTTGAAATACTTCCGATGTAGTGCACATGCCTTAATTTCCTGAAAATACACGTTAATATACGTCAACAAAATTGTTGGTGAGTTCATAGGTTTACACGTAAATATGACTTGTATGGACATCAACAGTTGAGTTTAAATTTATAAAATCATAAATTCCATGTTATGTATTACATATAAACCATCATGCAACCGAAACTTAATTATAAGTTTGTCATGTGCAGTATTCCCCAATGTAATACCGTAATGTTAAATATATATGCACCCCTTATCAGTTGGAGCGACCAACCTAGGTGGGGGACATTAATCCCGATAGATCTATCCATAATATATTTTCGCTTACATAAAAATGTAACTAGCGGTTCATGATTTGAGGGCTGATGGAACCACATGTGTAATACATAATAGAAATAAAGTAGTTTCTGTGTCCATATGAAAATGTAGCATGTATTTCACCCCAAAAACGTAACAGTGTGAAAATAAGGGCTATGAAGACTCACCGTGAGTGCGATGGTAAAACAATTTAGGCCTACTTTGAACCTAGACTTTTATTATATTTAATAATACACTATTTTAGGGCTAACAAGTTGTGTAATTGCGCTTAATTATAAATATTTAATTATACACTATTTTAGGGCTAACAATCGGCCTACTTTGAGGCTGTTTTTGACCAAGCTCCAAAACAATTTAGGCTTTGGTCTTCTTAGACTTAAAACTACTATATACAAAGAATTTTTAAAGTCAAGAACAGACATTTTTCGAGGTGTTTAGGTTGGGGAAAAAGCTCATTAAAAACCCTATGTTGGCCATTTTTGAGACGTCAAACTTTCGGGTTCCCAAATAATATCTGGGCGTTCTAAACTCCATATTAAATTATGAAAACCTCCATATTTTTAGATGCGAAAAAGATCTAACTTTTGAGACAAGACTCAACTCATTTCGTTAAGTCATTAATTAGTTATGATTTTTCAAAGTCGACGTAACATTTCTGCCGAAAATCCAGATTTCATAAACTTGAACAACTTGTGATTCTTGTTGTTTATTCAAAAGCCACCTAAAAGGTTATAAAACACATTGACAACTTTGATTCCCAGTATATTTTGCACTCAAACACAATAATCAAACGATTTGTATTAAGAATATGAAGATTACAAGAGAGAATTTTGACACTCAATCTCTAGGAACTTTCACACTCAAGAACACACACACTTGGTGGAGGCTAGATGGAGGCTCCTTTGTGTCTTCTTCTCAAACTCTAGGAGAACAATATCATTTATACCTAAACTTATTTGAGGGTTTGTCCAAACACTACCCTTAAAGTCTTGGAAATTAAGATTCCCCCCAAAGTAAACTATTTCTAATTATAAATTGAACCTAGACTTTTATTATATTTAATTATACACTATTTTAGGGTTAACAATCTCCCCTTTAGTGTATAATTAAATATTTACAATTAAGCGCAATTACACAAGCTTGAATTAAAAGAAATAATTTTTCTAGCAATCTCCCCCTTCTTGTAATCAAGGCTTCTATTCTTCTGAAGTCTTGGGCTCTAAACTCTGATCTCTGATCTCTAAACTTTTGAAGTATATCATTGATCTTCTTCAGATGACTCTCCCCTTAAATGTTTCAGATTGGTGGATCTCCCCTTACGTTTAGTAGGTCTTCCAAAACATTTCAACTCTTTTCAGAACATTCTCCCCCTCACGATGATCATCATAATTATGATCATCATGTAATCACTTCAGGTCTCCCCTTCAAATGAAAAACCTCAATGTGTCTTCAAATCTTCTTTCTTTGTCGAAGCAGATGATTACAGACTCAGAAAGAAAATATTACATTTAAGAACATTGCAGACACAGAAGTACTTATCTCTCTCATGTTACATTCTCAATCCCCTCAATAACAGAATATAAACAGTTACAACATAAAATTTTCCCTCGCCTTCAGAAACAACAAACCAAAAGGATATTACAGTGAAGATCATGGCTTTGCAACCTGAATATAAGAAAATGAAACAAATTCATTTGTAAGTAACATTCCAGTTCCACATAGGAGTTCTGTTTGCACAATAGATTAAGTCTATGTGACCTACGTTCAGCACTGGCGTGATGTTAACACTGGTAGGATTTCCAAATAATCATCGTGAAATCCTTTATCATTAAAGAATCACTCATATTTGTTCCGGCTTTGTCTCGGTAGACAAGCTGTTTATAGTCACGCAGATTGTAGACTCCATGTGTCCTAAAAGTGTATAACATTAAGCTCTAGACTCAAAGTGCATCAACTGAAGTCGTAGACCGGAGAGGATGTCTTCCTTGTTTCAATATCAACATTATCCAAATGATATGTTGATAAAATATGTGATATAACTCCGTGTGAATTGAAACAGAAGTCTTTTAAAAGACAACTGAGTAGCTAGGGAGGTTAGGTGCATGCGTCACTGGGTCCATGACGTCTTGTTCCATACCTAATTCCGACACATGGAATTTGGTAGCAGATGTAGGAAACCCAGCAGACTGACACAGTGTTGGTAGGATTTATCTTTTCTTTTAATCCTTTCTCACCCCTCAGCTCTCGTCATTTTTCAACTGTACTCCCTCCAGCTCACTTTTAGCTCATTTTTCAACTGTAATCACACATATTGGGCATCATCGGAGTCAGCATGATATCTTGAAGGATATAGCAGTTAAGCTCATGGGGTATTCCAGAAGATGGATGAGAGTTGAATGAAATATCTTGGGAAGTTTGAGATACTGTATGAGAGAACTTCAATAAAAAGTCTGATATTAGATTTGAAAATAAATCAGACTATCATGAAAGAATTAGCTTGTATGGGAGAAACTTGATGTATGAGAGAATTAGAATATGTGGGAGAAATCAGAGTACTTGAGAGAATCTCAGGAAGAATGAGATCAAGATCATCACGAAGATTAGATCAATTAATCTTGGTGGAAATTTATTCAATCAGAGAATCAGATTATTCTAACAAAACCTTTTAAAGTGTGCATTAGAGTATTCAGAATGCTTACACACTTGTCGTTAAGATGTCATCTTCAAAGTGCATCTGAAACTCCCCCTGCAAATAAGAACAGTATCAGTGAAACATAAAATGTTATGAGTGAATTTCAAGAATGAAACTCAAACTCAAACTGATAAGCATAAAAAGTAGAGAAAATTCCAGATAAGTCGTAGAACCACGGGTTCTAAACTAGGTGTTTAGAAACCATCTAAACATGAAAGAACGGATTCTGATCTGTCTTGATGCAGAAGTCATTGCTTTGAGGCACGGAGTCTACTCGGAAGTGAGTAGAAGCCATTTCACTGAAGATCGGGTCTTGATCAGAAGTAACCAAGAACCATCTGCATAAAGATCACACAACTTTGGGTACCCATCTCAATATGGGTCCCTTCTTCTTAGGAGTTCCAGATGTATTTGGCACATGTGCAGTATTAGGAACCCATTTAGCATTTATGTGTGGTCCGGATGCATAACCCTTTGGAATCCATTGAAGATTGGATTTATTGAGCTTTGGAACCTTAGGCGATGAAATTGCCTTCGATTTTTTACTTTTTGAGACATTTTTGACCTTTGCTTTGGTTTTGGGCCTCGACAACGGACAAGTCTCAATTTTATTTGTAGCTGATGATGCAACATTTTTTATTTTCTTTTTCCGAATTCTTTTAACAGGGTATGGCACGTAAGCATTCATTTCAGGAACATGTCGTCTATAACGAGTTGGACATAGATTAAATAAATCACTGAAAGAGTACTTCAAACAAGCAACAGAATTCGATACATTGTTACACACATTTTTTTTAGAGATTACAGTCATCCTATCTCTAGTAACAAATTCACTTGGCATTATAGCCTTCTTCACAAAAAAATCTGTAAAAATCCAGCATGGTGGTTTTAGGAACTCTTCTTATGTAATCTGTAGGAACAAAACGATTAGAGTCAGTATGCATGGAAGAGTTAGACTTGACAGAATTTTCTTTTTGTTGGTGAGTCGGTTTCTTAAAAGACTTGGATTGGATCTGAGTCTTTTTAGAAACCTCATTTTTAAACGATTTTGAGCACTCACCTTTATAAATGAAAGAAGAAGTTTCCGCTTTAGCCTTACTTTTGTTGGATGACACATATGGGATTTTGGTGGAATGAGAACCTGTTTGTTCTTTTGAAAAATCCTTCAACTTTTGAGAAACTATGTCAAAATTTTCTATGTAGACAGTTAATTCCACAGATTGTTGAAAAGTTTGATTTACCAATTTTTCTTCGCTCTTAAGAAGAGCATCTTGAAGATCAAGTGCTTTCTTTTGAGACGACTTCAATTCCTTTTCTAAAACATTAATTTGATGTTGAAGAACTTTTGTAGGAATATAAAGTTGAGGAATTGGTTTTACAGTTTCTGTTTTCAATTCAGCTTTTGAATAAGTTAACAAGTAGTCTTCCTCTAAAGTGGGTACTCTGGATGGATAACTCTCGTTAAGTTCTTCATATTGAAAAGAAATTTCTTTTTCTTTATGTTCAACACGTTTCTCATTCTCTTGCTTTAAAACTTCTTTTGATGACTCAAAAAAGAAAGATTTAAGTCCAGCTCCCATGTAGTTCATGTCATAAAATAAAGGTAAAAATTTTTGGGCCTTTTCCAAATATTTAGGATTTTTAAAACCGATTCCTTGTTTAGAATGGTAAAACCTAGTTTCTTTGAGCTGATTTAAGTGAATAGTTTGTTCTGTTTGACCCCTTTTTAAAAATGCATCGTCAAGGGTCTTTATTCGTGAGTACAAACTTATCATTTCTTCTTCAATCATTTTATATTTTTCTAAATTGTCTATATTTTCCATATTTACTCTCTCTATTCGTTTTGAAAGTAAAGATTTTTCTTCTTTTAACGAGAGTTTTTCATTTGATAACCTATCCATACAAGATTCAAGATATATATTCCTGTCCTGAACGTCTACTTTTTCGATTAACATCTGTTTTATAACATTGTGATTAGTTAACCACTTTGATTGATATAATTCAGACGACTCTTTTAAAGTTTGAGCTAGATGTTCAGCCTGTACACACTTTGCAATTTCAGCATTTAATCTAGCTTGTAGATCAAGTATATGTGTGTGCAATGTACATTCATTATTTACAGATAAATTATTTACATGCTCTTGAATGTAACAGGAATATACCTCATGTGTCTCTGAACCGGATGATGAGCATTCGGGATCGTCGGTTGTGGCCATCAGACATGCTGGTGGATTTTTCATTGTCTCCCCCTTAGCAGCATGGTCTGAACTAGAAGCAACTGAAATGGCACTGTGATCCAACCCCAGACGATCAACCATATAACAATTTTTGCCCTTATCATCTTCCTCGTCGGTATCTTCAGCATCCCAGTAATCTTCCTGGGCGACGAGGGCCATTGCATCGGTCCTTTTCTTTGCGGCCTCCAACTTTCTCTCGTAGTAGCCGACGTCTCTGTCAAACTTATTATTGCACTCCCGAGCAAAGTGGCCCGGTTTTCCCCATTTGTAACAGAGTCGCTCCATGGCGCCTTTTGGTTCTTCGGCTTGCGGCCTCTCATCCCTTCGTTCAACCGGCCTCTTGTTGGCGCGGCGAGGTTCCCGGCTTGCATCTCTCCGTTTGTCCCTACGATCATTCTCTCTCCTATCATCTCTAGGGTCGTCCCTACGATCATCCCAACGATCGTCCCTTCGATCATATTCTCTCTTGTCATCCATGTGATCATCACGCCTATCGTCTCGCCTTTCATAACAACGATCATCTCGATAGTCGCGTCTATCGTCATACCTTCTCTCATCCCTGTCGTCTCTGTGATAATCATCCCAGCGATAATCATCGCGTCGTTCATCCCTTCGGTCATCTGAGTACCTCCGCGGACCGGTGTCATAGCGGAGTTGATTGTTAGTCTTGTTGGAGAAACGTCGCTGTTGGAGACGATTTGTCCACAAGGCTATTTGTTCCTGAATCGCGGCTTCTTCCTCATCTATTACCTCACGTGGATGAGAAGCATACCTGTACTGTGATGAAGATGACCCTTGTGCAAAGGATGGCGTGGGAATATTCATGTTAGTCATCAAGGCTAGGGAATCATTGGGCTTGATGCTAGTGTTAGCAGATAGCAGCAAAGATGCGAGCTGATTGGCCATCTGTTTCTGATGATCCACATCCCCTTGATACTTTTTGAGCTCTTTGAAGACGACATTATACCTCCGGAATATTCAGAACCCATCGTGTGGCCCGGCAAGCAATCTGCCACTCGGGGGCTAAGGCTGAAAAGAACTGGATGTTTATGTCATCCTTGTCCTTTTTGATGTGTAGTTTGTTTAGCTCATTCAGTACTGCACAGAACCTTGTAAACGTAGCCTGTAACGACTTCTCGTCTTTCGCACGGAATTCTGTAAACTTAGCCTTCGCTTCCTCTATTTTAGCACGATCATCGAGATCTGCCCCCAGCATTTTGACTTCTAATTCGTCCCACATTTCTTTGGCAGACATTTTGCTGTCTACTCCAGCCAAGATATCAGTGGGGAGGGCCTGATAGAACAAATACTCCTCCCTCTTATCGGCATGCTGCCTGTCTCTCTCGGCGTCATTAGCGGGTTCTCTTTCAACCTTAGATGCTAGGACAGGGGGGTCAGCCTCGGGTCTGGCTGTGATTTCCCGTTAGTAGATCACGGGGCCCTCAGAGATGGACTGAAGCATTAGGTTTCCAAGCGGTTACATTCCGACAAATTTGAGGAACCGGGATTTCCATTGTTCATATTCGTCAGGATAGAGAACAGGTGGTCTGTTCTCGGATCCGAGTACGAGAGCTTCACGAGACATGATTTAGGGTGCTGATTGAAGAAATAAGATCTTGAAGGTGGAAACTTGAAACGGATGGGCTGGACTGCGGAAGAATAGTACACTGGATGGTACTAATTCGGATGGCTGTATTGAGTTCGGAGAGAGCCGAATTCGGATGGGTAGCAGTTCGGACAAGGGCCGAATTCGGATAGACACTAGGATTGGATAGGGCAGGGACCTAGTTCAGATGAGGTACCACTTCGGATGAGGTGAGCTGGATGAACCGGATTCGGATGAACAGTGTTTAGTTCGGATGGGTGTAGGGACCGAATTCGGATGGTCCGAATTCGGGTGAACAGTGACTAATTCGGACAGGCACTTAGGGAATTGTCCAAGAAGGGGACCGAATTCGGATGGTCCGGATTCAGTTGGTCCGAAATGGACAAGGTCCGAAGTGATAGTTTAAATTAAAGCACAAGTCAAATGATGAAAATGAAAATGCCTGAACTGAACTTCGGATGGTCCGAAGTTTGGATGGGACCGAAAGAAGGTCCGAAATGGGCACAGAGATGGTCCGAAATACACCTAAGTTTGGTCCGAAGTGGACCGAAATGTGGTCCGAACTAGGGTCTTGGAAGGTCCGAAATGGTTCGAAGTCAGGGTCTTAGGTGGTCCGAAATGATACAGTGATGGGTCCGAATTACAGCAAGTTTAAACAGATATTCAAAGGCAGAACAGTCAGATGTCGAGTTTAGCAGATTTAAGGCCTAAGAGGATGAGAACCGAATTGAAAACAAAGAAAAAGAAATGTCTTTCAAATATGATGAGCTAAACGAGAGTTATCCCTATAGAGTACCTACTCTATAGGAAGACTTCTTGTCTAGTTATTCAGAAGCTGAAATGAAAGCTGAACCTGTAAAACCAATCCCTCACCTTTACATTCCTACAAAAGTTCTTCCACATCAAATTACTGTTTTAGAAAAGGAATAAAAGACAACTCGAAAGAAAGATCTTGATTATCAAGAAGCTCTTCTCAAGAGTGAGGAAAAATTGGCAAATCAAAGTTTTGAACAAAATGTAGAATTAACCATCTACAAAGAAAAGCTTGACACAGTTTCAGAAAGGTTAAATTCTCATTTAAAAGATTCAAAGGTTTCTCATCCTACAAAAGTCCATCTCACATCATCTGAAAAAGGTAAAGCCAAGGTTGAAGTTTCTTCTGTCAGTTGTAAAGGTGAGTGCTCCAAATCTTCCAAAGCGGAGGTTTCAAAGAAGACTCGGAGTCAATCTAAGTCTTCCAAGAAACCCACTCACCAAGGAAAAGAAAATTTTTCAAAGTCTAAGTCTTCCAAACGTACGAACTCTCATTGTTTTGTTCCTACAGATCATGCAAGAAGGATTCCTAAAATAACAACTCTTGATTTTCAAAGTTTCTTTGTGAAAAAGGCAGTCATGCCTGAATCTTTTGTGAAAATCGATAGTAGTGCTAGTGTGCCTGGAAAGGATGTTGTTTGTAATCCTTTGAAATACTCTTTTTGCAATTTGTTTCAATTATGTCCAAAAAGCTTTCGGCGTGCTGTTCCTGAAATGACTAAGTTTGTACCTTATCCTGAAAAAAGGAAACGCCGCCAAACTAAGAAAACAAAAGTGCATGCCTCATCATCGCCTGACAAATTGGAAAAACCATCGCCAAAGGCCAAGCCTAAGGCATTTCCAAAGTCACCCAAGCCAAAGGTTGCTCCATTACCTAAGGTTGTTTCAAAATCAGCTGGACCCATATACAAATGGGTACCAAAAGGTTCTGCATCTAAACCTGTGGGGGCAATGTTTCATGTTTAGTTGATAAGGGGAAAACACCAGCTTCAGGGTCAAGGGTTTGAGAGCTCGTGGTATCAGATAGACTTCCGCATATTTTGTTATTATTGTTGAATTTGTAAATTGGGATGGGTAGATTCCTAGACTTTCAATTTGGTTGTAATAACTAGATTGTTTATTTTAGCATACTCTGAATGTTATGGTTTAGTTTATTATGCACTGAATTTGAGGTTTGAACTTAGATAACTTTTGTTATATTGGATTTTGAGGTTTATGTTGCAGAATTATAGTAAAAGCGCCGCGTTATTAGAACGGGGTGTTTCAATATTAGAGCCAGGTTTGGTTTAAGTGAATTATGTACCTTTTTGGTACTTAGTCTTAAACCGTAGGATGCATGATCACTATTAGTTTAAGTTGTGATTTTACGAGTTCAACTCTACCCTGATGGCCTAGAAAATTGGGAATGGTTAAGATAGGACTTAAACTGTAACTTTCATAATATATGACATGCACCCTTATGAGCAAACCGTAGATTAATCAAGCATGTAAAACATAACGAATTCTTAATTTAACTCATAAATTTAATTTTCAGCACCATGGCTGATGACGAGAGCCACAGTCATCCACACGATGAGCAAGTTATCGTAGAGTCAGAGGATATAGAGCATTCTGACGGTGAGCGCGAGGATGAGGATGATTTAAATGATGATATTGGACCCGAGGGAGAGCCGTTGACCCCTCGTGAGACCTGGATGATGAGGTACATGACCCGTTATGTACGAGATGTTATGGATGAGAGCCGCGCGGAGGTGCAGCAGGGTTTTCAGGAGATTCGTGACTTGATTGCTTCATCCCGATCTGATGCGGGAAATCCTTTGGTATCTGCTCCTACTGGCGGAGGTAATACTGTGGGGACCGAGACTGGCGGATGACGATCTGACCGTGCTTCGTTCAAGGCCTTTAAGGGGTCTGGGGCGAAAGAGTTTGATGGGACTATGGAGCCTGTGAAGGCTCTAGAGTGGCTCGAGTGTTCTGAGAGGACATTTCGCCTGAGTCACTGTTTAGAGACTGATATGGTAGAGTATGCCGCGGCGATGCTAGTGGGCCCAGCGTTGACTTGGTGGAAAAACACTTCGAGGGCTATTTGTTCTGATCTGGTGGGGGCGATGACTTGG
This sequence comes from Centrapalus pauciflorus, assembly GCA_020465985.1. Taxonomy (NCBI): domain Eukaryota; kingdom Viridiplantae; phylum Streptophyta; class Magnoliopsida; order Asterales; family Asteraceae; genus Centrapalus; species Centrapalus pauciflorus. The sequence continues at coordinate 215,750 of JAANYP010007032.1, read as the reverse complement.
GCTCAGTTCAGGCAGAGATTCCAGGATCAGTACTGTCCAGCTGACTTAACGAGAGAGATTGAGAGGCAGTTTCTAGCTTTAGGACAGGAGGGTCTGACAGTTCAGGAGTATGAGGCTGGGTTAAGGGAGAAATCCCAGTTCGTGACTAGATATGCGATGGATGAGGAGACGAGAGTAGACATGTTCGTGACGGGGCTTCGATCTGAGATCAAACAGTTTGTGGAGATGCAGAGTTATAAGACTCTTGAGTAGGCAGCTATGAGTGCGCGAAAGCGCGAGCGGACGTTGGGTCCTACTTCTACTTCTTCTTTGATGCCACCTCTCAAGAGGTCTCGATCTGAGGGTTCATTCCAGAGATTTCAGCCTAGATCATCGGGTTCATCAGCTGGGGCTTCTAGGGGATTTTCTTCTGGGTCATCTGCGCCGAGGAGATTTGCTCCTCAGGGTTCTGGTCAGTTATATCAGGCTACATCTGGATCGCAGGGTTCATCTTTTTCTCAACCTCAGCAGCAACAGCAGAGATCGCAATCCTAGGCACCGCGAGATTGTCGAAGATGTGGCAGGAGACATTCGGGGACTTGTAGCGGGGTATCTACAGGGTGTCGAGCATGTCGCGATTCATGGCATGTTCGGGCTAACTGCCCGAAGATTCCACTTACTTGTTATGATTGTGGGGGATCTGGACACATGGCGAGGGATTGCACTCGTAGGGGGCAGAGACAGAGTATGAGTGGTAGTACTGCATCAGCGAGCCGCCCAGCTATAGGACAGACTCAGACTAGGAGGGACGACACTGTTAGAGTTCCAGCTCATGCTTTTCAGATCAGAGCGGAGGAGGCCCGCGAGACACCTGACGTGGTTACTGGTATCTTTTTACTTAACACCTTACCTGCTCGTGTGTTATTTGACTCTTGTGCGAACCGTTCTTTTATATCTGTTGCATTTGCACATCATCTGAGTGTTTCACCTTCTGTGCTACCTGCTCCTATATCTGTTGAGACCGCAAATGGGTCAGTTGTGATGATTTCTGATATTTATTTGGGTTGCATGCTTAGTCTTGAGGATCGTACTTTTACTATTGATCTTGTACCTTTGATTATTGGGGGGTTTGATGTGATTGTGGGCATGGATTGGCTGGCTGCCAATAATGCACACATTGTTTGCTCGAGGCGCATGGTTCGTATTCCGAGTGAGCAGGGTAGGGATATTTGTATTTATGGTGAGAGACGGCGGGGTGATTTGGGGTTGATATCTATGGTTAGGGCTCGTCGTTATATGACGCGGGGTTGTGAGTCCTTTGTGGCTTATGTCGTTGATGCGAGCGAGGAAAAGAAGACTGTGGCTGATGTTCCGATAGTGCGAGAGTTTGCTGACGTGTTTCCCGAGGAGTTGCCTGGTTTACCTCCCATGAGGGAAGTGGAGTTCCGTATTGAACTTTTACCGGGTGCAGCACCGATTGCTCGTGCGCCGTACAGTTTAGAACCTGCTGAAATGCAGGATATGATGTCCCAGATTCAGGAGTTGTTGGATAGAGGTTTTATGAGACCGAGCACTTCACCTTGGGGTGCTCCAGTTTTGTTCGTTAAGAAGAAGGATGGTAGTTTTCGTATGTGCATCGACTACCGTGAGCTGAACAAGGTGACAGTGAAGAACAAGTATCCTTTGTCGTGTATAGACGACCTGTTTGATCAGTTGCAGGGTGCCAGTTGTTTCTCCAAGATCGATTTGAGATCTGGCTATCATCAGTTGAGGGTTCATGGCGATGACATTCCCAAGACTGCTTTCAGGACCCGTTATGGTCACTTCGAGTTTTTGGTGATGCCTTTTGGCTTAACCAATGCTCCGGCAGCATTCATGGATATAATGAATAGAGTTTGCCGTCCAATGCATGATTGATCTGTCATTGTATTCATCGATGATATTCTGGTTTATTCTAAGTCTGAGGCTGAACATGCCGTACATTTGAGACAGTTGCTAGAATTGCTGAGGAAGGAGAAGCTCTACGCCAAATTTTCCAAGTGTGAATTTTGGTTGCCGAAGGTATATTTGTTGATTTATTCTCGAGTCTAATTCCTTTGTGAATCTAACTTTTCTTTGTTGAGTTATCTGGTTCAGTTTCATGGTCACACAATTAGTGGCGAGGGTGTATCTGTTGATCAGAAGAAGATCAAGGCTATTCGAAATTGGGGACAACCCGGGAAAGCTTCGGAGATTCGTAGTTTTCTCGGTCTGGCGGGTTATTATCGGCGTTTTATTCGTGATTTCTCTAAGATCGCAGTGCCCCTGACGGAAATGACGAGAAAGAATGTGAGATTTGTTTGGGGTGAGCCGCAGGAGCAAGCTTTTCAGGAGCTGAAGCGATGTTTGAGTGAGGCTCCGATTCTTTCCTTGCCAGAGGGCAATGAGGATTTCATTGTTTATAGCGATGCATCTTTACACGGTCTGGGGTGTGTTTTGATGCAACGGGGGAGAGTGATCACTTATGCCTCGAGACACCTAAAGGTTCACGAAAGGAACTACCCGACTCATGATTTAGAGTTGGCGCCAGTGGTGTTCGCGTTGAAATTATGGAGACATTATTTATATGGCACGAGATGTCAGCTTTTCACCGATCATAAGAGCCTGAAGTACATCTTCGACCAGAAGGAGCTGAATATGAGACAGCAGCGTGCCATGGAGTTGATTAAGGACTATGATTGTGAAATCATTTACCATCCTGGTAAAGCAAATGTTGTCGCTGATGCGCTGAGTCGTAAGTCCTATTCTGGTGTATTGTGTTGTGTGACAGCACGTCCTCCTGCGAAAGACTCTATGATTGCAGATCTTTTGAGATATCAGTCTGAGGCGTCCTCGGCGGAGCATCTGAATTCTGAGCGGATGGTTGGCTATATAGAGCGTCTTTCTCCTGATAGTCGTGGGGTATTGTTGTTTGATTCACGGATTTGGATTCCTAGACTCGGTGGTTTGCGGGATATTTTGTTGGCTGAGGCTCATAATTCTCGATTATCTGTCCACCCTGGTATTACGAAGATGTATCGTGACTTCCGTTATGATTTTTGGTGGCCCGGCTTGAAGCGGGACGTCGGTCGATTCGTTGAGCAGTGTACTACTTGTTTGCAAGTGAAGGCCGAGCATCAGAAGCCATATGGCAGTTTACAGCCTTTACCTATTCCGCAGTAGAAGTGGGAGGAGATTGCGATGGATTTTGTCACTAAGCTCCCGAAGACACAGCGACAGCATGACTCGATATTGGTTGTAGTTGACCGACTTACGAAGAGCGCGCACTTCATTCCAGTTAGGGAGAACTATTTGATGGATCGGTGGGCACATATTTACATAGACGAGATAATTGCTAGACATGGGGTGCCTAAGAAGATAGTGTCTGATCGAGATTCGCGGTTTACTTCTTGGTTTTGGCAGAGCTTACAGGACGAGCTGGGTATGCGTGTTACTCTTAGCATGGCGTTTCACCCACAGACGGATGGCCAGAGCGAGCATACGATACAGACTCTTGAGGATATGCTACGAGCCTGCGTTTTAGAGTTCGGTGGGAACTGGGATGCTCATTTGCCATTGATCGAGTTTTCTTATAATAACTCGTATCATTCTTCTACCGGCATGGCACCGTTCGAGGCATTGTACAGTCGTAGGTGTCGTACACCCACATGTTGGCGAGAGGTAGGTGAGAGACCTATTGGCGGACCCGAGCTATTGCAGATTGCGCACGACAAGATTCAGATTATTCGCGAACGGTTGAGGGGTGCTCCGGATCGATAAAAGATGTATTCAGATAAGCGGCATCGACCAGTGGAGCTTGAGGTTGGTAGTTTTGTGATGTTGAAGGTGTCGCCCTGGAAGGGTATTATGAGATTCGGAAAGAGGGGCAAGCTTAGCCCTAGATTTATTGGGCCCTATCGGATTTCAGAGCGTATTGGTGCACAGGCATACCGATTGGATTTGCCACCAGAGCTGGCCGGTGTGCACGATGTCTTTCATGTCAGCTATTTGTGGAAACGTTTGAAAAATTCCGAGGAGATGGTGCCAACTCAGGATGTTCAGATTGATCAGCTACTTAGATACGTCGAGGAGCCCGAACAGATAGTTGATGAAAAGATCAGCAAGTTGAGGAATCGACATATAGAGATGGTGTTAGTCAGATGGCGACATCACCGTGGACAGAATCATACATGGGAGCCGAAGACGGAGATGATGACGAAGTATCCCGACCTGTTCAAATCTACATGATCTCGAGGACGAGATCAATCCAATTTGTAGGAGATTGTAATACCCGCTAATTTCGAGGTAATTAATCAATTTTGAGTTATTTAATGTAATTATTAATTTGAAGTAAATAGGATATAAAATTCAATATAAATGTTTTAGTTCAAGAATTATGAAGTAATAATTACTGGTATTATTATTATTATTATTATTATTATTATTATTATTATTATTATATATATATATATATATATATATACATACATATAAAAGCAAGTCACATGAGATTAATAAAAAATAATAATAATAATAATAAATAGATAACCTATGCATGCATGAATGTATTAGACCATCATCATCATTATCATCATCATCATCATCAACCAAATTCTGCATAAACTTTATAAATATATTTAAAACCCTAGCAAAATTTTCATCTCAAAAACCCACACACAAACACACACATTTCTGGAAATATTGAAGAATTGGGGCTGGATTTAAGGATTTAGCAACAAGTTTATCATCACAATCATCATCATTCTTGAAACCTTGAGGTAATGCCTATGAACCCAAAGAAATTCAAATTCCCGTATGATGTTTTTGGTTTATGTTAGAATACATAAATATGAGTTTAAATATTGTATACTAGGCTGAAAATGAACAACCAAATGATGTTTATTATCATCACCTTCATCATTCTTGATTTAAAAACTTCAAAAGAATATCAATGGTGGTATAAATGGGTTTTGATATTCAAACCGAAAATAAGTATAAAATTGATAGAAATGTGATTAGAAATCATAATAGCATTTTGATGTTTAAATTTCGGATTCATGGATTTTTAGGTGGGTTTCAACATTTGATATTTGATTGTGTTAAATGAACAGGAAAATAAACCTGGAATTTGGGAAGCAAATCAATAAATAGAAGTAGAAATAGGGGTGTGTGTTGGATGGGTTTCGGCCGGCGAGATTCAGCAGTGGCGGTGGCCACCGGCGGCTGTCCATCGACGCCTCTTTCCCCTTCTTTTCCCTTTCTTCCTGTTTAGTCCACCTAGTGGGAGAGATGAAGGAGTAGTGGTTCGGTGTGTGACTGGTGTGAGTGGTGTGGGGTTCGACCGGAGACTGAGGTGAGCGGCGGCGGCAGCGCACCCTCCGGTGACGACTGCGCTCCTTGCTCCAGCGCTGTCTGTCCATTCTTTTCTCTTCTTTGTTCTTTTGTTCCAGCCGAGAGGGAGAGGGAGAGCGGGAGTGGTGTTTGTGTAGAGTGGTGTTCGGTGGTGACCAGATCGGTGCTGGAACCGATTTGGCCGGCGGCTGGCCGGCGATCCTTTCTTGGCCGGTGGCGGTTCTTTTTTTTTCCTTTCTGCTTGTGAACCGAGAGAGGAAGAGAAGAGGGATTGAGAATTAGGGTTTCTTTTTCTTTTGTTGTTCTTTTATCTTGTTGGTGGGCTTTTAGTTTTTTTTTTTTTTTAAATTTTAAATTCATTGGGCTCAATTAGTTAATGATTTGGGCTGTTTATTTTTTTTTTATTTTATTGGGTTGGGCTGATTTAAATAAATTAGGGTTTATAGGTTAGGTTAAAGGTTTATATTTTTGGGCTTTCTCATATTAAATGGGTTTGGTCTTTTATTTTAAATTGGGCTAGATAATTATTAATTTAGATGGGTTATCCATTAAATTATGTTAGTTTAGATTGTTGGTCCCCTAATTTATTGAACTTGGGTTGTTAATTATTAGATTAATATGTGGTTGAAGTAGTATGAAATTTATGATTAGTAACTAGGTTAATTTTAGTTCAAAGGGTTGATTAAAATTAATCTAATTAATTAATTCCTTCTATACAGGAGTTTAACATTTATTTAATAAACTCTAAATGAACCATAATTAAATTGGTTAGTTAAGTGTTAACAAATAAATCTATAATTGTCCGAATTTGATCCTGAATTTTTATTAACTTAATAAATAATGAATTCTCATTAAATTGATGAATTATTCATGCAACCTCAACTAATAATTTCATAATTGTTGGCGAAATAACTAAAGTGAATTTACAGCTTTAATAGATACCGGACTTAGTAAATTATAGAGTTAAGAAAATTGATAAATAGGCAATGTGCTTTGATATCAGGTTAATAGTGGTTCTCCGAGACGTGTAACTTTCAAAAAGTATTTTCAGCTGATTTTTAGTTAGTCGCTCGGCGGGTTACAGATTGCAAGCACTGTGAGTAATTGATTTAATTTCATGAATGATCAATTTATAATGTGTTTGTATTGGTTATCTGTTTCATTTCTTTTACCATGCTTATCCATTGCACTGCCATGTTGCCTTTGATATCTGTCATTCATTTCATTACCCTGAGTTGTGACCTGATAACCCTTATTCCCCGGTATGCATACTGTGTATTTATGTGATGATTGTGTACCTATGTGGCTGCATGTTATTTTTATACGCTGTAAGTCGGGAGTGCCGCAAGCTGTGTTACTGTGTATGCATTGCTGGGAAGGCCGGATGCTACACAGACTACCTATTCGTGGACGCACTGCTGGGAAGGCCGGGTGCTACACATGTTGACTTTGTGCCGATACTTGTATCATTCATGTTATTCTTGTTATTTGTGCTATTAAATCTGTTACTCGCTAGGCGACGGCTTACCCCGGTTGTGGGGGCAATGTTTCAGGTTTAGCTGATAAGGGGAAAGCACCAGCTTCAGGGTCAAGGGTTTGAGAGCTCGTGGTATCAGATAGACTTCCGCATATTTTGTTATTATTGTTGAATTTGTAAATTGGGATGGGTAGATCCCTAGACTTTCAATTTGGTTGTAATAACTAGATTATTTATTTTAGTGTACTCTGAATGTTATGGTTTAGTTTATTATGCACTGAATTTGAGGTTTGAACTTAGATTACTTTTGTTATATTGGACTTTTAGGTTTATGTTGCAGAATTATAGTAAAAGCGCCGCGCTATTAGAACGGGGTGTTTCAATATCAGAGCCAGGTTTGGTTTAAGTGAATTAAGTACCTTTTTGGTACTTAGTCTTAAACCGTAGGATGCATGATCACTATTTGTTTAAGTTGTGATTTTACGTGTTCAACTCTACCTGATGGCCTAGAAAATTGGGAATGGTTAAGATAGGACTTAAACTGTAACTTTCATAAATATATAACATGAACCCTTATGAGCAAACCGTAGATTAATCAAGCATGTAAAACATAACGAATTCTTAATTTAACTCATAAATTTAATTTTCAGCACCATAGCTGATGACGAGAGCCACAGTCATCCACGCGATGAGCAAGTTATCGTAGAGTCAGAGGATATAGAGCATTCTGACGGGGAGCGCGAGGATGAGGATGATTTAAATGATGATATTGGACTCGAGGGAGAGCCGTTGACCCCTCGTGAGACCTGGATGATGAGGTACATGACCCGTTATGTACGAGATGTTATGGATGAGAGCCGCGCGGAGGTGCAGCAGGGTTTTTAGGAGATTCATGACTTGATTGCTTCATCCCGATCTGAAGCGGGAAATCCTTTGGTATCTGCTCCTACTGGCGGAGGTAATACTGTGGGAACCGAGACTGGCGGACGATGATCTGACCGTGCTTCGTTCAAGGCCTTTAAGGGGTCTGGGGCGAAAGAGTTTGATGGGACTATGGAGCCTGTGAAGGCTCTAGAGTGGCTCGTGTGTTCAGAGAGGGCATTTCGCCTGAGTCACTGTTTAGAGACTGATATGGTAGAGTATGCCGCGGGGATGCTAGTGGGCCTAGCGTTGACTTGGTGGAAAAACACTTCGAGGGCTATTTGTTCTGATCTGGTGGGGGCGATGACTTGTGCTCAGTTCAGGCAGAGATTCCAGGATCAGTACTGTCCAGCTGACTTAACGAGGGAGATTGAGAGGCAGTTTCTAGCTTTACGACAGGAGGGTCTGACAGTTCAGGAGTATGAGGCTGGGTTCAGGGAGAAATCCCAGTTAGTGACTAGATATGCGATGGATGAGGAGACGAGAGTAGACATGTTCGTGACGAGGCTTCGATCTGATATCAAAGAGTTTGTTGAGATGCAGAGTTATAAGACTCTTGAGGAGGCAGCTATGAGTGCGCGAAAGCGCGAGCGGACGTTGTTGGGTCCTACTTCTACTTCTTCTTTGATGCCACCTCCCAAGAGGTCTCGATCTGAGGGTTCATTCCACAAATTTCAGCCTAGATCATCGGGTTCATCACCTGGGGCTTCCAGGGGATTTTCTTCTGGGTCATCTACGCTGAGGAGATTTGGTCCTCAGGGTTCTGGTCAGTTATATCAGGCTAAATCTGGATCGCAGGGTTCATCTTTTACTCAACCTCAGCAGCAACAGCAGAGATCGCAGTCCCAGGCACCGCGAGATTGTCGAAGATGTGGCAGGAGACATTCGGGGACTTGTAGCGGGGTATCTACAGGGTGTCGAGCATGTGGCGATTCACGGCATGTTCGGGCTAACTGCCCGAAGTTTCCACTTACTTGTTATGATTGTGGGGGATCTTGACACATGGCGAGGGATTGCACTCGTAGGGGGCAGAGACAGAGTATGACTGGTAGTACTGCATCAGCGAGCCGCCCAGCTACAAGACAGACTCAGACTAGGAGGGACGACATTGTTAGAGTTCCAGCTCGTGCTTTTCAAATCACAGCAGAGGAGGCCCGCGAGAAACCTGACGTGGTTACTGGTATCTTTTTACTTAACACCTTACCTACTCGTGTGTTATTTGACTCTGGTGCAAACCGTTCTTTTATATCTGTTGCATTTGCACATAATCTGAGTGTTTAACCTTCTGTGCTACCTGCTCCTATATCTGTTGAGACCGCAAATGGTTCAGTTGTGATAATTTCTGATATTTATTTGGGATGCATGCTTAGTCTTGAGGATCGTACTTTCACTATTGATCTTGTACCTATGATTATTAGGGGGTTTGATGTGATTGTGGGCATCGATTGGCTGGCTGCCAATAATGCACACATTGTTTGCTCGAGGCGCATGGTTAGTATTCCGAGTGAGCAGGGTAGGGATATTTGTATTTATGGTGAGAGACGGCGGGGTGATTTGGGGTTGATATCTATGGTTAGGGCTCGTCGTTATATGACGCGGGGTTGTGAGTCCTTTGTGGCTTATGTCGTTGATGCGAGCGAGGCAAAGAAGACCATGGCTGATGTTCCGATAGTGCGAGAGTTTGCTGACGTGTTTCCCGAGGAGTTGCCTGGTTTACCTCCCGTGAGGGAAGTGGAGTTCCGTATTGATCTTGTACCGGGCGCAGCACCGATTGCTCGTGCGCCGTACCGTTTAGCACCTGCTGAAATGCAGGAGATGATGTCCCAGATTCAGGAGTTGTTGGATTGAGGTTTTATGAGACCGAGCACTTCACCTTGGGGTGCTCCGGTTTTGTTCGTTAAGAAGAAGGATAGTAGTTTTCGTATGTGCATCGACTACTGTGAGCTGAACAAGGTGACTGTGAAGAACAAGTATCCTTTGTCGCGTATAGACGACCTGTTTGATCAGTTGCAGGGTGCCGGTTGTTTCTCCAAGATCGATTTTAGATCTGGCTATCATCAGTTGAGGGTTCATGGCGATGACATTCCCAAGACTGCTTTCAGGACCCGTTATGGTCACTTCGAGTTTTTGGTGATGCCTTTTGGCTTACCCAATGCTCCGGCAGCATTCATGGATATGATGAATAGAGTTTGTCGTCCAATGCTTGATCGATCTGTCATTGTATTCATCGATGATATTCTGGTTTATTCTAAGTCTGAGGCTGATCATGCCGTACATATGACACAGTTGCTAGAATTGCTGAGGAAGGAGAAGCTCTACGCCAAATTTTCCAAGTGTGAATTTTGGTTTCCGAAGGTATATTTGTTGATTTATTCTCGAGTCTAATTCCTTTGTGAATCTAACTTTTCTTTGTTGAGTTATCAGGTTCAGTTTCTTGGTCACACAATTAGTGGCGAGGGTGTATCTGTTCATCAGACGAAGATCAAGGCTATTCGAAATTGGGGACAACCCGGGAATGCTTCGGAGATTCGTAGTTTTCTCGGTCTGGCGGGTTATTATCGGCGTTTTATTCGTGATTTCTCTAAGATCGCAGTGCCCCTAACGGAGATGACAAGAAAGAATGTGAGATTTGCTTGGGGTGAGCCGCAGGAGCAAGCTTTTCAGGAGCTGAAGCGATGTTTGAGTGAGGCTCCGATTCTTTCCTTGCCAGAGGGCAATGAGGATTTCGTTGTTTATAGCGATGCATCTTTACACGGTCTGGGGTGTGTTTTGATGCAACGGGGGAGAGTGATCGCTTATGCCTCGAGACACCTAAAGGTTCACGAAAGGAACTACCCGACTCATGATTTAGAGTTGGCGGCAGTGGTGTTCGCGTTGAAATTATGGAGACATTATTTATATGGCACGAGATGTCAGCTTTTCACCGATCATAAGAGCCTGAAGTACATCTTCGACCAGAAGGAGCTGAATATGAGACAGCAGCGTGCCATGGAGTTGATTAAGGACTATGATTGTGAGATCCTTTACCATCCTGGTAAAGCAAATATAGTCGCTGATGCGCTGAGTCGTAAGTCCTATTCTGGTGTATTGTGTTGTGTGACGGCACGTCCTCCTGCGAAAGACTCTATGATTACAGATCTTTTGAGATATCAGTCTTAGGCGTCCTCGGCGGAGCATCTGAATTCTGAGCGGATGGTTGGCTATATAGAGCGTCTTTCTCCTGATAGTCGCGGGGTATTGTAATTTGATTCGCGGATTTGGATTCCTAGACTCGGTGGTTTGCGGGATATTTTGTTGCCTGAGGCTCATAATTCTCGATTATCTGTCCACCCTGGTACTACGAAGATGTATCGTGACTTGCATTATGATTTTTGGTGGCCCGGCTTGAAGCGGGACGTGTCACACCCCGTTACCCCGGTTGGCAACGAAGCGTGACGTCGCGGAAGCGTAACCATAATCATAATGAACGACCACTATATGGACGTTTTCAATACATCGGTATAACTTTAAAAGATATAAATGTTTTACATAACCCGAAAATGATAAAGAGTAGTTCGCATGATACAGAGATTTAAATACATAATTAAATTATCCAAAATAATGCAAGTAAGTCTCCGACGGTTTGAAACAGAGTGCGACTCCTTAAGTGCGGAAGCTTGAAAATACTACTGATGTGATGGACTTGCCTTAATTTCCTGAAAATACACGCTAAAATACGTCAACAAAAATTGTTGGTGAGCTCATAGGTTTACACGTAAATCTGACTTGTATGGACAACAATAATAGATATTGAATTTATAAAATCATAAATTCCATGTTATGTATTACATATAAACCATCATGCAACCGAAGCTTAGTTAAAATGAGTTTGCCCTGTGCAGTATCCCCGACTGTAATACCGTGTGTTGAATATATATGCACTCGCTGTTAGCCGACCCGAACTAACCCGAATGGGGGACATGACTCCCAATAGATCTATCCACAATATATTCGCGCTTACAAATAAATGCAATTAACGGTTCATGATATAAGGGCTGATGGAACCACATGTGTAATACATAATAGAAATGAAGATATTTTTTTTTGTGTCCATATAAAAACGAAACATGTATTTCATCCCCAAAACATAACAGTGTGAAAATAGGGGCTATGAGAACTCACCGAGATTGCGATGGCAAAAACTAGCGTAAAAAGCTATTTAGCGTGAATGGATGGATGATGTGTCGCGTGAGTTTAATCGAGTCTTAAATGATAATAAGGACTTAATATCTCTAATATATGATGATATATATATATTTATAGATTTTTATGTCTTAAATCACCCAACATTACAAGTTTATAAATAAAACCCGCTTAAAACGTCAAGTTTATATATATATAATTTTCCATCTTTTTTGGAGGTTTTTCGGCCTACTTTGAGGCTGTTTTTGACCAAGCTCCAAAATGTTTTAGGCTTTGGTTTTCTAGGACATTAAACTACTATATGCAATGGATTTTTAGAATCAAGAACGGCAATTTTTCGAGATGTTTAGGTTGGTGAAAAAGCTCGTTAAAAACCCTATGTTGGCCATTTTTGAGCTGTCAAACTTTCGGTTTCCCAAATAATTTCTGGAGGTCTTAAACTCCAAAATAAATTATGAAAACTTCCAGATCTATAGTTAAGACATAGATCTAACTTTTTGGACAAGAATCAACTCATTTCGTTAAGTTATGAATTAGTTATGATTTTTCAAAGTCGATATAAATTTTCTGCCGAAAATCCGCAGTTTATAAACTTGAAACAACTTACGATTCTTGTTGTTTATTCAAAGACTACTTGTATAAAAGTTATAAAAGTTATAAAACACATATATATATCACATGTTTTCATAATATTAATACTTTTATAATGTGTTCATATATTCATAAACACATTTAAAGAAACAATCTTAAAAATAAAAACTAGAAACTTATAAACTTGAGTTTTTATGAAACTTGTTGTTGTTGGTGATTATATATATTATGCAAGACTTATATAAATATAAATGTATGATGAAATAAGTTAGTATTTACTTACTTTGATGTGTTAGGAGAATGAAAATGAGTAGAAGACTTGATCTTGTAAGAGTTGCACAAGGAATACTTTGAAATATTTGAAGAACATCAAAATTGAAATTTTGGTTTTTCACTTGGCCTTGGGGCCGGATTTGAGAGGAGAAGAAGGAGAGAATTGTAGGTGTTTGAAGGTGTAAGAATAAATGAAGAAGTTGGTCTTCTATTTATAGAGAAATAAAGGTGGTGAAATGATGATAGATGTGAAGGTTGAGTAAAGATCTTTCAAAGTATGGAGAAAAGAAATTGAGGTGTGTGATGTAGATGGTGCATGGTGGATGAAATAAAATATTTGAGGTTGTGTACCACCCTAGGGGCCGGCCTTAAGGCCATAATTATGATGTATTTCTTTTTTTTTGTATAAATGTATTTCAAAGTGTATTCTTGTATTTCCCTTTTCTTGTAAATTCATAAATACTTATGAATGCATTGTTTTAGTGAATTGTTTTACTCTTGCATAATTAATGTTAAGTATTTGTATTAGTGTATGATTAGTGTCACTAATCATAATTTAATTATGTACTTAGTTGAATTAACCGCTCATATCGTCAATCGATTGGATTAATTGATTTCCCGATTCATCGCACCGATGAACTTGATTTTAATTGAGTTGAATTTTCTAATGAACATTGTTAATCACTTTGATTAATATCTAATGACCACTGATTAGATTATAATTTCCTATTAAATATAGATTAGGTCGTAGATGCTAACCTGGTTTAATGTCGGATGTTACAGGACGTCGGTCGATTCGTTGAGCAGTCTACTACTTGTTTGCAAGTGAAGGCCGAGCATCAGAAGCCATATGGCAGTGTACAGCCTTTACCTATTCCGCAGTGGAAGTGGGAGGAGATTGCGATGGATTTTGTCACTAAGCTCCCGAAGACACAGCGACAGCATGACTCGATATGGGTTGTAGTTGACCGACTTACGAAGAGCGCGCACTTCATTCCAGTTAGGGAGAACTATTCGATGGATCGGTGGGCACAGATTTACATAGACGAGATAATTGCTAGACATGGGGTGCCTAAGAAGATAGTGTCTGATCGAGATTCGCGGTTTACCTCTAGGTTTTGGCAGAGCTTACAGGACGATCTGGGTACGCGTGTTACTCTTAGCACGGCGTTTCACCAACAGACGGATGGCCAGAGCGAGCATACGATACAGACTCTTGAGGATATGCTACGAGCCTGCGTGTTAGAGTTCGGTGGGAACTGGGATGCTCATTTGCCATTGATCGAGTTTTCTTATAATAACTCGTATCATTCTTCTATCGGCATGGCACCGTTCGAGGCGTTGTATGGTCGTAGGTGTCGTACACCCACATGTTGGCGAGAGGTAGGTGAGAGACCTATTGGCGGACCCGAGCTATTGCAGATTGCGCACGACAAGATTCAGATTATTCGCGAACGATTGAGGGCTGCTCAGGATCGACAAAATATGTATTCAGATAAGCGGCATCGACCAGTGGAGCTTGAGGTTGGTAGCTTTGTGATGTTGAAGGTGTCGCCCTGGAAGGGTATTATGAGATTCGGCAAGAGGGGCAAGCTTAGCCCTAGATTTATTGGGCCCTATCAGATTTCAGAGCGTATTGGTGCACAGGCATACCGATTGGATTTGCCACCAGAGCTGGCCGGTGTGCACGATGTCTTTCATGTCAGCTATTTGCGAAAATGTTTGAAAAATGCCGAGGAGATGGTGCCAACTCAGGATGTTCAGATTGATCAGCGACTCAGATACGTCGAGGAGCCCGAACAGATAGTTGAGAAAAGATCAACAAGTTGAGGAATCGACATATAGAGATGGTGTTAGTCAGATGGCGACATCACCGTGGACCGAATCATACATGGGAGCCGAAGACGGATATGATGACGAAGTATCCCGACCTGTTCAAATCTACATGATCTCGAGGACGAGATCAATCCAACTTGTAGGAGATTGTAACACCCGCTAATTTCGAGGTAATTAATCAATTTTGAGTTATTTAATGTAATTATTAATTTGAAGTAAATAGGATATAAAATTCAATATTAATGTTTTAGTTCAAGAATTATGAAGTAATAATTATTGGTATTATATATATATATATATATATATATATATATATATATATATATATATATATATATATATATATATATATATATATATATATATATATATATATATATACACACACATATAAAAGCAAGTCACAGGAGATTAATAAAAAATAATAATAATAATAAATAAATAAATAAATAGATAACCTATGCATGCATGAATGTATTAGACCATCATCATCATTATCATCATTATCATCATCATCATCATCAACCAAATTCTGCATAAACTTTATAAATATATCTAAAACCCTAGCAAAATTTTCATCTCAAAAACCCACACACAAACACACACATTTCTGGAAATATTGAAGAATTGGGGCTGGATTTAAGGATTTAGCAACAAGTTTATCATCACAATCATCATCATTCTTGAAACCTTGAGGTAATTCCTATGAACCCAAAGAAATTCAAATTCCCGTATGATGTTTTTGGTTTATGTTAGAATACATAAATATGAGTTTAAATATTGTATACTAGGCTGAAAATGAACAACCAAATGATGTTTATTATCATCACCTTCATCATTCTTGATTTAAAAACTTCAAAAGAATATCAATGGTGGTATAAATGGGTTTTGATATTCAAACCGAAAATAAGTATAAAATTGATAGAAATGTGATTAGAAATCATAATAGCATTTTGATGTTTAAATTTCGGATTCATGGATTTTTAGGTGGGTTTCAACATTTGATATTCGATTGTGTTAAATGAACAAGAAAATAAACCTGGAATTTGGGAAGCAAATCAATAAAAAGAAGTAGAAATAGGGGTGTGTGTTGGATGGGTTTCGCCTGGCGAGATTCAGCGGTGGCGGTGGCCACCGGCGGCTGTCCATCGACGCCTCTTTCCCCTTCTTTTCCCTTTCTTCCTGTTTAGTCCACCTAGAGGGAGAGATGAAGGAGTAGTGGTTCGGTGTGTGAGTGGTGTGAGTGGTGTGGGGTTCGACGGGAGACGGAGGTGAGCGGCGGCGGCGGCGGCAGCGCACCCTCCGGTGACGAATGCGCTCCTTGCTCTAGCGCTGTCTGTCCATTCTTTTCTCTTCTTTGTTCTTTTGTTCCAGCCGAGAGGGAGAGGGAGAGTGGGAGTGGAGTTTGTGTAGAGTGGTGTTCGGTGGTGACCAGATCGGTGCCGGAACCGATTTGGCCGGCGGCTGGCCGGCAATCCTTCCCTGGCCGGCGGCGGTTCTTTTTTTTCCTTTCTGCTTGTGAACCGAGAGAGAGAGAAGACGGATTGAGAATTAGGGTTTCTTTTTCTTTTGTTGTTCTTTTATCTTGTTGATGGGCTTTTAGTTTTTTTTTTAAATCTTTTAAATTCATTGGGCTCAATTAGTTAATGATTTGGGCTGTTTATTTTTTTATTATTTTATTGGGTTGGGCTGATTTAAATAAATTAGGGTTTATAGGTTAGGTTAAAGGTTTATATTTTTGGGCTTTCTCATATTAAATGGGTTTGGTCTTTTATTTTAAATTGGGCTAGAAGATTATTAATTTAGATGGGTTATCCATTAAATTATGTTAGTTTAGATTGTTGGTCCCCTAATTTATTGAACTTGGGTTGTTAATTATTAGATTAATATGTGGTTGAAGTAGTATGAAATATTACAATTAGTAACTAGGTTAATTTTAGTTCAAAGGGTTGATTAAAATTAATCTAATTAATTAATTCCTTCTATACAGGAGTTTAACATTTATTTAATAAACTCTAAATGAACCATAATTAAATTGGTTAGTTAAGTGTTAACAAATAAATCTATAATTGTCCGAATTTGATCCCGAATTTTTGTTAACTTAATAAATAATGAACTTTTCATTAAATTGATGAATTATTAATGCAACCTCAACTAATAATTTCATAATTGTTGGCGAAATAACTAAAGTGAAATTATAGCTTTAATAGATACCAGACTTAGTAAATTATAGAGTTAAGAAAATTGATAAATAGGCAATGTGCTTTGATATCAGGTTAATAGTGGTTCTCCGAGACGTGTGACTTTCAAAAAGTACTTTCAGCAGATTTTAGTTAGTCGCTCGGCGGGTTACAGATTGCAAGCACTGTGAGTAATTGATTTAATTTCATGAATGATCATTTATAATGTGTTTGTACTAGTTATCTGTTTCATTTCTTTTACCATGCTTATCCATTGCACTGCCATGTTGCCTTTGATATCTGTTATTCATTTCATTACCCTGAGTTGTGACCTGATAACCCTTATTCCCCGGTATGCATACTGTGTATTTATGTGATGATTGCGTGCCTGTGTGGTTGCATGTTATTTTTATACGCTGTAAGTCGGGAGTGCCGCAAGCTGTGTTACTGTGTATGCATTGCTGGGAAGGCCAGATGCTACACAGACTACCTATTCGTGGATGCACTGCTGGGAAGGCCGGGTGCTACACATGTTGACTTTGTGCCGATACTTGTATCATTCATGTTATTCTTGTTATTTGTGCTATTAAATCTGTTACTCGCTAAGCGACGGCTTACCCCGGTTGTGGGGGCAATGTTTCAGGTTTAGCTGATAAGGGGAAAGCACCAGCTTCAGGGTCAAGTGTTTGAGAGCTCGTGGTATCAGATAGACTTCCGCATATTTTGTTATTATTGTTGAATTTGTAAATTGGGATGGGTAGATCCCTAGACTTTCAATTTGGTTGTAATAACTAGATTATTTATTTTAGCGTACTCTGAACGTTATGGCTTAGTTTATTATGCACTGAATTTGAGGTTTGAACTTAGATAACTTTTGTTATATTGGATTTTGAGGTTTATGTTGCAGAATTATAGTAAAAGCGCCGCGTTATTAGAACGGGGTGTTTCATTATCGCATAATCTATTTAGCATAGGACAGCTCTGTGATAAAGGACTAGAGGTAACATTTTGGGCTAAGAACTGCAGTGTAAGGAGTGTGGATGGAAAAGAAATCCTATCTGGTTCCCGTAACACTAACCTTTACACCATTGACGTAGCCAAGCTCATAGTAAAGGATAGCATTTGCCTCTTATCGAAAGCCTCTTCAAAAGACTCTTAGTTGTGTCATCGAAGGTTATCCCACTTGAATTTTGACAATATCAACAAGCTGGCTGCGAAACAACTGGTCAAAGGTCTCCCTGAATAGCGTTATGAAAAGGACCATCTTTGTGGAGCTTGTGAGAAAGGAAAGATGAAACGATCATCTCACAAACCAAAGCCCGAACCATCAACAAAAAGAGTATTGGAGTTACTTCACATGGATTTATGCGGACTGATGCGGACCCAAAGCATAAATGGGAAACGATATGTGTTGGTTATCGTGGATGACTACTCACGATATACCTGGGTCAGGTTCTTGCGATCCAAGGACGAGACAGCTCAAGAAATCTTAGATTTTATAAAGAGTGTCGAGACCCAACAGCAGCTGTCAGTTCAATCAATCAGATCCGATAACGGCACGGAGTTCAAGAACTCGGTAGTTAAGGGCTTCCTTCGATCCAAAGGTATTCAGCATCAATATTCTGCTGCTAGAACGCCACAACAAAATGGATTCGTGGAAAGGCGTAACCGTACGCTTGTGGAAGCCTCTCGTACAATGCTAACATACTCAAAGCTACCTCCATTCTTGTGGGCCGAAGCCGTATCAACAGCCTGCTATACACAAAATCGCTCCATTATCCATAAGCGCTTTAATAAAACTCCTTACCAACTCTTTTTGAATAAAGTGCATTTTATCAAGTACTTACGTGTATTTGGTTGCAGGTGCTATGTGCTGAATGATAAAGACAACCTCGGGAAGTTTAACGAAAAAGCGAATGAAGCGATCTTCATTGGATACTCATCCAACTCGAAGGCTTATCGCGCATTCAATACCCGAACCAGGACAGTCAATGAAAGTGTGCATGTCACATTTGATGAGTTGGCTGAACTGGCACCCGAAGTTGATCATACAGGACCTCGCATTACACAAATGCCTGGAGACTCTTCTACTAACCCTACTTCTTTTTCTTCTTCTGATTTAGTTAATTTGTTTGATTCTTTTTACGTAGAATTTTTCGGTCCTAATGCTAACGTGTCTAATGTTGTCAATAAAGTAGGTAATCCTTCCAATTCAACTGCGCCACAAAGTTTATCCGCTCCATCTTCATCCACATCATACCCTCATCCCTCAACATCATCCACTGATACATCCGCAGTTGAATCGGCTCCCGTAATACCCTCACATATAATGCCAAATATCCTTCCCTCACCTGAACACTCGGAAATCGAACCGGAACCAGTGGTACCATCACTTGAAACCATTGACCATGAATCTTCATCCATCCCCACCTTAACCACTGAGATTCCAACCCGAGCACCCCTTCCACACGAGACCAAATGGACCCGAAGTCACCCAACCGATCAGATCATTGGTGATGTTTCAACTGGAGTCCAAACACGTAGGGCATCTGCTAATGAATGCCTCTTCGCATCATTCCTTAGTATGATAGAGCCCACTCGTGTGGATGAAGCCTTAAAAGACCCAGACTGGATAGTTGCAATGCAAGAGGAACTCAACCAGTTTGAACAGCTCAGAGTATGGCGGTTAGTTCCCAAACCAAAAGACCGTACAGTGATCGGAACAAAATGGATCTTTAAGAACAAACGAGATGAGAACGGCATTGTGATAAGAAATAAAGCAAGACTTGTTGCCAAAGGCTACCGACAACAAGAAGGGATAGATTATGACGAGACCTTCGCTCCAGTTGCACGGATCGAAGCGATCAGAATCTTCTTGGCGTACACGGCACACAAGGACTTTAAAGTGTACTAAATGGACGTCAATATAGCCTTTCTCAACGGTGAACTTAACAAAGAGGTGTACGTTGAACAACCACAAGGTTTTGTTGACGCACATAAACCTGACCATGTTTATGTTCTAGATAAAACCCTCTATGGTTTAAAACAAGCACCTCGCGCATGGTATGATAGTCTTTCTAATTTCCTTATTTCTGTCGGTTTCAGCAAAGGTGTGGTGGACACAACTCTGTTCACGAAAAAGAAAGGCTCATACATAATGTTAGTACAAATATATGTCGACGACATTATATTTGGATCTACTGACAGTCATTTCTGTAAGGATTTTTCAGCCCTAATGGAGTCCAGGTTCGAGATGAGTATGATGGGGGAAATGAATTTTTTCCTCGGATTACAAGTCAAACAACTTGAGGATGGGATTTTTGTGAACCAGTCAAAATATACTCTTGACATTCTCAAGAAGTATAAGTTAGACACTTGCACGAGGATCGCAACTCCCATGGCCTCCAACTGTAAGTTAGACACCGATCCTTCTGCGAAAAGTGTCGATAATACAACTTACAGAGGGATGATAGGATCCTTACTGTATCTGACTGCTAGTAGGCCCGATATAATGTTTTCAACATGTATTTGTGCTCGCTTTCAGGCCGACCCGAAAGAATCACACCTAACTGCGGTAAAACGCATTTTTTGTTATCTTAAGGGTACACCCGATCTTGGTCTATGGTATCCAAAGGGAACTGATTTTGATCTTACCGCTTTTTCAGATGCTGATTTTGCAGGTTGTAGAGTTGACAGAAAAAGCACGTCGGGAGGAATACAGTTCTTGGGAGACAGACCGGTGAGTTGGTCCTCCAAAAAGCAGAATTGTGTTTCAACATCCACAGCTGAGGCTGAGTATGTAGCAGCTGCAAGCTGTTGCTCTCAAGTGCTGTGGATGAGAACACAATTACGCGATTATGGATTCTCACTCACCAATATCCCAATCTACTGCGATTCTCGAAGTGCAATTGCCATCTCTTGCAATCCCGTGCAGCACTCTCGAACGAAACACATAGATATCAGGTATCATTTTATTAAAGATCACGTAGAAAAGGAAACTATTGAGTTGTATTTTGTTGGCACGGAATATCAACTTGCGAATATATTTACTAAAGCTTTAGACGAACCTCGTTTTCAGTTTTTAGTATCCCATATCGGCATGTTGAATCCGTCTTCCAATTAAATATCAGATATTGTCTTAAATAATTCTATTTAAAACTATCATGTTTGAAATTCCTTTATTTTAGAAAATATCTGTTATTTAAATTTAAGGATTGTGTCACAAAATTGAAACTCAATATTTCCTTATTTATGTACATTTTTAATAATTAATGATCCTGACAAATTGCTATGTGGATTGTTCATCACTGAGTGGGACGCAAACATAATCCAGGTTTGTCTGTATCTTTAAGGCTAAAAAGGTTCAAGAACTTAATCAGAAAAAGAAAAAGAAACGAATAGGTATCTATTTGAGGGGGAGTATAGTTAGGATGTTAATTTTTATAATTCTTTGTTTCTTTTTTATTTTAGTGGTTAAATTTTAGGTTGGTTATATTTTAGTTTATTTTTAAATTTAAGTTAATAGGTCAGAAAATCCCAAAAAGATTTTAGTTGTTCAAATTTATCAAAAAGCCAAAAATATTTTTTTTTATTTTTTTCTTATCCTAAATGATAAAAGAAAATATCAAAAATATTTTATTTATTTTTGCTTCTTATTTTTTTTGTTGTTTCAAAGAAAAATACAAAAAGATGTAATAAATTGGGCAAAATTTTTGTTTAAAATTTTTGTTTTCATTTATTTGTTAAGGCCCAATATATTTGTTTGTTTATGTGTGTTTGGTTGTGACAATCGGGTGGCCCACATCTCTATATTTTGGGCACGGATCTATGTGACCCGACCCGACCCGTTCCCTTTAAATAAGGGCGGGTCAACGGTCAAAATCACTTCCTTCTCTTTCAAGATTTCCTCATCTCCTTCCTCTTTCTTTCTCCCGTCGCCGACGTGAAACCACCGCTCACAACCACCATTAACACCGATTCAAGTTTGTGCAACCTCGTTTTCTTCCGTTTTTCTTGCACTTTTAAACTTCAGCATCATCAGGTAACTCCTTTCTATCTTTATTTTAGTATTAAACGTCCTAAATTGTGTGTTTGATTTTCAAATTTTTATTAGT
The DNA here is from genome assembly GCA_020465985.1 of Centrapalus pauciflorus. NCBI lineage: Eukaryota > Viridiplantae > Streptophyta > Magnoliopsida > Asterales > Asteraceae > Centrapalus > Centrapalus pauciflorus. The sequence continues at coordinate 193,827 of JAANYP010007032.1, read as the reverse complement.
TTTTCACTTTGGTTTTTGCTCATTTTAGGTAGTTTAATGTGTTTTGTTTACTTAGTTGTAGTTATATAAAATGTTTCTTATATGTTTTTAGTCTAGGATATTCATTTTCATGCATTTTTATCAAAATTTTAACTGTTCACGTTGCATGTTGCATGAACGCTATAACTGCACTGATGCATTTCGGACGTCCGAATTCGGACCAAACCCCGAATTCGGATGTCCCACTTAGACAAATTTTCAAGTTTTTCAAAATACAAAGACCGAATTCGGTCACTGTGCATCCGAATTCGGACCACTATTGATCCGAATTCGGTCCTTCAAAGAAATGCATAAGTCTAAGTGTGTTCAGTACTGTTCATCCGAACTCGGATGGGATACGAATTCGGTCCCCATCCGAATTCTGTTTTCCATCCGATTTCGGTCCATTTGCTTACATTGCATGCATTCCATCCGAATTCGGTCCACTATCACCCATTTCATCTGAATTTGATCCATCCATTATCATTGCTTAAATGAATTTCGGTTCTCATCCGAACTGCCTTCATCATCCGAATTCAGACCATCACCATTCAATCACATCATCCGAATTCGGTCTCTCATACATCACATATCACTCATCATCCGGATTTCGGCCGGATCCGAATTTGGTGGCACTGTTCATCCGAATTCGGTCCATCCGAAATCCAACACTTAGCATATTTTTAAAATTTTTCCATTTTTGCATTTTCACTAAAAATTAAAAATACAAAAAGATTTTCATTCCGGTGCACCATTGATTAGAGTTCGGATTAGTGTTTGAGTGAAAATGTCTGTTCTAACATCGGTCTCTTAACGATTGACTTTGGACTTTATTCAGTAGAATTTTATTCTACTAATAAAGAGTCGATGCTTTAAACAGATCAGACAGTTTCTATTTCACACTTATCTTGAATTCATATCAATGTCTTATCATTTAAAGTCTTTTGTTCTAACTTTGATGCACCTTTGCAGAATGATGGAACCAGCTGTTGTTCTCACTCTACCCCATCCCCCCATTCCCAATAACAACGCCCAACTACCCGAACAATCCATTCTCCCACAGGCCGAGTTTGTCGAGTTCATACCCCATAACTGGCAGCTCGATGTGTCCATCCTCACAAAAGAACCCCAAACCCTCGCCTTCGACATCCTCATTCACCACCCCATATATCACTCCCTTTCTACCGCAATCGTCGTTCCCCAGATATACCTGCAACAATTTTGGAACCGATTGCACTTTGTCCCCGACGCTGAACCCCACTTCACTACCACCATTTATTGTGTCCCAGTCAAGATAACCACATCCGCCATACGCCATATACTTCGCCTACCCGCCGAAGCCTATTTGCCAAGCCGTTTTCACTTTGATCCCATTCCTTCAGTCCAAGAAACCCTCGCTGAAACCCAAACCTTGGGTTACGACGGCCCTCTCACCAAGCCTTCAGACTTTAAGACCAAAAATCTTCAGTCTCATTGGAGGATCTTGTTTGACGTCATCAACAAATGCTTCACAGCAAAGCCTTCTGGGCACGACTCTGCCTCGGCTCAGGTCCTTGCCATGTTCACCGGTTTTGCCTTCGACCGCCACGTAGACTACGCAGCATTCCTCTTCGACGAATTGAAAAGAGTACATATGGAGAGGGGCAGCAAAAGAGGCCGCAAATACATTCCTCTGCAACGCTTTCTGCAGCTGATCATACAATACGCCATGGATAACGATGAAGACATTCATGGGCGCCCTGAGGCCGATGTCTACCCTAAGGTGGCTATCCAGAAGCTGAATTTGCCAAAAGGGGCTCCGTCTGTGCCGATAATGACTATCCCGCTGTCCCTCATGCTAAAGGCAAGGGAATTGGAAAGGGTTCGGGAATATATTCGAGAGTTTTATCCGGATGAGGCTCAATCAGAACCGACTGAGCCTAGCCAGTCCGAAGGTGAGGCTATAATGAGTGAGGATGAGGGAGATGAGGCGGAGGTACAACAATCCATTGGGTTCGGTGAGTGGGTGGATGTGCATGTGAGCGAGGGAGAAGGAGGTGAGGCGGCAGAGGCGGCGGATTCCGAACGGACCGTCTCTGTCGTACGAGGGTTAGAAGTAACTTCTTAGGGTGACCGCAGCCCTATCAGCCAGACCACCCACTATAAGACCATAAGTCCGATGGTCACACTAACCCCCTCCACCCACTTAGCATACTCTCTACAGGGTGCTATTTCACTCCACGGGGATACACCACATACGCCATCGCCCTCTCCTTCGGAGAGTGACGGTGTTGAACGAGGTCACACTCCTCCCCACGTGACCGAACCTCTTTCATTCACAATTCCATCCCCATAAATACACACCACGCATGATGCCTCTGTGGCATCCCCTAGAGCTGCCTCCGTGGCAGCTCCACAAACTTCTGGATCTGAGCGTCCCATAGTGGAGCCAGAAATGACGGAAGGAAGACCTGAAGTGGCTCCATCAACGCCATCCACTTCAGGCCATCTCCCAATTAACTTGGAGATGTTAACGGCAGCTCTTCGTGTTGCCGGTGTTATTACCCGGGCTGACCTGGACGCCCAAAAGGAGGCTGCTGAGGAACGTCACACCGCCCTTCTCTCACTTATAAAGGGTAAGGGTGTCGCTTCTGCAGATCTGCCTCCACTAGGATCCCATTCAGTCCAGACACAGATTGCCGACCTTTCAGACAAGATAGACGCGCTCACTCGCCTAATTTTTCAAGTCCAGGAGCAACTCAACTCAAGAATGGACCGTCTTGAGTCTGCCGTCATTGAGCTACAATGTCGTCCTCAGGCTGAGTCCCAAAAATGCAAGCATGACGATCAGGTGACCCTGATCGCCATGAGGGGGAGAAACGCCAGAAAACTCAGTCTGAGGACCCCATGTTAATTGTAGAGGGAGCTATCTCCGAAAGAACAGAGATTCAGGGGTCTGGGGATCAGAGTTATGAAGCTCAGGAGATGCTAATGATAGAGTATGAACCTTTACAAATTGAAGGTCCAGCTCCTTTAGATCCTATGTCAGCAATGGTGGAATATGAACCTGTATATGAAAAAGTCAAAATCATATTAGTGTCTGACTCAGACTCTGATACTGATAACGACTATCTCTTTCTCACACCAAAGCCTGAACCTCAATCACCGCAAAAATCATCCTCCCCGGTTGAAGTTTTGAATTCCCCAACCCATGCACCTCAAGAAGAAATAACTTCTACCATCCAAACAACTTCACCTTCTCCCATAGAAACTCCATCAATCCAAATCGCTCCCACACCAAAAGAAATCCCATCAGTTATACCTACCCCAACAGTCCAAACAACCCTTCCAACTCAATCAACTCCGCCAGCTCACATTGCCGAATCATCAGGGTCCAGAACTGTCGATTGCTTTGCTACAAGAGACGTCACCGCAACATACGATCTGACAGACATAGCAAGGATCCGATGGTATGCAAGGGGTAAAGTTCATTCTTTGGATGCAGAAATGAAAGAAGAATTGATTCAGGATCGGAGGGCTCGAGTCTAGAAACTTCTTGAAGCTCCTCCCACCGAATTAGAAGAGCCTCCGGTCCAAGGGTTAAAAGAATTCTTGAGAAAGTTCCCGGCTCAACAGTTTCAGAATCCTTTCTTAGAAGAAAGATTCAAGATAGTACTTAGAAAGAAGTCGGGGTCTTACAGTAGACGTCTTCTGATGGTTATAACCGATGCATCTCGAGCTGAACAACCGTAATATAATCAGATGATGCTAAGGGAAAAGAGAGATAAGAGCAAATATCGGTCTAAATCAATAATTGTTAAGATCAATAACATCCACATGTACAAAAGAGCCAGAGTATTCACTCCGGCATTTGAGGTACTCAGAGAAGACGGAACAGTTCAAGAATTGCATGAGAGTGATCTTGATTTTGCAAATATAGACGACATCGAGCTTCTGCACAACAAGCTGAAAAACAAAATCAAAGGTCGTCTGACTCACATGACTGCAGTTGCAGCCCTGGTCCAAAGCATGAATCGCCGCTCAATTGTGATGTGCCTCAGAGATTTTCAGATGGTAATTGAGAGTGCTTTAGTTAAAGTGGGTCTGAAAGCTCCTGATCAAGACATATTTTTGGTAGACCACTATCCGGCCTATAAAGTTCTGCTTCGAGGACAGCCAGGTGATATATTTTTGAACCAGAAATGTTACAAAAGGTTCATGCGCTTTGAGGATCTTCCCTGTTACTCCGACGGTACTCTCAGATTGGTTCGAGCGCGCTTACTCAGAAAGTTCAAGATTTTGAGGCTCAACCAGATCCAGAACTCATATGCTCACCGAAGGATATTTAGGATATCCTCAGCGGCATAGACTACCTGAACGAAAGGCTACATATGAGACAAGTGATCAGACGTTTTGACGTCATCCTTGGACTCCGAGAATCTACCAATCAGGCCAAAGTTCCAGGACCTCCACGTTGATCGAAAAGGGGGAGATTGTTAGACATTTAATTTCGATCATGTGGACTTACTTTGTAATAATTATTTAGTCTTGTATTCTATTTCCTTGTATTTTATTTCTATGTAAAAGTCAAGGGGGCATTTGTGTCAATGCCCCATACTTAATTAAAGGAGGCTATGTATAGCTCCTAGGGTTTGTAAACCTTATACACGGTTGAAACAAAGCAAAATAGTGCAGCCGCCAATATTGATATTCTCTCAACATTCCTTTTGTCTTTCTTCATCATTACTTAATTATTGAGCTTGATTCTTCTTGGGTTTTGATAAAGATACATGAAAGTGCTGATTTATAAAGGGAATACATTATAACACACATTTATATAACTTGTTTTCATAACATTTATACTTACATAATGTGTTTATATATTTATAAACATATTTGAAGAAAACAAACTTAAAAACAAAACTAGTGATTAATAAACTTGAGTTTTTATGAAACTTGTTGTTGTTGGTGATTATATATATTACACAAGACTTATATAAACATAAATATAAGTAGTAATGAGTTAGTATTTACTTACTTTGAGGTATTAGAAGAATGAAATCAAATAGAAATTGAAATCTTGAAAAGTTGCACCAAGAACACTTGAAGAATAATATGAAGAACAAAGTTGCAAGTTCTTGGCCTTGCACTAGGCCCTTTGGCCGATTTTTCTAGAGAGAATGAGAGGGTGTTTATGCTTTGAAGGTGTGAAGAAAATGAGGGGGTTTGGGTCTCTATTTATAGAGAAAATTTGGTCATCAAATGGAGGTGGAGTGTGATCTTGGTTGAAATGAAAGAGGATGGTGAATGAGGATTTGATTTTGATGGGTTATGGAGTTGTGTAATAAAAAAATATAAGTCAAACTCTATAAAGTACATGCTAGGGCCAGATTTTGGAGATATTTTGATGTATTTTTATTTTTATTTTTTTATAAAAGTATTTAGAAATGTATTCTTGTATTTCCCTTTTTTTGTAAATTCATAAATACTTATGAATGCATTAGTTTAATGAATTGTTTTAGTCTTGCATAATTAATGTTAAGTAAGTGTATTAGTGCATGATTAGTGTCACTAATCATAATTTAATTATGTACTTATTTGAATTAATCCATCGTATCGCAAATCGATCGGATTAATTAATTTGCCAATTCATCGCACCGATGAAATTGTTTCTAATTGAATTGAATTTCTTTATGAACTTGTTAATCACTTTGATTAATTTCTAATGGTCACTGATTAGGTTATAATTGGCTAGTAAATACTGATTAGTTCATAGTTGCTAACCTGGTTTAGTGCCGGATGTTACACAATATCAATAATATCTAAATGATATATCGATAAAAAAGTGATAAATCTCCGTAATTATTAAAATAAAAATCTTTTGAGAGATAACTGAGTACTTTGTGGGGTTAAGTACATGCGTCACTGGGTCCATGACATCTTTTTCAATATCAAGTCACCTCGGGATTGATAGATTATGAGGTTTACCCAGCAGACACAGTGTAGGTAGGATTATCTTTTCTTCAAATCCTTTCTCAACTCTCAGTTCTCGACAATTTTCATCTACTCCCTCCGGCTCACTTTTCAGAAATAAATTCAGTCAGCTTATAGCAAAAGCATGATCTAATGCACCACCATCTCCTTTCAATATACACCTCTCTTTTACATTTTACCTCTGCTCGACCCTGTCAGTATCTCGTGATAATTGACACTTCTCAACTAATAGACCTAAATAACCCTCACCCACACAAACTATAGGTGGTTTGCTCCTTGGGTAGGTCTTTCGGTTCTGGTTAGACCATAGAAGCGATGTTTATGCCTATCACACAATTTGGTGCATAATCGGAGTCAACAAAATAATGATCAGCATTTCAGCTCATGGGATATCACATAAAGAATTATTAGGATTTTCAGCTCAGATGAAGTAGGAGATGAAATTCAAAATGAAATGTAAAATCAGGTTTTTAAATATGAAATGAATCAGATTCTTATGAAAGAATTAGCTCATGGGAGATTATCGGAGAATTTAGTAAGAATGCATTGGAAGATATAAGAATGAATGGGAGAATAATGAAGAGAATCTCAGAAGCAATCAGATTATGAAAATCAAAGAGATTAGAACAATTAATCTCAATGATATATTCAGAGAATCAGAAATTAACATCCTTAAAAAAAATTATTCTTTTCAGCTCAAAAATCTTTTTATGTGTGCGAAAAATATATATCCGTGAAAAATACACACAGTTTTGTAAAAAAAAATATCGTCGTAAAAGTGCGTCTGAAACTCCCCCTGGAAATAAGCACACAAATTTAGTCAACTCATAGAAAATAAATCATGAGCAAAAAATTGTAAAATAAAACTCCCTCTTTGTCAATACAGCTTCAGAGTTGAATTCAGGGCAGGAATTTCAGAAAGATTTATCTTTCAGAATCGAGTGCTAGTCTGAAGTGATTAGAAGCCTTTGTTACGAAAGCTCGGGTTTCAGTCTGAAGTAACTGAAAACCATTTGAATTTAAGATCGGGTTTTGCACTGATGTGTACAGAAACCATATCCAATGAAGGGTATCTAGTCTAATATGACTAAAAACCAATTGAGTTAAGACCGAGTTCTAGTCTGAATTAACTAGAAACCAAGAACCTGCAAAATTAAGAAGTCTTTAGTGTCCAAACAAATTTTGATCCAGGTTTGTTAGCGCTCTTGGGTACCCATTTCAATACGGGTTTAGGTAACACCATTTCATTATAGGTTTAGGTGCCCATCGCAGAACATATTTCTTATCTTCTTTTTCAAATTCAGGAAGCAAAATTCTTTTAGCATGATAAAATTAAATATCTGATTTATGAAAGACACTTGAATCTGAACGAACAGAATTATGCAAACTTTTCTTTCTAAAAATCTGTCCGGTGCTAGCTTGTTTCTGATAACACTTGGTATTTTTCTTGGAAGTTTTCTTCTGAGAAGAATAACCAGTATTTGCAGAAACTTTTGAAAACTTTGATTTCGAAGATTCACCAGGGTAAATCTTGACCGGAAGTTTTTCAATTATTTTATTTTTGCCTTTGTTTATCTTTAACAGATAATTAAGTTGAAGATCTGAAGTTGAATCAAACTTAGGAGTTTTAGCTAGATTCTTAACACTGTCTGAAGATAAATCAGAATGATCAACTTTATATTTTAAACAATCTGAAGAAACCTTAACCTCTGATTTATTTGAAGAAGAAGAAACAATAAATTGTTTTGAAAGATGAAATATTTGATCTTCTAATCCTTTAGTTTTGACCAAATATGAATTTGTTTCATCTTCAAAAAATTTAAGTTTCGCTTTGAAATCTTGTTCTTTAAGTAAGAACTCACTTCTTTTCTTCTCAAATAAATCTTTAGTTAACGAAAACTCTTTTTCAAGAGCAAAAAATTCTTTAGAATTGTTTGGAATATAACTTTGTTCAGTATGATTTGTCTTTGAAAGTGTTGCTTCAAGATCTTTAACTTTTCTTGTACAAACGTTCAGGCAAAAGATATTTCAGTTGAGTTGCATTCTGAAAATTCTCTTGTTTAGAATCGTCAAGTTCTTTTGATAATTCAGATATTCTCAATTTAAGCATATGATTCTCAGAATTCAAAACTTTATGGTTTTCTTCAAAATTTAAAACTTGTTCTTTCAGTCTTGTGACATCATGTAAAGCAAAAGCTTTATTAGTATTTAATTGAACAAGAATATCATAATTGTTCTTACGAATCTTCTCAGATTCAGTAAGTTTGACAATCAACTCAGACTTTGTGAGATGCAAAACTTTATCATGTCCATTTGTCATTCTGAATTGTTGATATTGAACTTTCAAGATTCTTTTATGGATTAATAAGTGATTTCTAATGAAACTTTATGAACACTGAATGAAACTCAGATTAAATGAGACCAAACTCGATTGACTCCTTATGAAACTCGGTTGACTTTTTATGAAACTCTGTTGAACCTTGATGAAACTTGGATGATTAAGTATCAAACTTGAATGATTCAGGATGAAAATCGAATGATTAAAGATGAAACTCGAATTAGTATGTATCAAACTCGGATGATTAAGAATGAAACTCGAATGGTTTGGGATGAAACTTGGATATAAAAGAATGAAACTCGAGTAATAAATGAAAAAACTTGAATCAAATAGGACCAATCTCGGTTAAAGAATAAAGTATCTCGAATGAATAATGTCCAATCTCAATTGATACCTTCTCAAACTCGGTTGACTTATGGATAAACTCAAATGATAATGAATCAAACTCGATCAACCAATGTTCAAACTCGATCAACCAATGATCAAACTTGATCAACAAAGGATTAAACTCGATCAATAAAGGATAAAACTCGGTCAATACTAGGCAAAACTCGATCAATGCTTGAAATTTTCATGTTTCCCGAGATTAACAGAAACCAATAGAATCAATTTCAAAGTCAATCTTTTCAACAAAAAATTCATTTATTGATCTGAAAATAACAACGAAGGTGCGGTTTTTACAAAGAAACACTTTTTGTAAAGAAATTTTGACTAATTTTATATTAAACTTCGGAAAATAGACAAAAACTTGAAGGATATACTTTTTCTAAATAATTAGTAAATTCCATATTAAAACTTGTGTGTTTGGAATTAAAATCTAATACTTATATCAATCAATTCGTCTTTAAAAAATGCTCATTCGATCCAATTTTCATAACAAATAATCCACTAAATTAAAAACCCTATGGAATTTTCAGATTTAATAAAAAAACGATTGAACAGTGTCCGTGTGTTCATGAAATGTCAATTTTCAGATTCAAAAATCACAAAAATTTAGCCATATTAGGCTCTGATACCAATTGTTATTTCAATATCAACAATTACAATTTCAAATACACAATTAAGAACAACTATTAAACCACAACTGACCGAATGATTATATTAATATGAGAGAAGAATGTTACGTTCGGTTCTTGCACATCAAAACTAGGTTTGACTTTCTGATAAGATCCAAGCATGCATTCCTTCGTCTTGTGTACCATACCTCTAAACAGTACCACATATATCTATTTATACAAAATACAAGATTTGATTATTTACCATAAGCCCCCTAAACTATTATAACAAAATTAGTTTCAGTTTTATATATATATATATATATATATATATATATATATATATATATATATATATATATATATATATATATATATATATATATATATATATATATATATATATATATATATAGAATTTGGTTCCACAGCGTCCCTCATGAAATCCTGCGTATCCAGCGTCCATGAATAGGCAAGGGTATTTTCGTAATTGCAGCGACCATTCACATTGCTTAAATTCATCATTCACATTAATTGATCATTCACATTAGTCAATTGATCATTCACATTACTTAATTGATCATTCACAACACTTATTTAACTTTTTATACTTCTTGTACACTTATTTGATCATTCACATTACTTAATTTACCATTCACATTACTTAATTGACCATTCACATTACTTAAATGATCATTCACATTACTTAATTAATCATTCACATTAGTTAATTGACCGTTCACGTTACTTAAATGATCATTCACATTATTTAATTGATCATTCACATTACTTAACATTGATGGTATGTAGAAGATGAAGTCTAACATTGCTGTTCTCGTCATTCATCAAATGTGAATGGACATTTACCTAATGTGAATGACCATTCACATTAGAAGATTGATCATTCACAAAACGTAGTTGACAATTAACATGACTAATGTAATGTGCTGATATTATTTCACCAATGTGAATGGTGAAATTTACTAATGTGAATGTTCATTCACATTAGCTGAATGATCATTCACATTGGTTGATGTTATTAATGTTTGATAGATTTGAGAATTTGAGCGTTGCATGAATGACCATTGTTACTGTTTGTCATTAATCTTGTTACTGCTTGTTAGTAGTTGACGATGCACAGCATACATGCTGTGCTGATATGGTAGAACCAATGTGAATGGTAAATTTCCTAATGTGAATGGCCATTCACATTAGCTGAATGATCATTCACATTGGTTGATGTTATTAATGATTGATAGATTTGAGAATTTGAGCGTTACATGAATGACCATTGTTACTGTTTGTCATTAATCTTGTTACTGGTTGTTAGTAGTTGACGATGCACAGCATACATGTTGTGCTGATATGGTACAACCAATGTGAATGGTAAATTTCCTAATGTGAATGGCCATTCACATTAGCTGAATGATCATTCACATTGGTTGATGTTATTAATGTTTGATAGATTTGAGAATTTGAGTGTTACATGAATGACCATTGTTACTATTTGTTAGTAGTTGACAATGCTCAGATTCACATGTTGAGCTGATATTATTTTACCAATGTGAATGGTTAAATAAGCAATGTGAATGATCATTTAAGTAAGGTGAATGATCAATTAAGTAATGTGAATGATCATTTAAGTAACGTAAAATGTTAATTAAGTAATGTGAATGATCATTTAAGTAATGTGAATGGTCAATTAAGTAATGTGAATGATCAATTAAGTAATTTGAATGATCAATTAGTCAAATAATTATTGTGAATGATCAAATAAGTGTAAAAGAATTGTAAATAGTCAAATAATTGTTGTGAATGATCAAATAAGTGTTGTGAATGAATAATTAAGTAATGTGAATGATCAATTAACTAATGTGAATGATGAATTAAGTAATGTGAATGGTCGTTGTAATTACGAAAATACCCTTCCAGCCAAAAAAAGGGGGGCGCGCATGGAATTGCATTTTTGATCACAACCATTGATTTATTTAATCTTGTGGCTTTGGATGGGTACCCTTGGTACACTGGATTTTTAAAGGGACTCTTTTGAACCTAAATCTATATATATATATATATATATATATATATATATATATATATATATATATATATATATATATATATATATATATATATATATATATATATATATAGATTTGGGTTCAAATGAGTACCACTAGTTTTGCGGAGTACCGGAGGTACATCGCTTAAAATTATGTTTTTTGAAAATTTTTTTCATAATCATGTTTAAATTAATAATATAAGACTACTTGCAAAAAATCACACATAAAGACACACTATAACTATGTGAAACGTGCAAGTTCACATGAACTGCACTGTTGTGAACGTATGTTCACAGCTAAGCATGTTCACATGAATTTTTCCACGTTCACATGACTTTTAAGAGGCTACGAAGTGTGAATGCGTGTATTTCTTTTACAAATATGCTTATATTATTTGTATCTAAATGAATATGAAAAAAAAATTTAAAAAAAAAATTTTTTTCGGAGCATGTTCACATCTTAAACCCGTGTGTTCACAGGTACTCACGGTACTCTGCATTTTTTAGGTACTCACACAAACCATATTCTATATATATATATATATATATATATATATATATATATATATATATATATATATATGCCCCCAATAATCATCATCGTGAAATCATCATCATCTTCATTGGAATATTTAAACTTCATCATCATCATCGTGAAAAAATTTGATGATGGTGCAATGGCCGGTGACGGTGGTGGTGCGATGGCTGGTGTGGTGGTGGCCGCCGAGAGGGAGAGATGGCAATGGGTGGCCGAGAGAAAAAGAGAGGGGAGAGATGAGGGTGAGGGAGAGAAAGTGGTAGGGATAAAAGGAAGGTTAGCTGATTTGATTTACCTTCCTAATTTAATAAGAATGTTATTAATTAAATTGAATCTTTTAATTATAATAGGTTTATATTAATTATTTCAATATTGTCCTTGATACATTTTTGGTTCCCTATGGTTCCCCCAATGCATCGAGTTCCCCATTGAACCTATATATATATATATATATATATATATATATATATATATATATATATATATATATATATATATATATATATATATATATATTTATTTATTTATTTATTTATTTATATAGATTGGGGTTCGATTGAGAACTTTTGTGTATCGAGGCACCATTGAGAACTTTTGTGCATTGAACTATCTACCAAGGGTGCACAAAGGGCATTTTAGGGATTTTAAATGTATGAAAATTATTTTTGAATTTAAATGTTTTTAAGATAATTAATAGCTAAATTTGGTATGAAAGTCACCATTAACTTCTTTCCTAAAACCACTCCCTCTTTCTCTCTCTATCTCTCTCTCTCTCTCCTCTCTCTTAGCCCCCTCTTGATTTTGGAAGAGATGAACGATATGCATGATTTATGTTTGTATGAACGATTCATGTTTGTATTATGATGTATTTTGATTTTGGAAGAGATTAACGATATGCATAATTTATTTTTTGAAGAGATGAACGATATGCATGAAGAGATGAAACGATATGCATTATTTTGATGTATTTGAATTATATTATTTTTGTTAATTTTGGAAGTGTAATAATTAAATAAGGATTGCATAATTCCTGTTTTACCCCTCCGCGAATTTCATTATGTGCACTTGATGCATAAAACTTTCTATTTAATTACCCTTTTGCCATTTGATCTAACCCACACATTCTTTTCATCCAATGGCCAATGGAGGTTCTTTTGTGCCTCGATGCACAGAAGTTCTCAATGGAACCTCCCTCTCTCTCTCTCTCTCTCTCTCTCTCTCTCTCTATATATATATATATATATATATATATATATATATATATATATATATATATATATATATATATATATATATATATATATATATGTATGTATGTATATTGCAGAACCTAAACTTAGTGTAGAAATGTAAGACCAATCTCTTTTACAGATTAGATTAATTTAATGGTCTTGATTAAATAGATCAAGTGCGACATTAGTGGAATAAAAATTAACATTAGTAATATATTAATTCATATCTCTATCTTATTGTTGTTCATTCAGTGTCGCTAAGTACGCTTGATATTTTTTTCTTTATTTTCTTTTTGGTTCTCCAATTGTTTTTTTTAGGTCTTCAAGTCATCTTCGATGGCGTTTCTTATCTTCAATATCGTCGACGTGAGAAGTTTAAAACATTTCGAATTGTTTGTAGACCTCTGGGTCGCTTGATGTTGATGCTGTTTTTTTTCTTTTGCGATGTGGTATTTCAAGCTCCTTAATATCGTCGCACTCGTCGTCTTATTCATCATTAACACCTAAAAATGTTGATTCAAAAACGGTGTTCCGATCGTCTTTGAATCGAAAGTTTTCGATCGCTTTCTTTGCGGTTGAACAAAATCATCCATTTGTGGAACGGTGTTCCACTTTGATTGACGTTGAAGTATCTCCCAAGCTAATTGGTGTGGAAACAACTTATTTTTGTTGAGTAGCTTGTATTATTCGTGGGTTGTAGTGAAGACGTCATAGTCGTTTTCGCCGCTTCGCCGATTCATCATTTGTTGTTAAACAAGTCGCCAAATTTTGTGCAATTACGGTTCATATCCTTCCACTTTGAGTTTAATTGGTGGACGGTGCGGGTAGTTTCACCTATTTGGCGATCAAAATCTTTGAGGATTCGACCCCAAAAATTTGAACGTTTTTTATTGTTTCCGATAATTGGATCCTCAGAAACATAAATCCAGGCTTCCGCCAATGCCTTTTTCTCTTGCGAGATCCACTTTTTTGCTTTCATTGGACCCTTTTTTGTTGATTTCTAGCTTTGCTTAACGCCCCCGCCGTGTTTACGGGAATCGTCTTCTCATCGTCGTCGTCTGGTTGAGTTTCGGGGATCACTTCGTCGTCGTCGTCATCGGATGTTTGCTCCCGATAATCGCCTAAAAATGGGTTAAAACCCCGTTAAATTCGTTGAACAAAAAATGTGGTAAAAATTGTTACAAAAATTGTTGAGAAAAATGAGGTGAAAATTATGGGTTTCGTGGAATGGATGATTATGATTGATATGGTGAAAAATATGGTTGATATGGTGTGGTAAATTGTTGCGCAACATGTGGTGATAGGCGGACTTACATTACAAGGGGGGTGGCTCGTGCAACAGGTCCCCTCCCAAATAACTTCGGTTCGTAGTGGAAATTATTTAAAAATTTTATATGTGCAACTGACGATTTTTATGTGTGCAACTTATAGTATTAAAAAAATTGATGTGTGCATCTTTATTAAAAAAATTTTGATACTTCAAAAAACAAGTTGATTACCTAAATAACTAAATAAGTAATTAATTCAATAAATATAATATTTATAAGAATTAAAACTAAATAAATCCAATACTAAATTCTAAACTCATCAACCCAATATCTTTTTAAACCCAATATTATTTTAACCCAATTTTAAACTCAATAATAATTTTAATTTTTTAGCCCAATTCCTTAACCCAATTTTGAAAAAGAAGACAGAAAAATTTTTTGAATAGTGTTCTGATTTGTGCGGTTGAGACAAATGAAGCTGCTATTGATCGATTCAAAAATATAAAACGTCAAAGAGAGCAACTGTGAGATTATATGTTTAATTTTAAATTATAGATACTCATGGGTGTTGACCCAACCCGACCAAAATAATCATTTTAATTTTCGAACCATGAACGCGACAAAAATTTTTGCAACGGGTCAATTCTGTGGTTGGGTCCGCCACTGAATGTGCTGGATAATTTTATGGTGGGCGGAATGGAGAGTTTGTTTGTGAATCAGTATTACCGCGTTGCTGACTAGAAGCGGGTTGTTTGCCGGTTTTTCGATCCATAATTTAAGATAATGAAATGTGTGAAGTGTATGGATTGAAAGAGAGAAAGTTGAGAGTTTCAAATGTGTGAACATTAATGTATGGAAATGAAGTATTTATAGAGTGAAAATATAAATTTAATTTTTTTTATTTGTATCGGTCATTTGGCCGTTTTAAGGAAAAAAAAACAAAAAAAAAAAAAAGTTGGAAGGGGCTGTTGGTGGTGGGAAGGCCGGGGCGGGGGAAAAAATAGTCGGGGCCGGAGGGGATTGGTGTGCCCCCGGCCTCTCTCCGAGGTGGCAAGCCGCCCACCTCTCAGCTTCACCATACCCATCACCCTAAAAGACATGGTGTCATAGTTGTAATTTAACGTTTAAAATGAGCTTGATGTTAACTATTTTATTTAACTTAGTATTTATTATTTATTTATATTTCTTGCTAACAAATATTAATAAAATATAAAATAGTTTCAAACTTAGGTACTCAATTATTTATTTGTAAGTACAGATTATTTTTTTACATGGAGTAATTCAAAATAGATTCTAAACATCAATATGGTAATTTACGGCGTTAATTTTCATTACGAATATTGATTTAGTAATTTAAATCAATGATCTAGTAAATTAAATATTGATATCGTAATATATACATGTGGATTCAGTTTATTAAACATTCATTCAATAATTAAACCATTGATTCACTACCTTACATCATTAGTTTTGCAATTTAGAGTATTGATTTAGTAAACAAAAACATTGGTTCACTAACCTAAATCTTATGGCGTATAAAAGTATTTGTTATTCAGATTTTCACTTTTATTACATGGTTATTACATGTGTAATAGTTTTATATTATATGTATAATAGTTTTATTTAGGGGTGTTCAAAATCGAATATCCGAAACTTCGGATAGTGAATTTTGCTATCCGAATCCGAAATTTCGATTTCGGATTCGGATATCGGATTATCCGAATATCCGAAATATTCATATTTTTTAACTTTTATTAAAAAGTTAAATCAAATATTTAAATATCTAAATTACAAATTCATATATCCAAATACATATTAAAGATAAATATATCACAAACTAAATTTATTCGGAATTATTTTTAGTCAAAACGACTAAAAAAGGATTAAAAAACTAAAATATATTACATATTAGTTAATAAATCTATAATATCAAGATAAAAGTCAAAAATATACATTAGATGTAACATCCCGATTTTGGGGAAAGGTACGTGAAATTATTTCATTGGAGTAATTTAACTAAATTGGGACCCGGTGATATAAATTGTGTTTTATGATATCGGGATCGGATATTGGGTATCAAGCCGAGTTATAACCAAAACGTATATATACTCTATTCCTTTTGCTTCTTTAATTCATTTTTAATCTAGAGCTGAAAGTGTGAATGTGTGTTTGTGATTCCAACAGCAACAGAAGCAAAGAATTGAGCTGAGAATCAATGCAAGGCTTCTGATTTCTTCACCAAGTATTCTCCCTCAAGATAAGTAAGCTTTGGGTTTTAATTTGTGAACTGATTGCTGTTATATGCTAGCAAGTGATTAAATCGAGTTTATGTATATTAATGAGTGAATTCGGGAGTGTATTCTTGGTTAAAATCGAGCTGTGATTAAGTTGGGATGAATCCCCTGGTCTGTGAGAAACAGAGTAGAACCGCCTCTGTTCGTTCGTGAGCGCGGTAGAGATCAGGGGATCGCAGGCCGCGATGTTCTTGAGATGAGCTCGGGCCTCGTTGCCTTGAGCGCGATGGATCGCTGGCGGTTCGGTTCGGGCACGGGCCGTAATGTGAGCGCGGCCGAGATTGGGTGGGCGCGACTGCGATCATGCGAGTGCGGCCGAGATCTGGCTAGGGTTTAGGATTAGGGTTTTGGGCTATATGAGTCTTGGGTTTGGGTATTCAGGTTTGTGTGAGTTATTTGGGAACTGTGTATACAGTTATTGAGTTAGGATTGTGATATTGAGTATTGTGTTGTGATTCCAGGGTCTCGAGTTGATAGGGTTGGGAACGGGCAGGGAACCGAGACTTGAGTAGTGTGACTTCAGGGCTGTAACATCCCTACTTTTCAAGTGTTTGTAAATTGGCAATTTAAGACTCAATTATTGTATTAATGGATTATTATGTGAATTTAAATAAATTTCGATCACAAAATTTTAAAAATGAGAAAAGATGAGGAAAATCCTCATCGCTGTTTTTTGAGCGAGCATAACAATGAGAAACCGATCCAGACACTTAAAATCGGTTAAATAAGAAAAATACAGAGTTGAGGGGTGTATTATGCAAATGTGTAAAAATGACAAATAAACGGGGAGAAAACCCTTCATTTCAACCTTCACTTTTTCTCTCTACACTCTCTCGTTTCTCTCTCCTCTCTCTCACCGAATTCTCTCTCTCTTTCTAACTCTCGGATTCAATTCAAGAACCCAAAGATTGTTGGAATCAAGTGCCATAAATCTGGAATCAAGCTAATTGGAAGGAACTATAATCAATACAACAAACGATTTGAAGTAAAAATCGTAATATATTATGAATTTTTGATGTTTTGGGTTCGGTTTTCATAAAAACCGAATCATAGGCTTGTGATCACAGATGATGATGCATGTTATATGTTATTATTGGAATGTTAAAATCAAGTATAAAGGATGTTACATACCAAATTTCAGTTCTTGATTCGAAGTCTAAATATGATTTTGAAGATGGTGTGTGTTTTAGTGTGTGTGTGTGTGTGTGTGTGTGTGTGTGTGTTCTTCGATATATGATGAAAAATGGACACAAATGGGTTAATTTGGTATATTAGTGTTATGTTATAAGTTAAAAGTGTACATTAAGTTCATATTTGCAATTTTAGATAAGGTAACATGCAAAAATGGTCAGAAAGTATTTTTTGGAAAATGTTGGAAAATAATTAAGTATGAACTCGGACCTGATGAACTCGGTTCGGTCCATCCGAATTCGGACCAATTTCCCAATTCGGACCCTCGCCTAATTCGGACCAACACTCATTTCGGACCCTTACCCCATTTCGGACCCTTACCCAATTCGAACCTCAACCCAATTCGGATCACCCCTATTTCGGACCATCCGAATTTGGATGTGGTCCGAATTCAGTACAAATTACACTTAATTTTCAGAATTTAATTTTTAAACAATTACTGACATTAAATCACTATTATGCTGACTTGACAGATCATTGTGGTGTTATCAAACACACATTAATTCAGAGAGAAATCACACTGTACAAACCACTGTGAGTAATATGTTATCATTCTAACATTTATTGTCTTTGCATTCACGTTTTACATATTCAATGACATGTTCACATTGTTCATATACATCAACTGGCACTCATGATTGATTTGTTGTTATGATGCACACTCGTACTTGACATGTAACACACATGTAGCCAGCGTTCGTTTGAAAGTGCATCTATTTACATCATGCTTGCACTGCATGATCATTACTTCACAATCTGATGCGACCTGGACTGGGGCTAACAGCAGGCCACTATCGGGGACTATTCATCCCACTCGTTATCCTGGTCAGGTCGGCACATCCCCGATCAGCATTTAAACTGCCAACCTCATGCTTGCACTGCATGGTTTTTCACATACTATGGGGCTTTCACTGCCAGATTTCACACTATGCTTGTAAAGAAATATATGTTAAATGTATAATCTATTATCTCACTAAGCAAATTAGCTTACTATTGACTCACAATGTTTTCAGGAAAAGGCAAAGGTGTAGCTGGACCTTCTTCCTAGGCAATTCATTTCACATCTCGGTGTCCTAGAAGCTACTGTGGTACATGGACGATTTATCTTTGGGGCTGGGATTTCATGACTTTAAAACACTATATGATGTTGTAATAGTTAGACTTAATCACTCTAGACACTTATATCATTGCTTTAGTGTGGAACTGCTTAAATCTGATTTAAGTATTCAATTTTAATTATCATGTTATTCATTGGGTTGTGTGTTGATCCTGGTGATTCTAATTATTCTATCAAAATATGAGGACGTCACAGTTTGGTATTAGAGCATTAGTTTGAGGTTTCAAGTGTCTGCGAGGACTTGGACTCAAACTTAGGATATGATATTAGAATGGACTCCTAGGAAATGATCCGAACTAAGATAGGATTGACATGCACACGGGGACAAATAAAGGGTAACTGTAAACACATATGACTTACAAATAAATGTTCTAAATATAAATTGTTATATTTCAGAACATGTCAGGAGACGATATGACTCCTCAACAGATGTTCTAGATGATGCAAGCTCTCATGGAACAGAACAATGAGTTACAGTCCAAAAGAATGGCTGAGCAGGCTCAGTCATTTGAGGACCAATTAAGGGCCAGAGATGAGGCCGAAGCAAAACGTAAAGCTGATAAAAGAAAGAACAGGGAGCAACAACAAGACGATCAAGAGGAAAGACAAGGTGACACTGGGTCTTCTAACAAAACAAGGGGTTGTAGATTTAAGGACTTCAAAAGAATGGAGCAGTTACTTTTGATGAGACTGGAGATGCCGTCACAGCATTGGAGTGGATCACCACCACCGAACGAACTTTCAGAATCAGCGACTGCGCTGAAAAGGACATGGTCCGGTTTGCAACCGCAATGTTTGCAAGGGACGCAGTGATGTGGTGGGATGCTATGACTAATGTGTTGACGATGGAGGTAGTGTCACACATCTCCTGGAGCGAATTTAAGGAAGTATTCGCTCAGCAGTACTGTCCGGCCGACGAGAAGCGCCGTCTAGAGGCAAAATTTCTGAACCTAACCCAAGGAACAAAGACGGTTACACAATACGCCGTCGAGTTCACCCGTTTAAGTCTGTTTGCGCCCCCATCAAGTTAACACAGAAGAGAGAAAGATAGCCCAGTTTGAGGCCGGATTAGATTATGAGATTTGCCGAACCATGAGTGGGGTTCGGTATACAACGTTTGCTGGTTTGCTAGAGGCTGCTCGAAATGTGGAGCAGATTGTTTTGTTGTCTGGATATGTCATCGGTTCAACCGCCGTAGCAGCAACTCAACTGTCGCCGCCAAAAAGGCAGTGGGAGTCTGGATCATCCCGATCCTCTCCTCAATCCAATCAACCATCTTCATCAGCCAAGAAGGGAAAGGCCTTTTCGGCCAGTTCTGAAATGAGAGACTGCAGGAGGTGCAGGAAAGCGCACTCTGGAGAGTGCAAAACTCAAGACATGTATTGCTTTTGTTGTGGGCAGAAGGGCCATCACTGGGAGCATTGTCCTTGAAAAGACGATGCATGCTACAACTGCCACAGAATTGGCCATTTTGCAAGGGACTGCCCAAAACCCCCAAGAGATCAAAGTGTTCAGCAATCAATGACAAGATCTTCTGGGGCTTCCACAGCTCGCAGGGATCAATCTCAAAGGGATCCAACAAGGGCATTTCAAATCACAGCTGACGAAGCAAAAGATGACCCGGAGGTGGTCACTGGTACGTTCTTTGTAAATTCAATCTCCGCATGCATTCTGTTTGATTCCGGAGCCAACCGTTCGTTTGTCTCCACTTCATTTGCTCGTCAATTTAATATGCCTACTTCCAAACTACAGTTTGTGCTTGATATTGAGACTGCTAGCAACATGTTAGTTAAGGCAGATAAAGTATATAGGAATTGCACATTACTTGTAGAAGATGTAGTATTCAACATAGACTTAATTCCTATGGAGTTTGGAGAGTTTGATGTCATAGTAGGTATGGATTGGTTGGTTCACAATGAGGCCCAGATTGTTTGCAAGAAAAGAATGATCAAGATTACCACTCCCGAGGGCCAACACATTTGTATCTATGGTGACAGACACAAACGCGATTTGTGCCTAATTTCAATTGCAAAAGCCCGAAAGCACGTTGCTAAGGGTTGTTCAGCTTACTTAGCCTATGCTGTTGATGCAAAGGCAGAAGTTCAATCTCTATCCACCATTCTCGTTGTTTCTGAGTTTCCAGATGTCTTTCTAGAAGATGTCTCGGGATTGCCACCTGATCGTCAAGTGGAATTCCGTATCGATCTCATTCATGGAGCTGCTCCAATAGGAAAGGCTCCCTATCGATTAGCCCCTGCAGAAATGCAGGAAATGATGAAACAGTTACAGGTGCTACTTGACCAAGGTTTTATCCGCCCAAGTTCATCTCCTTGGGGCGCTCCTGTTCTGTTTGTCAAGAAGAAAGATGACACATTGCGTATGTGCATCGACTACAGAGAACTCAATAAAGACACAATCAAAAATAAATACCCGTTGCCCCGGTTTGATGATCTCTTCGACAAGTTACAAGGCGCAAGTTACTTTTCGAAGATTGATCTTTGTTCGGGTTATCATCAGCTTAAAGTGCATCCAGACGACATTCCTAAAATGGCTTTCAGAACCCGTTACGGACACTACGAGTTTCTGGTGATGCCGTTTGGTCTTACAAATGCGCCGGCTGCTTTCATGGATCTCATGAATCGAGTCTGCCGGCCAATGCTTGACAAATCTGTTATCGTGTTCATCGATGACATTCTCATATATTCAAAGACCAAAGAGGATCATGCTACACATCTGATAGAATTGCTAGAGTTGCTGTGCAAAGAGCGACTTTATGCCAAATTCTCGAAATGTGAATTCTGGTTGAGGCTGGTACGTCTCAAGCATTCAAAACAAATTTCATGATCCTTATACTCAACTATAAACTATTTTGTTAACTTGTTCCTCCTAAACATACAATTCAGATCCAATTCTTGGGGCACGTGATATCTGGTGTCGGGATTGCTGTTGATCCTGCAAAGATCGAAGCTATCCAGAACTGGGAATCACCTCGCAACGCCTCAGAGATTCGTAGCTTTCTGGGATTGGCTGGTTATTACCGCCGATTCATCAAAGACTTCTCCAAAATTGACGTTCTTCTTACCAAGTTGACTCGCAAGAATGTAACTTTCTTTTGGAAAGAAGAACAGCAAGCTGCCTTTGATAATCTAAAGAAGTTGTTAAGTGAAGCACCAGTTTTATCCCTGCCTGAAGGGAACGATGACTTTGTTGTTTATACAGATACATCAGGCATGGGTATGGGAGCAGTGCTGATGCAAAGAGGAAATGTCATAGCATATGCTTCTAGATAGCTCAAATCGCACGAGAAGGATTATTCTACTCATGATCTAGAGCTAGCTGTTGTGACTTTCGCTCTCAAACTATGGAGGCACTATTTGTACGGAACCAAGTGTCAGCTCTACACCGACCACAAAAGTTTAAAGTATATATTCAGTCGGAAGGACTTGAATATGAGGCAGAGAAGGTGAATGGAGCTGATCAAAGACTACGACTGCGAGATCTTATATCATCCAGGGAAAGCCAACGTAGTGGTTGATGCCCTAAGTAGACAAGCTTACTGCAAGGTGTATTGGTATGCCTTGACTTCCACAATACTGACGTCAACCATTATCGATGATGTAAGTGCTGCTCAACTGCAGGCTCTAGAAGAGGAGATTGTTAAAGACGAGAACATCAGAATTCAATTCCCATTAATGCAAGACGATGGAACTGGACTCAAAGGGTATTTACGGCAGAATTTGGGTTCCTAAGTCAGGTGGTATGCGGAAAGTAATTCTTGAAGAAGCTCACCAATCCAAATTCTCAATTCACCCTGGAAGCAGAAAAATGTACAACGACTTGAAAGCAGATTTCTGGTGGCTAGGGTTGAAAAGAGATGTTGGTCAATACGTAGAGAAGTGCAGAACATGCAAATTGGTCAAAGCAGAGCACCAGCAACCCTATGGTAGTATGCAACCTCTTCCTATCCCATAATGGAAGTGGGTCCATATAACTATGGATTTCATAACGAGACTGCCCAAAACGCGTCGTCAACATGATGTCATTTGGGTCATTGTTAACCGATTAACAAAATCTACTCACTTCATTCCCATTCGAGAAATCTACTCACTCGACCGTCTTGCCCAGGTTTACATGAATGAAATCGTCATCAGGCATGGTGTGCCTAAGTCTATTGTCTCTGACCGAGATAGTAGATTCACTTCCAACTTTTGGGCTGCTCTGCAAAACGGTCTTGGTACTCGTATCGCAATGAGTACTGCTTATAGACCCTAGTCTGATGGGCAGAGTGAAAGGACGATTTTAACTCTAGAATACATGCTCAGAGCCTGTGTCATGGATTTGGGTGGTAACTGGGACGTTCACCTCCCATTGGTTGAATTCTCCTACAACAATAGTTACCATTCCACAATCAAAATGACACCATTCGAGTTCCTGTACGGAAGGAAATGTAGGACTCCAACCTGTTGGAGGGAAACAGGAGAAACTCCAATAGCTGGTCCAGCCTTATTGCAAGAAACAAACGAAAAGATATAACTCATTCGACAGTACATGAAAAAGGCGCAAGATCGACAAAAGAACTATCACGATCGCCGTCACAAAGCGATAGAATTTCAAAAGGATGATTGGGTCTACTTGAAGGTATCCCCAATGAAAGGTGTCACAAGATTCGTAAAGCAAGGAAAGCTATCTCCTCGATTTGTAGGACCCTTTCGCATCATTGAAAAAGTTGGAAATCAGTCCTATCACTTGGACTTACCAGATGAGCTATCAGGAGTTCACCCGGTCTTCCATGTTGGTTACTTAAGAAAGAGTCTGGTACCCGGGAGGGAACCATGGACTAACCATTCAGAAATTAAAGTTGACGAACGGCTAAGGTTCGTTGATGAGTCGGAGTGCATTTTGGAAACAAAAGTCAAGAAACTTCGGAACAAAGAAATCAAGATGGTTCTGGTCAAGTGGAAGCATCATAGGGGAGCTAATCACACTTGGGAATCGGAAGAAAACATGAAGACTAAGTACCCAAGTTTGTTTAACACAGCATGACTTCGCGGACGAAGTATAGACGTGGTGGAGCCCATGCTGTAACATCCCTACTTTTCAAGTATTTGTAAATTGGCAATTTAAGACTCAATTATTGTATTAATGGATTATTATGTTAATTTAAATAAATTTCGATGACAAAATTTTAAAAATGAGAAAAGATGAGGAAAATCCTCATCGTTGTTTTTTGAGCGAGCATAACAATGAGAAACCGATCCGGACACTTAAAATCGGTTAAATAAGAAAAATACAAAGTTGAGGGGTGTATTATGCAAATGTATAAAAATGACAAATAAATGGGGAGAAAACCCTTCATTTCAACCTTCACTTTCTCTCTCTACACTCTCTCGTTTCTCTCTCCTCTCTCTCACCGAATTCTCTCTCTCTCTCTCTCTCTCTCTCTCTCTCTCTCTCTCTCTCTCTCTCTCTCTCTCTCTCTCTCTAACTCTCAGATTCAATTCAAGAACCCAAAGATTGTTGGAATCAAGTGCCATAAATCTGGAATCAAGCTAATTGGAAGGAACTAAAATCAATACAACAAACGATTTGAGGTAAAAATCGTAATATATTATGAAATTTTGATGTTTGGGTTCGGTTTTCATAAAAACAGAATCATAGGCTTGTGATCACAGATGATGATGCATGTTATATGTTATTATTGGAATGTTAAAATCGAGTTTAAAGGATGTTACATACCAAATTTCAGTTCTTGATTCGAAGTCTAAATACGATTTTGAAGATGGTGTGTGTTTTAGTGTGTGTGTTCATCGATATATGATGAAAAATGGACACAAATAGGTTAATTTGGTATATTAGTGTTATGTTATAAGTTAAAAGTGTACATTAAGTTCATATTGGCAATTTTAGATAAGGTAACATGCAAAAATGGTCAGAAAGTATTTTCTGGAAAATGTTGGAAAATAATTAAGTATGAACTCGGACCTGATGAACTCGGTTCGGTCCATCCGAGTTCGGACCAATTTCCCAATTCGGACCCTCACCTAATTCGAACCAACGCTCATTTCGGACCCTTACCCCATTTCGGAACATTACACAATTCGGACCTCAACCCAATTCGGATCACCCCTATTTCAGACCATTCGTATTTCGGACTATCCGAATTCGGATGTGGTGCGAATTCAGTACAAATTACACTCAATTTTCAGAATTTAAGTTTTAAACAATTACTGACATTAAATCACTATTACACTGACTTGACTAATCATTGTGGTGTTATCAAACACACATTGATTCAGAGATAAATCACACTGTACAAACCATTGTGAGTAATAGATTATCATTCTAACATTTATTACCTTTGCATTCACGTTTGACATATTCAATGGCATGTTCACATTGTTCATAAACATCAATTGGCACTCATGATTGATTTGTTGTTATGATGCATACTCGTACTTGACATGTAACACACATGTAGCCAGCGTTCGTTTGAAAGTGCATCTATTTACATCATGCATGCACTGCATGATCATTACTTCACAATCTGATGCGACCTGGACTGGGTGCTGACAGCAGACCACTGTAGGGGACTGATCATCCCACTCGTTATCCTGGTTAGGTTCGGCACATCCCCGATCAGCATTTGAACTGCCAACCCCATGCTTGCACTGCATGGTTTTTCACATACTATGGGGCTTTCACTGCCAGATTTCACACTATGCTTGTAAAGAAATATATGTTAAATGTATAATCTGTTTTCTCACTAAGCAAATTAGCTTACTGTTGACTCACAATGTTTTCAGGCAAAGGCAAAGGTTTAGTTGGACCTTCTTCCTAGGCAATTCATTTCACATCTCGGTGTCCTAGAAGCTACTTTGGTACATGGACGATTTAGTTTTGGGGCTAGGATTTCATGACTTTAAAACATTATATGATGTTGTAATAGTTAGACTTAATCACTGTAGACACTTATATCTATTGCTTTAGTGTGGAACTGCTTAAATCTGATTTAAGTATTCAATTTTAATTATCATGTTATTCATTGGGTTATGTGTTAATCCTGGTGATTCTAATTATTCTATCAAAATATGAGGACGTCACAAGGGCATGTGAGTTTGGATGTTTTTCTGAGATACCTGTATGATTTTTTAATTCATACTTGCATGATCTTTTACTGAGCTTTCTTATGTGATATTACGAGTTTTTTTACTGAGATACTATCATGCATGTATTAATGTGCTTTATTGAGAATTGTGTTTAATTATATGATATTTGGGACACAAGAGCTATCGAGTTACTAAACCGTACGGCTGGGCAAGGGTCGGGTCGCTCCCGATTCCCTTTGAGTTCCTGACAACTGCTTTGTGCGGTCTAGGGATCAGGGTACGTGGACTCGTCCACACGGGTTGAGTACCTAACTGAGCTACCTTGTGGGATCTAATATTTCTTGTTCAGTAGAGAACGCTGAACATTTTACTATCGAGTTTACTTATTTTTACTGAGTTTTAAAATCGTAGACTAACACCTGCATTCTCACCAGCTTGAGTTGACCTGTGTTTTAAATGTGTGTATCTCAGGTGATCAGAGATCCAGTAGGCCTGCTGGACCCAAGTAGGTTTACATCTGCTTATACGAGGAGTTAGTTACCTTCGTATGTGCTTTGGATATTTTGTGATATAACTAGGGATTTTCGTGACTTATGTAATTAAAGTTTTAAATTATCGGGGTTTCCATGTGTGCATATTGTGAATAGCTAGGGATTATTATATTATATCTTTGTTGAGGTGTTATTTTCGTGGCATTTGGGATTAGATCGAGGGTGTTACATTAGAATAATAATAAACACTCAATATTATGTTAATAATCAATCCTAAATATATAAAAAAAATTATAAAAAACAATTTTTTTTTGGATTTTCGGATATCGGATTATCCAAATATCTGAAAAGCTTAAAAGTTTAATATACGAATACGAAATTTCGGATATCCGATTCCGATTTTCGGATATCCAAAAATCCGGATATCCGAAATTCGGATAATTTCAAATCGGATTTTCGGATGCTCGGATTCGGATTTTTATGAACACCCCTAGTTTTATTACATATATTACATGTGTAATGGTTAAGTATTAATTCCATGTATAATTGTTTTATATTATATGTAAACAAATTGATACGAAAATATTGCTGTCAAGTTTGTATTAAGATTCAATATCTTGTGTGTTTGATTTTGTTGATAAATTGAATGTATTTGTATTCTTCAGGTTCTTAGGATTTAAATATGTATAAGTTTGAGAGTTCTTAGATGATTTCTTTAATTTTGAAGCATTAATGAATGTTGTTCCACATATGGGTTGTTTAAGAAGTTAAATCGGTACTATTTTTTATCTTTATTACATGTGTAATAGTTATATATATATATATATATATATATATATATATATATATATATATATATATATATATAGAGAGAGAGAGAGAGAGAGAGAGAGAGAGTTGAGTTCCATGGAGTCCCATATTAGAGTGGAGTCTTGGAATCCTATATTAAATGCACATGTTCATTGTTCTATTTAATGCAAAAATGCAATATACAAATGTTCAAAAGTGTATTACGATCGACAACTTTACATTATTTGATGTTCATTACGATAAAAAATTATATTTCATGCAAAAGTACAACATATAACAATATGTACAAGTGAACTGTTAATGCACTTTTAAACATGTGCATATTGTATATTTGCGTGAAATATAATTTTTTTTATTGTAATGAACTTCAAAATTATATGAAATGATCAATAATAATACATTTTGAACATCTGTGTATTGCACTTTTGCATGAAATATAATATTTTATCGTAATGAACATGTATATTTAGGGACTCCAGGACTCCAGTCTAATATGGGACTCTCTTGAGTCTATATATATATATATATATATATATATATATATATATATATATATATATATATATATATATATATATATATATATATATATATATATATATATATATATATATATATATATATATATATATATATATATATATATATATATATAGAGGATCAGGTTCTATGGGGCACCTGTATGCATTGTGTACTTTGGGAACCTGTATGCACCGTTAGATCTTGAATTTTAATGGTTCAGATTGCAGTGGCAAAAGGGTAATTAACTTGAAAATGGGTGCACGGGTGCATAACTTTTCGCGCGCGGAAGGGCAAAATCGGAAGATGCTTGAATTCAGAAAATATTCTATCCGAATCTAAACAAACATGATGCATCTTCATCCAATTTATTGGATTCGTCTTCAAACACGATGCATCTTCATCCAATTCAATTTCAAACGTGATGCATTTCGACCATATTCATCCTCGTCTTTGTTCCATCATTATGAATCACCAAAATCGTGATGCATTTCGGCCATATTCATCCTCGTCTTTGTTCCATCATTATGCATCACCAAAATCGTGATGTATTTCGGCCATATTCATCCTTGTCTTTGTTCCATCATTATGCATCACCAAAATCGTGATGGATTTCGACATGTAAACGTGTTGATTTCGTGATGCATCTCTGAAATTTAAACGTGTTCATCAACGTCTTCAATGTGTTCATCATTGTCGTGATGGATTGTTGTTGTGCATCATGTTTGAAACAACCAAGACCATATGTTCCAACTATTTCTTGGAAGCAGTAACCACCAACATTAATAAAGAATCTTAGAATTCTTTGACTAGCCATAAGCATGATACAGAATCGTAGAATGAACTGTTTGTGAAAAAACTGATACTCAAAAACCATGATCAACAGACGCAAGCAAATTCTCGTCAACATCGATGCACAGGTATGGTGCAGAGTTGCATACCGACGGTGGACAGCGATGGTGGTGCTAGGTCTGGCGGTTGCAGTAGTGGTTGTCTTGTGAAAACTGGTTGAGAGAAAGAGAGATGGAGAGAGGCTAGCCATGAAAGAGAAAGGGAAAGAGAGAGAAAAGGGGATGGATTTATGGAAAGGTGGTTGATCATTTTATTTACTTTTCTAAATAAATGATAAATATTAAATTAAATCTTATAATTTACAAAATATTATTAAGCATTCCCAAAATGCCTTTAATGCACCATTTGTAAACAAGCAATGCATTTTTGGTTCTCATTTGGTTCCCAATGCATATGGTGCCCCAAATAATATATATATATATATATATATATATATATATATATATATATATATATATATATATATATATATATATATATATATATATATATATATATATATATATATATATATATATACTGAGTCTTTAATGGGGAATCTCAATGCATTGGTAACCATGGGGAACCAAAAAATGCATTAACGACAATATTGGAATAATTAATATAAATCTATTTTAATTAAAAGATTTAATTTAATTAATTATATTCTCATTAAATTAGGAATGTATTCAAATCAACCAACCTTCCTCTTATCCCTCCCACTTTCTCTCCCTCGCCATCATCTCTCTCCCCCTCTCTTTTTCTCTAGGCCGGCGGCCGGCCACCATTTATCATCTCTCCCTCTCGGCAGCTACCACACCACCGTCAACGGCTATCGCACCACCACCGTCAATGGCCATCGCACCATCATCTAAGTTTTTTCACGATGATGGTGATGAAGTTTGAATATTCCAATGAAGAAGATGATGATTTCGCGATGATAATGATGATGGAATGATATCATTTTAAAGGTATGGTCGTTTTTTCATACATTTTCTTAATGGAAAACTTCAAAAGATTAATTGTGTTTATCCGATACTTATGGAAACGAATTTGATGCATCGTGTTTATAAAGATGAATAATGTTTGAAGATGAATCCAATAATATGCATCGTGGTTTTTGATGAATCAAATGAAGAGTATCGTGTTTGAAGATGGAGCCGATTAAGATGTATCGTGTTTGAGAATGAATCCGATAAAGATGCATCACCATTTTAACGTAATGAAATAAATAGATGGAAACATATAAAATACGAAAAACACATAAGTTTTATGATAATAAAGGTTATATAAATAAAATTTTAAATAAAAAATTAAATACATAATAGAACCGTAAAATAAATTAGTTAAATAGATAAATAAGATAACTTTTATAAATAAATAATAAATATATCTTAAATAATGATAATAATAGTTAATAGTTGAGTAAATCATCATTTAATAAATTAATATTTAAAATTTAAAAACAAAAACAAAAACAAAGTTTATGAAAAGAATGAGACCAAAAATGTTATTATATATTAGGGAATAATTGTTATTTAGGAAAAAAAAAAAGAAAGATAAACCATTTCTGCAACTAAAAGTACAAATAAGAATCATTTATGCAAAATTAAAAACTATAAGCGTCAAATCCAAAATTTTATGTTGTAATTTACTCTTTTTATATTAGCTTTGTCTCATAAATAAATAAATCGTTCGAACCGGTTTGATGCCAAAGTGGTACCAAAATTTTATAATCATTTGATCCTCGATATTAATTTTTTGTCTAAAATATATTTGATACCATCCGGTTTGATACTAATACAATATCAATTGAAGGAGGATTCCAACCCTAAATGCAATTTCATCGTAGTTAACATACACAAAGAAATTTCAAAGGTGGGAAAGACGAGGGCACCACATCTCGACAACATGCTCCCACGCACGTGACCTCCACGTCAGCCGTAACAGAATCTTTACAAAACCAGTGAAATCCCACGTAAGACGACACGTCAACAGTTTTCAGCCTCCTCTTCAAAATATCTTCTCAGTGGGCCCAGGGTCGTTTTTTGTAGACCACAAAAAATAAAATTAAAAAAATATTAACGAAAGTTCCTAGCTTCTCGACACGTGTCATTACCTCTCACCATTTAATGACCACAAGCTCCGCACACTGGAAATTCCTGAAATTCCGTTTCTTTATGATGTGAAAAGACATAAGTAGCCATAACTTGTGAACAACAACATCTAAAGAATGGCAACAAGACCGAGATGACCGGAGATCTCGTCCTACTCGCGTCAAATAATGAATTTTCCTCCTGTTTTTGGCTCCATTGGTATCAGAAGGTAAATCAAATAAAAATCAGCTTACTTTCAATAATTTTTAAATAAGTAATTGCATAAAAAAATATTTTCATAAAAGTCTTTTACATTAAAAATATTTTCATAAAAATCACTGCACATAAAGTGTTTCCATAAAAATCTTTTAATTTAACGAAATTTTATTAAAAAAACATATGAAAAATCCTATCAAAACAATGCAATTCGTAAAAAATTTCAAGTTGAAAAACTTTTAAGAAAATTTTGGTAAAGGATTTAATCGAAAAATATCAAAAGTGCGTTTGTTTTTTGTATAATTTTTCCTATTGGAGATCCCATTCGGGAAATTGAGCTTTTTTAACATGTTAATGTTTTTTAAAAATTACATTATAAACTATTAACACACACATATATATAAAAAATTTTTGAGTTATATACATAACTAATAAGTTATAATAAAATAAAAATAAAAAGATTATGCAAAGAACTTATAAAACATATAAAGATAAAACTTAATAAGATAATTTAATAATATAAAAGTTATATATATTATATGTGTTTATGTACGTAAGTAATAATATATAATTTGTAACGAATAATTACATAATAAACTTAATAAACATAAGCTATATTGTTATATTAAATGCAATCAGAGTCGGAGTTAAGGATTAAAGTGTTCCTCATCTCAATCCCACATTAACTCAGGTTCAGGGATTCCTCGATGAAGTCGGGATCGAGTTTTGAGTTTTCTATCGAGGATTAAGTTTTTTGCGAAGCCTAACAACTCTCGTACATCCATCTTGTAAGACTTTTCTTGTAAAGGAAATCAAATTTTATTATCATTTGATGATTATATAAATCTAAGGGGTATGGAATTGGAAGCATATACTATAACATATTACTTGGATTTCTTACCTACTGATTCAGATTCAATATAAAAAATATATATTGTGTAACATATAATTAACGCATAATTTTACAACTACGTGTTTGATGTTATCAATTTATATATCAACATAATTTTGTATACAAATTATACAATTAAATTTCAATCTGTTCATAATTTATGAATATTGTAATATATTTAATTTATCATTTATAAAAAATCTAATCACATTCCAACTTCATTGCATATGTTAAGTAACGATATTTGGTGATATATCCATATCTATTTCTTACTTACCGCATATTGTTCTCTTATTAAGCTACATGCAATGGATAATTTATTATTTTAAATTATCAATATAATAATATATAATCTAATTTAAAATAAATCAAATCACTTTTAAATTGTAAATATTAACTTATTAAAAATAATTTTAAAATTTATATTTATACTTAACAAAATTTAATTTATTCTTAAAACATTTTTAAATGTTGAAAGAATATATCTTTAATCAACACGTTTTACAAAAAAAAAACATCAAACTTTTTATATTTTCGAGATTTTAAATGATAACATCTTCACAAATAATCGTTATCTATAGTGAAATTTGTATATATTCATATATTTTAAACATTTTATATCAGTTAATAACCGAAAAATAAAGAGTGTAAGAGGATGGTAAAGAAATAAATACTATCCAATTCATATATATTTTATAAATAAGGAATAGTTTTTGTTATATATCATAATAGTATTATTGTATTTTTAGAAAAAAATTATACCTGTATGTTTTAATTTTTATAGTTGATATATATTTTACGTCATCAATTATTTATTAAAATAATTGGTCTACTATACGATTTAATAAACTAATTTCCTAATAAAATAAAAAATGGTGATTTAACTTACGTCAAAAACTAATTATATTATATAAATCCGTAAAAATATAAAAATTAGTAGGGTTTATTATGAAAAAGAACAACATTTTTACGGTTTTGGCATTTTTGTCCGTAGATATTATTTTTTCCAGAATAGTCCTCAAGTTAAAATTTTTTTTTTTGTTTTGTGAAATTTGACCGTTAGAATTCAATTGTAATTAGTAACCGAGTTTTTTAAAAACTAAAAAGATCAGGATATTATAGGGGGGTAATAAACTAGTTTGGTAATAAAATAAAAAATGGTAATTTAACCTACGTCAAAAACTAATTTTATTATATAAATCCATAAAAATATAGAACTATATTGCATAAACATGCATATAATGTTATGGCAGTTTCGTTATTTTAACCTAAATCTAGGGTGGTTTCAACAGATGAAAGCAAAAGTGATAGTTTTATGTTGTTTGTAACTTTGTATTGATCATCAACCATTTCTTTCCTTTCTTGCTTCCAACTTTTGTTTCCAAAACGGTTTCTGGTGAAGTTTTAGAGAGAGAAAACTACTTCTAGTGAGAGAAAAAAAATTCAAATTTGAGATCTGGTTTGATTATTTGTTGAAGAAGATCGATATGAAGAAATGTGAACTATGCAAATCTTTTGCCAAGATCTACTGCGAATCCGATCAAGCTAGTTTATGCTGGAGATGCGATGCAATCGTTCATTCGGCGAATTTTCTTGTTGCGAGGCATTCGAGGAGTCTTTTGTGTCATTCGTGCCAGTCTCGAACCCAGTGGCAGTCGTCTGGTCGGAGACTCGAGCCATCAACGGTATCGATCTGCGACAACTGTCTTGCTGATGGTACCGTTGTTGATGATGACGATGATGATGGAACTAGCACGGATAATGATGTGGAGGAGTACGCCGGAGACGATGATGAGATTGATTTAGAAGATACTCCGCCTCCAACGGCTTCGAGTTCTTCCGGCAGCAAAGAGTTTTCGATTGTTGATAGATTTGTATCGACGAAGCGTCGGAGTGTAACAGATCTTTGGTTCGAGGTATGAAAACTTTCCTTTAGTGAAGAACTTTATTAGATTTGGTTTGTTATAATGAGTCAAAACAAATTCAATCCAAAAATCGATTATTCGATGATTCTTAGATTTTACAGGCTCTTTGGATCTTACTCATAAATTTACACATTTTATCTGGTATAATACTCAACTCCTAACCTGAAAACATCTCAGTACCACTAGACTACAAGCAATGACAGATCAAAGAAAATTTTTATAGGTATCAAAGTTTCATTTATTTTGATGAAGGTCTGTTTAAAAACAGTCATCACATTATAATAAGTATAAAGAGTTCAAAGTGTTTTTTACGAGAAATAAAGTCCGATTTTATAAATAAAAACTTGGGTTGATAGTAATTAATTATATATATTATATATATAATAATATATGAAAACAGAATTTTATCGAAGGCGCTTGACCCCAAATCCTACGATAGATCGACCCTGGGCCCGGCTACAAGCCTACAAGCCCTAGAGTTCATGTTCTAGTAATTTTAAATTTGATTATTCTAAATTTTTTTTCTTAATTTTGTGAAGAACAAACCATTAATTAGACATCATCAATAACGAAAGTTTGTTGTCTTTTAAAATCAGGATGATCTAAACTCATCATCGGCAGTGGTAAAAGATGCACAAAATCAATCATTGCCGTTGAGATCAGAAGCTATTACGGTACATAAACTCAACAAAAACCGAAAGCGGAACATGACCGTCGAGGACGAGTCTGCCGGAAACGTGGTTGGTGAAAAGAGTAAAGCAACACGAGCCGTTGGATTCGATTTAAACTCATCTGATTGGACCATGTAAACATCATTGTGGTTCATATGTAAGTAGTCGAGCACAACCACAGCTGATTATTGATCACCATTTTGGTCTTATTGGCCAAAAGCAAAACACCAAAAATAGTTTAATTTTGTATAAGATTAACACACATGGTTTATTTGGGTTGATATATAGCATAAATATGTATAGGTATGTATTCTCACTTTTAGATGGAACAAACTCTTTTGCAATTTCAATTTATTTTATGTTTATAAAAATTTGTGTATCCCATTGGGCATGTGCATTTATGTGGGAAGTGTCTGGATTTGCGTTTAAAAATCTGTAACGTTTTGGTAATTAATAATCAAATAATAGCTATAACAAAAAGTGTTGCCGGAAATTTAGTGTTTAGTTTAACTTCTGCTGTTTGTTATCGTAATTATCAAACAATCAGTTTTTAAAGTGTTTGAATTTACGTTTTAACTTGTAAAATGACCAAATAATAACTTAAGGGTAAATGACTAAAAATAGTATCAAGTTTTGACATTTTTATCATTAATACTAATATTTTTTATTTTTTTATCAATAAAAGCAACAATTTTTAATTTTTCTATCAATAATAGTAACGGTGACCTGCAAACTTGTTTAGCAGGTCACCAACAACTTTTCAGTTATCAAAAATAGTAACAACTTTTCATATTTTTATCAATAACAGTAACATATCAAATTAAACCAAACTTTTTTTATTTTTTAAGTTTTTCTTAGATTTCATAAACACCAAAATAAACTCAATTTATGTTTCAATTTATTTAATTACATTACTACTATGTTTAGTGACTATTTTTTTAATTTCACTAAATTTATTTATTTACAATTTTTATTTTTCCATAACCTTATAAAATTTTAACATATATTCTGAATATTATTTACGATTATATAATATTTGATTATTTATTTACAGTTATATATAATATGAAAAAAAATACTACTAATCATTTCAATTTCACTTTTTCCAAACGAAAAAACTATGAATCATTCTCTTTTTAGTTTTATTCCCAACAAAATAATATGAACTATTTTGGTTTTTTAGTTATTTGATATAAATGAGTTGTAGTTTTTTTATATAGAAAACTAAAAATAAAAAATTGGTTGCAACCTTTTTCAAGCAGAAAAACTATAAACCACAATTATTCATAATTTTTTGAGTTGTTAAAAATTGTAATACCTCGTCTTTGAGAAATATTACGTTGATTTAGTTTATCGGTTGATTAAATTATTAATATTGCGTTGGGGCATTGGTATGACAATTAGTGGAATGAACACGTGTCGGGGTCGAGTATACATGTCACTGGGTTATAATTCTAGCAGATTATTAATAATTATGAGACCACAGAATTAAATAGGTATATTGATATTAATCATGAAATATTGATAACGAGGTCATGTATCGGTGTCGAACCCGCGTTATAAACGATATGTTTATATGTATAACACGTTTAACTTTTTGCTTTCTTTTCATTCATTCCAAAAACAGTTGAGAAGTGTTGTGTGTGTTTGTAAGAGCAAACAGAAGGAAAAAAACCGTAACGGATCGAATTGAGTTGTGGAATTCATCTTCATCTTGGCTTGGGGGTGTTCTTTAACTTGGGAAGGTAAGAAACCTTTAATTTAAGGGATAATTGCGTAAAAAAACCTTAAAGTTGGACCATTTTTGTGATTAAAACCCCTAACCATTTTATTGTTGCACAAAAAACCTTAAACCGGTAAAATCTTTTGAAATTCGGAGTTGACCGGTTATAATAGGTTGCTATGCTTACATGTCACACACGTGGCGTCCACATGGCAAACCCGACTTACGTGGCGCCTACGTGGCACTACATGTATAATTCATTAAACTGAATTTTTGCATTAAAAACCCCGAAATTGGTGACTTTTTCGATTAAAACCCTTAACTATATTTTTCTCACCTCTAACCAACAATAATATTTACTTTTTCTCTTTTTCTCTACCTCCGGCAACTCCGATTACTCTATCTCCTCTTTATGTTCAATGTTGTTTATTTTATGTATGTTCGATTAACTTTTCCCATTTAATCTTGAATTTTAACTTCAATTGTGCCGATGGAATCGATTTCATTTTGTGTTCACGAGTTGCATTTTTAGGTTCAGCTTTATGTTCAATTTCATTTATTTATATTCCATTTTAGCATCTGAATATGATCAACCAGAGCAGTGAGATTCGCTAGCCTAGAGGGTGGAGGTTTCATTGGGAAACGAATTCTTCGTTTGATAAATAAAAGTTTAATAAATATCCATGTCATCAAAATTCAATAAGTGAATACTCATTTTTAATTATCTTTGTTGGTTGGAGGTTTTTTATCAAATTAAAAATGATTTGGGGTTTTAATTGAAAAAACTAAACAAGTTGGAGGTTTTTTACGCAAAAATCTATTTAAAAGTTTTACACGTCATCAAGTTGCAACCGGGTAAACCGGTTGCAAGTCAGATTTTTTGAAAAAAGGCCAAATTTACAAAGTTTTCACCAGTTGGAGGTTTTTGTGCAATGAAAAATGGTTGGGGGTTTTAATCGCAAAAATGATCCAACTTAGAGGTTTTTTGCGCAATTTCCCCTTAATTTAAATGAGTTGATTGTGTTATAAGCTGCTAAATTATGGAAATTTGTTTAGCAAGTGTTTGCAAGTGGTTATGTATCGTTTTTATGGGTTGTAATATTTTTCATTCAGCAAAACTATAAACTGGAATAATTCATAATTTGTTTTTGTTGTTAAAACACAAAAATAAATGAGTTGCAATTATTTTGTACGAAAAATAAAAAATATTTATAGTTTTTTGTAAAAAAATCTAATACATGATTGGGTCGTAGTTTTTCATTCGGGAAAGCTAAAAGTTGAATGATTTGTAATTAATTTCGTTTGGAATTTATTAAAAAGCCGAATAATTTGTAATTTTTTTAATTCCAAGTGAAAATTACTACGACTGAAAAAGTATTGTGACCCATTCATTTTTTACTTTTTCTATGAATGGAAATACCATGACTAATTGTGGTTTATCGTTTTATGAATGAAAAATTTTGAGACTCATTATGATTTTTTGTTTTTTAAATAAAAAAACTATGTCCAATTTAAATTGAAAAAAACTAAAAAGTGGAACGATTTGTATTATTTTGTTCGGAAAAACTAAGAAAATGATGGTTCGTAGTTTTTTTGTTGGAAAAAATGAAAATTGAAATGATTAATAGTATTTTTTTTCATTCATATTATATATAATTGTTAATAAATAATCAAATATTATCTATTTGTAAATATTCAGAATATAAATTTGGTTTACTTTGATGTTTATTAAATATTATAAACTTAATAAAATAAAAAAAAATATTTTAGTTTGATATGTTACTAATATTGATAAAAATATGAAAAGATATACTATTTTTGATAACTGAAAACTTGGTAACCTGCTAAACAGGTTTGCACGTTACCAATTACTATTATTGATAGAAAAATAAAAAGTTGTTACTATAAATGATTAAAAAATAAATTATGTTACTATTAATGATAAAAATGTCAAAACTTGTTACTATTTTTGGTCATTTGCCCAAAAGGTATTGGTTGTGATAATCCTAAGTATATAACAAAAGCCATTTCGTGTTCCCCAACTTTGTATGATACTAGATACATGAATTTAGGATTAAAGATGATATTTTTAAAAGCATCGGATGAGGTAGAATCAGCTGAAAATCTGAAAAAGTTGATACAAGATAAAATGCAAAATACTCTGGATTATGACAAGCTTTATGAAAGTTATCAAAATCCATGTAAATCAGAAGAGTATATTCAGACATATTTACTGAAAAAGAGTTGTCTGAAAATACATCTTCCACTCAAAAGCCATACATTCCAAACTCAATTCTTGAAAAGAATAATTTTGATCTTGAATCGAAACTTAAAACTTTTGAGACTGAAGAGGAAAAGCTTCAGGCTGTGATTAAAGATTTGGAACTGAAACTTAAAAACCAGCCGGGAATCAAATCTCAACCAGATCAGAGATCTTCAATTAAACGTGATTCTATTAATTCTGAAAAAGAGTTTGATTTGTATATGAACTCTGAAATCAACTCTTTGGAAGAAATGTTTGTCAAAATTGATGAGTTTATTAAATCACTTCATGACAAACAAACTGATAAACCTAAAGAACCAATGAGTATTTTGAAAAGAATAACTACAGCTTCTAAGGTTGAGTCAGTTCCATCACCTGTTTTACACAAAAAGGAGAAATCAAAAGTTTCTTTTGTTACTCCAAAATTTGAAAAAGGTGAATCATCTTCATCAAACATTACAACTTCTAAGCAAGAAAATGCTTCTAAAGGTAAGAAAGTTTTACAGAATAAGGCTAATACTAAATCGACTAATTCTTGTTCTTCTGTTATGTCTAATAATTCTGTGAAAAGAACAGCGAAGCAAACATGGCGAAAGAAGCAAGTGGAAAAGAAAAGGACGAGTTTTAGAAAGGAGTGGAGAGTGAAAGATACTAGTATAACCATATAGGATTAGATCTGTAAAGAATTCTGTCTGTAATAAATCAACTAAACAATGTTCAAAATACACTCGTACTGAACTTTTATCGTTTAATTCTGCAAAATGCCATGCATTGAATGTTAAATCATTGCATAATTCTGATATGTTTGTATGGGTAGCAAAGAACAAGGTTCCCAATTTTAAACAGCAAAGGGATCCAAAGAAACAAATTTCAAAATCAATTCCAAAATTTTTAGTTCAAAAATGGATACCCAAGAAGACTGTTAAAAAGTGGGTTCCAAAGACAACAAAATTATCTGTTATTCTACCTAGAGAATAACCACATGATTTACCGAAATCCAAAGTACCCAACTATAAGTGGGTACCTCACGTATTACTTCGTCTTGTAGGTAAATCATGTGTGGTACCTTGACTCCGGATGTTCCAAGCACATGACCGGACAGCGAGACACCCTCACGAATTTCGTGGACAAACTCTGTGAGACGGTCAGATTTGGAAACGATCAGTTCTATCCGATCAAAAGATATGGAAACAAGATTACCATTCAGAAGGTATTCTATGTAGGATGGTCTTGGCCGCAATCTGTTCAGCATTGGCTAACTGTGCGATAAAGGGTTGGAAGTCAATTTCAAGGCAAATAGGTGTAGCATAAGATATGGGAAGGGAAGGAAATCTTAGCTGTAACTAGGAAAACAAATTTGTACTCCATAGACTTAGCAAACATTAATTTGGAGAAAGTTGTCTGCTTACTGTCAGAGGCAACATTAAAAGAATCCTGGTTGTGGCATCGCCGTCTATCTCATTTGAATTTCAAAAAACTCACCAATCTTGCAAAAGGTGGTTTAGTAAAAGGTCTACCGACTCTCTGATTTCAGAAGGAGCAGTTGTGTGCAGCTGGTGAAAAATGGAAGATGGTGAGGGCTTCACACAAATTAAAAGTTGAACATTCTTCAACTAGGTCATTAGAGCTACTTCATATAGATTTAAGCGGGCCTATGCGGGTACAAAGTATCAATAAGAAGAAATATGTGTTGGTCATAGTAGATGATTATTCAAGATACACATGGGTGTTCTTCCTGAGATCCAAGTCTGAAGCTACTGAGATAATAATTGACTTCATATGCAAAATACAAGTTAAGTTGCAGCTTTCTGTCCAGACCATTAGATCTGATAATGGTACAGAATTCAAGAACAAGTCCTTCGAGACATTTCTTACTTCTGTTGGGATAACGCATTAATTTTCGGCAGCTCGTACTCGACAACAAAACAATGTAGTTGAAAGACAAAACCGAACGCTTGTGGAATCTGCAAGGACGATGCTTGCATATTCAAATCTGCTGTTGTTCCTCTGGGCTGAAGCTGTGGCAACTGCGTGTTTCACCCAGAATAGATATATAATCAACAAAAGACTCGGAAAAACACCATATGAGCTGATAAATAAACGAGTTCCTGATATAA
Source organism: Centrapalus pauciflorus (assembly GCA_020465985.1). Lineage (NCBI taxonomy): Eukaryota > Viridiplantae > Streptophyta > Magnoliopsida > Asterales > Asteraceae > Centrapalus > Centrapalus pauciflorus. The sequence goes on along the minus strand of JAANYP010007032.1, from coordinate 153,141 downwards.
AATTTTTCCATGTCTTCGGATGCAGGTGTTTTTATCTTGAACGATAAAGACAACTTGGGAAAATTTAATCAGAAAGCTGATGAATGCATGTTCATTTGATACTCAAAAGAATCGGTGGCATTACTAGTCTATAACAAACGCACAAAGACCGTCAATGAAAGCGTCAATGTTAAATTCGACGAAGGCATCGTCATGGCTCCTGGACATACCAGTTCAGTGCCGAGTCTACACAGACGACTTATGTGAAGTCACCGGAGCTGAAAGACGATATGAATGACTTACATAAATTGTTTGAAAATATTTATGAAGACTACTTTGATAAGACCAAATCTGATGTTCCTATTTTGGTTCCTGTCAGGGTTACTAAAGATCCTGTCGTAGTCTTAGATCATTCACACCAATCAATTTCTGAAGATACCGGAGATGTTTCAACGACTGATGTACACATTCCCTCTAAAAGTGTACAACAATCTCAAGCTCCAAAATCTAATGATACTCCCTTGAATACTGAAAATTTTGAAACCTCTACCTCAGTTGATATACCATCAACATCAGAACATATCCCCCGTATTCCCTACCTGGACTTGAATCCTAATCAAGACCAGCTTCAACCTTATCCTCATTATTTTAAATGGACAAGGGACCACCCACCTGAAAACATCATTGGTGATCCCTCTTCTTTTGTAAAAACTCGGAGAGCTACCATAAATGAATGTCTTTTCTCAAATTTTTTGAGCAAGATAGAACCAAAAACGGTGAAGGAAGTTCTTTAGGATGTAGACTGGAGTGTAGCGATGCAAGAGGAGCTCAATCAGTTTGAAAGGTTGAAAGTCTGGAGACTGGTGGAAAGACCAAAAGACAAATCCATCATTGGCACAAAGTTGATATTCAGGAACAAGAAAGGTGAACATGGTGTCATCATTCGGAACAAAGCAAGACTCGTTGCCAAAGGATATAGTCAGTAGGAGGGAATAGACTATGATGAAACATTTGCCCTCGTTGCCCGGAATGAGTCCATTAGAATGTTTTCAGCATTTGCCGCTCATATGAATTTCACTGTATACCAAATGGATGTAAAAACTGCATTTTTGAATGGGGAGTTAATAGATGAAGTATATACATATCAGCCAGAAGGATTTATCGATCCTTCGATGCCTGATCATGTGTATATTTTAGACAAGTCACTGTATGGCCTTAAAGAAGCACCATGAGCTTGGTATGATGCCTTATCAAATTATCTATTAAAATATGGCTTCAACAAAGGTGCAGTGGACACTACCCTATTCATTAAACGTCAGGGTCCAGATATCATAGTTATTCAGATATATGTAGATGATATAATCTTTAGGTCCAGTAATCCTGAATTTTATAAAAAGTTCGCGTTTTTAATGTTCCAGAAATTTGAGATCAGGATGATGGGTGAAATAAAATTTTTCTTGGGACTACAAGTAAAACAACTGACTAATGAAATTTTCATCAATCATGCAATATATATACAAGACATGTTGAAGAAATTTAACATGATCAACAGTACTCCCATGAAAACACCCATGGCTCCTAATTCTAAATCAAAACTCGATGAGGACATTTCAGGAAAACCTGTTGATGTAATTCATTATCAAGGAATTATTGGGTCATTAATGTATTTAACCGTGAGTAGACCTGATATTATATTTGCTACTTGTGTCTGTGCTAGATATCAGGCAAATTCTAAATAATCACATTTGGCTGTTGCCAAAAGAATTTTAAAATATCTGAAGGGTACTCCGAACTTAGGTTTGTGGTATCCTAGGGAATCATCATTTACATTGACTGCCTTTTCTGATGCTGATCATGCAGGTGATAAAATGGATCGAAAGAGTACATTAGGAGCTGTTCAATTCCTTGGTGACAAACCCGTCTGCTGGTCATTCTAGAAACAACAATGTGTGTCACTATCAACAGCAGAATCTGAGTATGTTGCTGTCTCATCATGCTGTTCACAAGTGTTGTGGATGAAGAGCCAACTGCAAGACTACGGGTTTACACCTTAGAAGATCCCTATCTATTGTGATTCATAGAGCGCAATTGCAATAGCTTCTAATCCGGTGCAACACTCCAAAACTAAACACATTGACATTCGGCACCATTTCATAAAATATCATGTAGAAAATGGTAATGTAGAATTATAGTTTGTACCGACTGAATATCAACTAGCTGATTTGTTTATCAAAGCGTTAGATGAAAAACGCTTTTAACTTTTTGGTATACAAATTGGGTATGTTGAATCGATAAATTTGGACATTCAGTTGTTAGACAATATAATTTTAATTTTACAAATTTTTACTCGATTTTAATTTTTGTTAATCTCATGTGATTTAAATGTTTTAATTTTTCTGAGATTTAAAGAATCGGATTGTCATGTGTAGGAGGAGCAAACACAATATTTTTATATGAAATTTGTATATCTGATAATTTTTATCTGATTAATTGCAGGGGGAGCAAGCTTAACAGATGACATTAATCTGAGGGGGAGCATAAATGCAAAATTCAAGTGGGAGCAACATTTTTTTTTTGTTGTTATATTTTTTTAGTTCAATTTTTTTTGTTTTTGTGTTGTTCAATTTTTTTTTAAGTTTAGTTGTGCAATTTTTTTGTTGTTGTTTTGTTTTATTTTTTTGTGTGTAATTTTATTTTTGAAAATGGGCTTATTTGATAAAAAAGAGAGAGAATGGGCTTATTTTTAAAATCCAATGGGCCAGGTGTACATCCATTTGGGCATAATTTCAAATTTCAAATTCAACTTTTTAGAACATTGTGCACTGTACACCGCCCATTCAAATTTTTCTCTCAAATTTCCTTCATCAAGAAACAATCAACGTTTAAGTGTTGGATTTCAAGAGATTCAGACATATATTTGTAAGTATATTCGTGTGAGTGTTAATATTTTTGTTTTTCATTACTGTTTTTATATTTTCAGTTTTTATTCGAGTTGTATGTTCATATGTATGTGTGTCACTGTGTGTATCGATGGATGGAAAACCAAAATCATACGTTTGGTTTTAAATCTGAAATTGAAAGTATGGTTGTGTGTATAATGTTCATCTAAGCTTGAATATCAAATTTCAAGTCTTATAACACAACATACGGCATTTAATTTGTGTTTCAAGTTTCAACCCTACTGAAAATTGAATTTTTAAGAGTTAAAATGTTGTTTTCAGAACAACTTCAGTGAAAGGAAGTAGTTTAAAAAGAATTTTCGATGAAGCAAAGTTCAAATATTAAGTGTGAAAGTTCCTGGAAATGATTTTTGAATTTTTCAGAGGTGAATGGGACTTAGAACAATTTTGGTTGTTCAAACTCGATGAATGGGTTAATCGATAAAATCATTATGTCTATCGAGTTTGAATTATAAGCTTTCGAGAAAATTCTAAGTTTCAATCGAGTTTGTAAGGTTTGAGACTTAGAATATTTTAGAATTCTCAAACTCGGTTGAAACATCAACCGAGAAAACTTAAGTTTTCATCGAGTTGGACAAAGACTTGTTCGTGAAAACTCAAAGTTTCATCAAATTGGACAAAGGCTTGTCCGAGAAAACTAGAAGTTTAACCGAGTTGGACAAAGAAGTGTCCGAGAAACCTTCAATTGTCATGCGAGTTTATAAGGAAAAGGACTTAGAACTTTCTAAGTTGTTCCAACTCGATTAGAAGGTTATTCGAGAAAAGCTTAAGAGTCATTTGAGTTTGATGCTAGTTAACCCGAGAAAATCTTAGAGTCATTCGAGTTTATCATAACTTCACCCGAGAAACTATAAGGGTCATTCAAGTTTATTGTAACTTCATTCGAGGAAATTCATACTTCTTCCGAGTTTGTTTATTATTCACCCGAGTTGACTTCTGTTTTACCCGAGTTTATTCTTAAGTCAACCGAGTTTGTTTCAGTGTCACCCGAGTCTGTTCCAAGTTTATTTCGAGTTTGTCCATTCATATATCAAGTTTGAGGTCAAATATTCAAAATTTTTCTAAGTGTGGGAATTTTAATTTTTCAGAGAAATTTCACATTTTTCCAGATAAATTTTTAAAATTTGTGTTACATTAACATTGGTCTATTAACGATTGACTTTGGAGTCCTAACAGTAATATTTTAATATTATTGTCTGGAATCCCGATGCTGTAAACAATGTAACACATATTTTTCTAATTTCTTGTTAAATGTTCTATTTCTCTATCTGTAGGAGTCAGTTTGTTTATCTGATATATCTTACATGTGTGTTATTCTTACAGGTAACAAATGGCATCCCAAACCCCCACCCAAAACTCAAACTCTTCAGACTCCCATTCTTCTTCAAATCATACCCTTGTGTCCAAACCTATCTAATCAACATCTGTCACAAGACCATCACCATCATACCCAATTCCTGAAACTCAACTCATAAAACCCAAACACTGCCTCTCCCTGCTAGACAACAATCACCGGTTTGATCCCAATTCCATAAAAGTCAGTCATCCGGTGATTGTAGAAATCCTAAAAGGTCACCCTCTCGGTTACCTTTTGAAATATAAACCCTTCATACCTCAAATATACTTACATCAGTTTTGGCACACAATTAAGTTTGTGCCTGCTGAAGGAGATCATCATTTCAAGGTCACTATTGACCAGTTCAAAGCCAAAATCACTCTAGCCAGATTGTGTCATAACCTGTTCTTACCTAGACGCATCGAAATTGTCAATTTTCCAAAGCTGGTGGATTTTGAAGATTTTGTGTCAGACGAGCAACTCTGCCATGATCTCATAAGCTTTGGTTACTCAAAACCACTACCCAAGAGCTAAATGTTTCATAGAAATGGCTTAAACAGAGAATGGTATACACTGTTTGGCATCATAAATAGATGTATGACCTCTAAACACACTAGGATCGATCGAGGAAGTATTCATTGTCTACGGTTATTTCATGGTATAGCATTCAACAAACACTATGATTTCTCCCAGTGCATATGGGAAGATTTGAAAGAAGTGGTGCTTGCAAAGACCACCAATAGAGCCAGGAAGTTTGTGTCGTTACAGAGGTTTATTCAAATCTTGATTAGAGGCATATTGAGGGCCAACGAAAAAATTCCAAAGAAATCAAGTTCTCAGAAGTGCCTTGATTACGTGATGATGAGCTTACACAGAGTACAGGACGATCCAAATGCCAACATTATGCCAATTCCTGAGTCTCTACTTATATATGCTGATGAGAATGCGGAGAGTGTGAGATTGTATAGAATTGATCATGCTCCTATTGAAACTCAAGAACCGAGTTTTCTTACCCAAGGAGATCTAGGTGAGGAGGTACATCAACACGGGGTTGACGTACAGGGAAACCTAACTGAGATTGAGGGTGTCGCTGAGGAAGTAAGGGGTGGTGAGGGTGAATCAGATTCTGAGCATACATTGTCAAACATCCTAGAAGGCGAAAATGAAGGTGAAGATGATGATGATGACAACAATGATAATATGGGTGGTGATGGAGGAGTTGAAATATCTCAAGCTGAACGTTTACCTGTTCAAGGAGGTAATGAGATGGTAAGGGTGAGTGTGAGGGAGACCCAAACCTTAGAAAGCCGGGAAGCTACGACTGCTGTTAGCTCTCCTGTGAGAGTTAGCATTGAGGCAGCCAGTATCCCACTAGAGACTGCAGATCCCACAGGCCAGTCATCTCCTTGTCAACAAGGAGATGTTTCATTTTTGCACCGGGACTTGGCACATGAACTATCCTGGGATACATTGGATACCACGGATATTGAAATAAGTACACAGCTGCCCGAGTATACATTTCTTCATGCACCAGTCATAGAACCAATTCAAAGTAGGACACCTGAGTCTACTTCATGTGTTGAAGTAAGTATAGGAGGACTTAGTGTCCCTGTAACAACAACTATTGTGTCGGAAGCATTTGTTGCTCCATCGCATGAAGTAGTTGAAGTCCTACCAGAGATACAACACTGCCAACTCTGACTGTAGGCCACGCAGATGTTCTTTTTACAAGTTCAACAGTCGTGACAACTGGAAGTCTTAATGATCCAGGTGTGAGCACGTTACCCTTTGTCACCAAAACAAAACCAAATGAAGCCATTGTTGGAGTCACTGATCAGATGACAAGTCAATATACAGAGATGATGAATCAGATTTCAAACATACAAAGGTTGTTAAAAGGTAAAGGCACAACAACGGTTGCAGAAGAAGAAGAGCATCAAATCTCCAATAATGAGCTGAGAGACTACTATTTTGAATAGTTTGATGAGATGAGAGAGAGAATGATGGGTTTAGAAAACACGGTTGTAAGTACTCTTGGATCGTTATCTGAAAGATTGTCTTTTATTGAGTAAACATGTAAATCTCAAGCTTCAGGTCCTAAACGTAAGCATGGGGATCATGATGATGACTCCGATGATGTTCCTCATGAGGGGAGAAGAGGAGTAAGCTTGGAGATGCTGAGTTGCAGATGGTTGTATATAGAGAGAAAGAGACTGGAGATAAAGGTACAAGTGAAGTGGGAGCCTCAAAAGAAAAACCAGTTGATGCTCAGAGTGAGCTGGGATTGATTCTTTATGAAGATGTTCCAGTTCTTGTGAGTATTGAATTAGGAATTTATAACTTTGAAGATTTTGACGATTCAGATAATCAAGCAGAAGAAGAAGTGCTCAAAATTGAAGATGTTGAAAAAGAAGTTGATGCGTCTGAAGATGAATTATTTGAATTGTCGGATGTTACTTTGAGAGCTGAAAGGATATTAGATGAAGAAGAGTTGGTTGAAGAGATTCTCAGAGATGAAATGCCAACGGTTGAAAAGCCTAAGGTGACGGTTACAATTAAGGAAGAATTTGATCCATTTCCAGTTGATGATGTGATGCCTCAATCTGTTAAAGTGTTGAATGAAGTGGAATTAATGGATAAATTCTTCCAGACTTATATTTTGGCGGATGAATATGAAAGACAGCATTACTTGAGATTTGCTGTTCAGGAAGAAGTTCAAAAGGAAATCAATGATATGTTGACTTTGCTGAATAAAGCTGAATTAAGGAAAAAGAAGGTAAAGAAGTTGAATCTGTCCGGAAAGATTAATGATGACTTCATAAGGAAAATGAATAGGCTTCCATTCTTGGAAGACCATCTGGAGAAAAAGATATTTTGCAAGAAGCGTGCTCCTTGTTCATTCTTGAAACTATTCAGGGTAATAGAGCGAAACATGCCTAATTAGGTGAATTATGCTCATTTTCTGCAAATTAAAACTCAGAGGATTGAAGATGTAAGAAGTGAGTTTAGGATAGTTGATCTTGTTCAAATTGAAAAGACCGATTTGTAAATATCTTCTATCCCACATTCACTGTGACGAGAGCTAACGGAAACTTATGTGTTTAGTGAAGCAGACTTGTTTAATCTCAACTTGGGGGATGTATAAGACTTGTTTGATGAATTGTGCCAAAATGATAGAGAAGAATATTGTCGTTTTGCTCTTGAGGCTCTATTCCATTTTATGCACAAAAAACTGGTTCTTATGTCAGTACAAGATCTTCAAATTGGAGTTGAGAAAAGAATTAATATCACAGCGCCAAACAGATTCATCATGTATATGGAAAGGCTGAATGAATTTCAAATTGTTATGGCTAAGCATCCAGTGGTCATCTACAAAGACAAGGACCAAAAGAAGAGAGCTATGAGGATGGTTGAGCTAAACAAGTATTGTTATGGTACTTTGCAGAAGGCGATGACTGGGCTAAAAGGAAAACTTGCGTATGATGCAAAGACAAAATCAAAGACAGGAGGTTTGAGTCCAAATGATAGAAAAATGATGGTGGATTTTGTCTCAAAGATTGAGTCAAGGCTGATGAACAGAAAGAGCATAAGGAGGTTCGAGATGAAACTGGGGCTTAAAGATTAAAGACTCATACTCATTCATAAAAGGGGGAGATTGTTAGAAATTGTTTTTGTTTATGAATATTATAAGTCTAGGGGTCTCATTGTAATATTTCAATAGTTTACATTATATATAAATAGTATTGTAGATGTACGGGATTGTACATTCATTGCACGGATTCATTTTTCATTGTACGGCTAGGTCTTGGAACTTGTGCATTCAAAGTTCATCGTATTGTAATTCTCTCTTTGTGATCATTCAATCATTCGGTTAGTGCTGATTAATCTTGTTCTTATTGTTTGATATACATTTGTGATAGGTAATATTGAATATCAGTTTATTTTTTGTTAACGGACTAGAAAAGGCATGACCTTTAAGAAAGTAACAAATTGATTTTTTATGAAGTATTTATTTAAATAATGCATCGTCATACAAAAGTCGATTAAGTCATTGTTGCTATATTTTTATCTTCTGCAGCATGTTGAAGTTCCCGTTCTTGCTCTAGGTAATGATGAGGTTCTACTAAAATAGAAGCAGCAAACATAAATCGAATTGATAAAAAAATCAGAGGGGATTGGTACGCCTTAATTTGCCCAGGAAGTTCCCTTTCATACCAACTATTTGTGGCTGGAAACGTTTAAGATAAAAGGTGACTTAGTTTCGGATTCACTAAGTTTGATTCCCTTTTTCTCTTTTCTGGATATAGAGTATTATGTATGCAACTATTAGTGTCTCACTCTCTAGTTCATATAAACCAACTTAGTTTTAGCGAATGAAATGACAAAAAATGTTATTCTTCGTCAGTTAAGGTGTGTGACAGTGAACAAGAAAAAATGACCAACTGGTTTGGTAATGATTGTTGTTTAAAACAAGAAGAAATTTGTGTGATTAAGGAAAGAACAATTCTAATTTTGATATTCTAATTCAATCGATTACAAACAAAATTTAAATAATAGGAACCATCCGATTAAACACTAACCGAATTCTTTGATTTCACATAGAAGAATTACAATACGAGACGAGAGAATGCACAAAACCTTAGGTTGAATTATCCGTATAAATCCGTGCAAATGCTTACAAAACCGTACATCAACAGTACCGAATATTCTATTTATATTTACAAATTGAAACTATTGACTAATTACAGTAAGACCCCTAGACTTATTATTTTTCATCAACTAAATAGTTTCCAACAATCTCCCCCTTTGATAAAAGATAATCAGTCTTCAGTCTTTCAGTCCAAGCTTCATCTCGAATCTTCGAATACTCTTTCTGTTCATTAGCCTCCACTCAATCTTCGAGATAAACTCCACTCTCTTTTCTGTCATTCACGCTTAGACCACCTTTTTTTGTTTTTCTCTTCGAATCTGCAGCAAGTTTTGCTTTTAGTCCAGTCAATACCTTCTGCAACGTACCATCACAAAACTTGTTCAGCTCTACACTCCGCATGACTCTCTTTCTTTGCTCTTTATCTTTGTACACAACTACGGGATGTTTGATCATGATCACTTGATACTCTTTCAGTTCATCCAAATGTCTGATAAAACGATTTGGCGCAGTCATATTTATTTTCCTCATTCCTCGCTCCACTCCAATCTGAAGATCTTGAACTGACATAAGCACAAGCTTTGTATGCATGAAGTGAAATAAAGTCTTGATTGCAAATCGACAGTTTTCATCTCTTTTGTTTCGGCATAGCTCATTAAATAGATCTTATATGTCCACCAAATTCATATTAAACATATCAGCTTCTGTGAAAACATAAGTATTCTCATCTGTTCTAGTTACAGTGAATGTCGGATAGAACACTTTCACAAACTGATCTTTTTCTATCTTCACCAGATCAACAATTCTGAATTCATTTCTAAATTTTCAATCCGTTGATCTTTGTCTTGCAGAAAACTAGCATAGTTCACTAAATATGGCATGTTTGGCTCTAAAACTCTGAATAGTTTCAAGAAAGTACACGGTGCCTGCTTCTTACAAAAGATCTTCTTTTCCAAATGATCTTCTAGGAATGGAAGCTTATTGCTTCTTCTTGTGTACTCAATATTTTGTTTTGCAGATAAATCCAACACCTTAATCTTTTTCTTACTGACTTCATCCTTATTTGGCAGAGTCAACGTGTCATTGATCTCTTTTTGAACTACCTCATGATCTTCAACCCTTAAATGATGTTGTCGTTGAGATTCATCAGCTAAAATGTAACTATTGAATAACTTGTCCATAATCTAAAACAGATCAAACTCCTCTTTGATTGTAACCGTCACCGCAGGCTTTTCAACTGTTGGTGTCGGTACATCATCTCACAAGATTTCCTCAACTAACTCTTCTTGCATCTCTATCCTTTCAGCTCTCAATGATATATCAGTCAGATCAAAAACATCATCATCATCAGATATCTGAATTTCTTCTTCTGTCCCATCAATCATTAACACTTGACCTTCTTCATCATGGTCAGAATCGTCATATTCCCCAAAATTGTATGTACCTGATTGAATACTTAGAGGAATTGGAACATCTTCATATAGAATCAATCCCAACTCGCTCTGAGCATCAACATGTTTGTCTTTAGAGCTCCCAGTTTCTCCAACATCTTCCCCTTCTGTCTCTTTTCCAGTATATACAACCATTGGTAACACAGCTTCCGATTCTCCAAGCTTCCTCCTCTTCTCCCCCTCATGAGGAGCATCATTAGAGTCTTCATCATGCTCATCATTCTTTCTCTTAGGAGCTGAAGCTTGAGCTTTGCAGGTCTATTCAACAGCTGACATCCTCTCAGATAAGGAACCCAAAGCACTCACCACTGTGTTTTCCAAACCAATCATCCTCTCCCTCATCTCATCAAATTGATCATAACAAAATTCTCTCAGCTCATTAATGGATTCATGTGGATTTTTTATTTTGACACTTTCAGCAACAGACTCTCCTTTCAACAACTTTTGAATATTTATCATTTGTGCCATCTTCTCTGAATATTGATTTGTCATCTGAGCTGTGACTCCATTAATAGCGTCATTGAGTTTTTCTTCAGTAACAAAGGGTGACATTCTAACTACTGGGTCACTTAGACTTCCAGTTGACACAACAGTAGAACTTGTAAAAAGAACTTCTGCGTGGCCTGTGCTCAGAGATGGAAAAGTCGTTGCTGTGACAGGACATCCAATCATTTCGAGTGAAGGAGCAACAGATGCTTCCAACACTGTGGTTGTTCTGGCAGGGACACGAAGTCCTTCTGCACTTACTCCAACAGATGGAGTCGAATCAAGTGTCGTAAAGTGTATGATATCTATGACTTGTGCATAAGAAAATGTACACGCGGTAACTTTGTTCAATATCCATGGTATCCAAAGGATTCCATGATAGATCATGTGTAAATTCCCGGTGCAAAATTAAAACACCTTCTTGTTGAGAAGAAGGTGAGTAGCTGGTTGGGTGTGCAGACGCCAGTGGGGTACTGGCTATTTCAATGCTAACTACCATATGAGAGCTAACATCATATGTGGTTTCATCCCGGCTGTCTTGGGTTGGGATCTCCCTCACACTCATTCTCGCAATTTCAAAAATATCTATCTCTGGTAAGCTCTCAGGTTGAGATATTTCAATCATACCAGCACATCCTAAATTATCATCATTATCCTCATCGTCATCATCATCATCATCAACATCTGCTCCCTCATTGCCTCCTTCAGCTATATTTAATAAAGTTCGTTCGGAATCAGAACTACCCTCACCTCCCCTCACTTCCTCCACAGCTTTATCAGGCGCAATTTGTCTTCACAGAACATCAACCCCTTGCTGATGTTCCTGCTCTCCTAAAACTCATTGGGCAAGAAAACCCGGTTCTTGGGTTTCTATAGGAGCATGATCTATACGATAAAGTCTAACACTCTTAGCCTCTGCATCAACATATTTCAATAAAGATTCAGGTATTGGCATTACATTGGCATTTGGAGCATCTTGAACACTGTGAAGGCTCATCATCACATAATCTGGGCATTTCTGAGCATTGGATCTCTTCGGTATTTTCTCATTAGCCCTCAGAATACCTCTGATCAAAATTTGTATAAATCTTTGTAGTGGCATAAATTTCCTTGCTCAGCTTGTGGTTTTGGCCAGCACAACTTCCTTCAGATCTTCCCATATGCATTGTGCATAGTCATATTGTTTGTTGATTACAATGCCATGAAAGAGCCGTAAGCTATGGATGCTTCCGCGATCTATTCCGGTATGCTTCGAGGTCATACACTTGTTGATGATTCCGAACAGTGTATACCACTCTTCATTTAAACCATTTCTATGAAACTTTGAGCTCTTTTCCAGTGGTTTGAAATACCCCAGACATATGAGATCATGACATAATTGATCGTCTGATACGAAATCTTCAACGTCAGCAAACTCTGGGAAGTTGACTGTATCAATCCGTCTTAGCAAGAATAAATTGTGATGGAGTCTGGCTAAGGTTATTTTGGCCGTGAATTGATCAATTTTGACTTTGAAATGATGGTCACCTTCAGCAGGCACAAATTTTATGGTGTGCCAGAATTGATTTAGGTACACTAGAGGAATAGAAGGCTTGTATTTCAAAAGATATCCAAGAGGATGACTTTTAAGAATTTCAACAATAATAGGATGACCCACTTTAATGACATTTGGATCAAATCTGTGATTATTATCCAGCAAGGCTAAACAGTGTTTGGGTTTGACCAATTGTGTTTCGGGGATTGGTGATGAAGGTGATGGTCTAGTGACGAAAGCAGATTTAACTGGTTTAGAGACCAGTGTATGGTTAGATGATGAATGGGAATATGAGGAATTGGAATTTTGGGTGGGGGCTTGGGATGCCATTTGTTTCCTGTAAAAATAACAAACATGTTAGAAATATCAGGTAAACAAATTTAATCCTGCAGATAGAAAAATAAAAGATTTAACAAGAAATTAGAAAAATATGTAATTTATTGTTTAAAGCATCGGGATTCCAGACAATAATAATAAAATATTATTGTTAGGACTTCAAAGTCAATCGTTAAGAGACCAATGTTAATAAAACACAGATTTTAAAAATTTCTCAAAAAATGTGACATTTCTCTGAAAAATTAAGGATTCCCAAACTTAGAAAAATTTTGAAAATTTTAACTTCAAACTCGAATCAACAAGTAATAAACTCGAATAAGTCATGATGTTTCTCGAGTGACAAGGGAACCAACTCGAATAACCTAAAAACCCAACTCGTATGACTCTTGTTGTTTCTTGAATGAAGTTACATCAAACTCAAATTGATCAAGAATTTTTCTCGAATGACATATTAACCAACTCGATAGAAATGAAAATTTCCTCGAAAGACTTTTGGACCAACTTGAAAGATATTGAACTTTTCTCGAGTGACTTGTGGATCGAGTTGGAACAATTCAAAAAATTACTAAGTCCCTTTGAAAAGAAACTCGCATGAAACTAGAATTTTCTCGAACAAAAGTATGACCCAACTCGAATAAAACATGAACTTTTTCGGTCATTGTTTCAACCGAGTTTGATGACTTCAAAATTTTTCTAAGTCCCAATTCTATCAAACTCGATTGAAACCCAATGTTTTCTCGAAAGCTTTGTTGTGAAACTCGATAAACTCTAAGAATTTTCTCGAATCCCACTTTGTCCAGCTCGATATATACGAAAGTTTTCTCGAATAAGTTTTAATTCGAGTTTGAACTCTTGCAACTTTTCTAAGTCCCAAACATCACCGAAAATTCCAAAAATTAATTCTAGGGACATTTTGGCCTAACCATTTTTAGGTTCCTACTCGAAAAACCATTTTGAACAACTTTGCTTTACTGATGTTGTTCCGAAAATAACATTTAATCTAGTTAAAATCCGATTTACAGAGTGTTCAAAAGTTCGAAAATTTAGAATTTTAAATTCAAATTAAATGTTGTATGGTTAGATTTAAGACTTGAAATTTGATATTCAAGCTTATATGACCATTATAATCACAACCATACGATCAATTTCAGATACAAAACACAAAATCAAGATGACACATATACACACACCGAAACACCAAGAACACACACAGTTGCATATAAAAGAACATAAATCTCGAAAAATAAAACTGAAAATTCACTAAACACTAATTAGAAACTGAAAAACTTACAAATAGCAACAAAATTTCTGAAATCTTTCACAGATCTTGGATTGCTTCGTGATTAAGAAATGTACAGAGTTTGGGAGAAAGTGAACAGTAGCCGGAATTCGAAAAAAATGAAATTTGAATTCCAAATTCAAATTTATAGGGAATTTCAAACTTTGAAAATATCCAGCCCATTTAAAAAAATTTATCCCATCTATCACTTTTCATTGAAGCCCATTTTAAAAATAAATCCACACTAAACTAAAACAAAACAACAACTAAAAAATTTAACATCACAAAAATAAAATTTCTTAACAAAACAAACAACAAAAAAAATAAAAAAAAAGTGAACTAAATTTTTTTTTTAACTAAACAAAAATAAAATGTGCTTAAAAAAATATGCTCCCCCTTGAATTTTACAGTTATGCTCCCCCTCAGATCGATATCACTTTTTAATCTTTCTCCCCCTGCAATTAATCTGATAAAAAAAATTATCAGATATTCAAAATATCAGATTAAAATTTTCTTGTTTGCTCCCCCTGCACATGACACTCCGATTCTGTTAAATCTCTAAAATATAAAAACATTTAAATCACATGAGATTAAAAAAATATTAAATCAAGTAAAAATTGTAAAGTTAAATTATATTGTGTATCAACTGAAAGTTTAAATCTAACGATTCAACATACCCAATTTGTATGCCAAAAAATTAAAGCGTTTTTCATCTAATGTGTTGGGAAATAAACTAAGTATGTCAAGCTGTTAGTTAGGATTTCTCAAGCTGTTAGTAGTATTTCTGTGTAATTACAAAGTTGAAGCTGCTAGTTCAAGATTCTCGAGCTGCTAGTTCAAAATGTTCAAGCTGCCAGAGATAAAGTTCAAGCTGCTTCTAAGATAATAACAGAAAGTGCTACAAATCAGGTTGTGATAAAGATTTCAAGATTTCAAGATCTTCTGAAGATATCTGCTCAAGAGAAATCACAGTTTGTCAAGGAAACAAATCAGAAGGTTATAAATAGAGATAGACTAGGTCTTTCTTATGTAATCGGTGCTCAAAAATTGAAACTGTAACTTGATTCTGATTAAGTTTTCTCAAGCCTCTAAGGTTGTAAAACCCTAAGAACAATTTGTGTTCTTCGTCTAATCAAACATATTAGAGGTTTTTGTAATCAGTGGTTAGCAATACAAGAGGTTTTGATATTAATAGTGTTTTTCTGTTTTATTTATTGTGTTCTTACTGTCCTGAAAGTTTTTCTTAAAACAATTAAGTGTTATTCCGCAAACTTATTAATTGGACTTTGATTCAAAACAAGATTATTGGTTTAACTCTGATTATTCAAACTAGTTAATCTTTGGAGACTTGATCTTGACAAGTGGTATCAGAGCCATTGGTTTCGTTTTTATTATTTGTTTTCAAAGTCAGAAAATTTCGTTTTTAATATCTAAATCTTTTAAAAACTTTTTCTGCAATGGAGTTTGATGGCAGCAGTTGTGGATCTGGGCAAGGACTTAAAGTGCCTATGCTCAAACCCACTGAGTTCGAGATGTGGAAACTCAGGATTCAACAGCACATTCTATTTATTGACTATGCTCTATGGGAAGCTGTTGAAAGCACTGCTGCAGTTGATCCTGAACTAGATGCTGAAGGCAAACCTAAAAGAACACCTCCTAAAGCTGAGATTGAAAGAAAGGCTAGAATGAATGAAGTCAAAGCTCTCACTATTTTACAAATAACTATACCTAATGCTTATCAACGTCAGTTTAAAAAGTTTTATACTGCTTCTCTATGGCTTGCTTAAGAGAAAAGAATGAAAACCTTACTCAAATCTTTGATAGGTTCAATAAGTTGATAGGTGAATTGGAGAGTGCTAAGGTTAGTCTGGACCAAGATGAGGTAAACAGAAAATTCCTCAGGTCTCTTGGTGAAGAATGGACAGTGTATGCTGCACAGTGGAGAACAAAGGACACTCTAGATGAAATAGAGTTTGATGATCTCTACAACAGCTTGAGAGTGTTCGAGTCTGGAATAGAGAATAAAAAGAAAACCTTTTCTTATAATCAAAACACTGCTATATTATCCTCTGCATCTAATGATAAATCAAACTGCTGTGATTCTTTTGCAGGTTCTGATGGCAACTCCTCTGAGGTCAACTATGAGGCTTTTGTTGCAAGTGATGGATTGTTTGCCCTCAATCCTGAAAATCTGGAACAAATCCATCCAGATGATCTAGAGGAGATGGATTTAAAGTGGCAACATGCCATGCTGACAATGCGGGCTAAGAGATTTCTCAAAAGGACTGGTAGAACAAACTTTCAAGCCAGATCAGAAGGCAAACCAGCCTTTGACAAATCAAGGGTTGAGTGCTTCAAATGTCACAAACTTGGACACTTTGCCAGAGAGTGTAGATCACAAAGTCAGCAGCAGCTAAGAACCCAAAAGACCAGTCAGACACAACCTTCATAGGCTCTTGTTTCACAAGAGGACAATGTTTTTGACTGGTGTGACCAGACAGAAGAAGAGTATCAAAATCAAGCTCTTATGGCAGAAACTACAAGTGCCACTTCCACTGACTTACCATCTGAGGTAAATGCTAAACTCTGCTCCCAAGCATGCAAAAATATGGTTAAAAAGTATAGAGATCATAATGAAAGCATGTGTAAGACTCTAGCTAAGATGGAAGAGAGAAGGTATGAGTATATGCAGGCAATAGAGGATCTTGAAAAACAGATCAATGATTATAAAGATAATGAGATTCGGATGGGACATGATAGGACATATGATGAGTGGGAGAAAAAGGAACTTGAAGAGAAAATAGAGACCCTTAATAAGAAACTAGAAGAGGCTGAACAAAGGGCGCTGGAAGCTCATTAGAAAGTAGATAGTATAAACATTGATCTAGGTAACTTCAAGTTAGCCAACCAAAAGTTAGAACACCTAATGGAAGTTCATTTCAAAGATAGGGTAAAGTCTCAACTAAATCCCAAGGAAGGAATAGGATACAATGCCACCCCACCTCCTTACAATAACAGATACATTCATCCTATGAGTGAAGTTGCTGATAGGCTTGTGAATGAACCCCTAGATGAGAAGATGAAGACTGTAGATCCTGTCCTTGAGGATAAGCCTGAGTTGGTAGATGGACTGGTTACTGATGAAGATAGTAATAATGAGGAAGAAGAGGGTAGTCATAAAAACATGAGGGAACCCATACTAACCCCAGTTTCTAACCCCATTAAGGCTAATACATCCAATAGGGAGAGTAAGGATGTTATTAGAGCCAACACCATGAGGGAAGAAACCAACAATATGAAGAATAAGCCTAACAGTTTAAAAGGTAAAGAGAAGATGAGTGAAAACATGCATGCTTCAAATGTCTCTGTACCTTCTAACTGTAATTTTGCATCTTCTTCCAAAACAGGTAGAAAGGGTAAAAATGTTCCAATGTGCACAAGCCAAAAGCATGGTGTACAAAAGTTTCCCAAACAACAGCAGGTGAGGGGAAATCAAAGGAACAAGAATCAGTTCTGGTCACACAAAACTGGTTCTCCAATCAAAACAGTCAAAAGATGTTTAGACTATGGCAGGAAAAATCAAACAATGCCTTTACAAGCCAATTGTTGAAAGGCAAACTATTTTTCAAAAACAATTTGTTTTACAAAAGCCAAAAGTTTTAAAGACTTCAAAACCTGCCACACCAGTTCCAAAGCACACAGTTGACCACAGGTTTGTAAAGGTCAACAAAAAGAATCCTGTGCTGAGACAACAAGCCTTAAATAAACCTAAACAGAGAGTGAAACAGGAATGATGTGTTAAAGGAAAAAAACACAGTTCCAACTGCTGATGTAAAATCTGGAACTGTTAAGCCAAAAGTTGGAACTGGTAGTATAAAATCTGAAACTGTTAACAACCAAAATACAGTTCCAACTGCTAAAGCAAAATCTGGAACTGTTAGTGCATCATCTGAGACCGTTGAAGCAACAATTGGAAAGAACAACTGGACACCTCATGTTATAACTAAATACTCATCACAGAATCCACTAGTGGATCTTACTAAGTTTAAAAAGACACAGACAGTATTTAGTTATATTAATGCACATGGTCAACCCAAAACTAGCTCGGTTTGGGTTTACTCCACTACTAACTGAGCTTTTATTTGTGCAGGGCAACCACAAGAACCAACATAAGACAAGATGACATATGGACAGTGGCTGCTCTAGCACATGACAGGCAATTCTGAGTGCTTGTCAAATTTCAAAAGCTTTGAAGGAGGATGTGTTGCATTTGGAGGAAACTCCAAAGGAGGTAAGGTGACAGGTAAAGGCACTGTCAAAGCAGGTAACATGACTTTTAATGATGTATTGTATGTTGAACAGCTGAAGTATAATTTACTAAGTGTGTCTCAAGTATGTGATAGAAGGAATGTTGTTCTGTTCACAGACTCTGAGTGCATTGTCCTATCCAGAGATTTTAAGATACCTGAAAATCTTATTTTACTTATAACACCAATAAAGGACAATGTATACTGTTTGGACACTGAAAAAATATCTTATGCTAATATCTTAAGCTGTTTAATATCCAAAGCGTCATCTAATGAGTCTGCACTTTGGCACATAAGGATGTGTCACATGAACTTCAAATCTATGAATGCTTTAGTCAAACATGATTTGGTAAGAGGTTTACCACAAAAGGAGTTCATATGTGATGATCATTGTGTAGCCTGCCTCAAAGGCAAGCAACACAAAACTTCTCATAAGGCCAAAGAAAAAAATTAAATCTCAACTGCATTACAACTCCTTCATATGGATCTTTTTGGTCCAACATCTGTTTTGAGTTTGGATAAAAGAGCTTACTGTTTAGTCATTGTTTATGATTTCACCAGGTTTACATGGGTCTATTTTCTTAGGACTAAGGATGAGACTGCTGAGTTAGTTAAATATTTTATTCCAAAAATTGAAAACCAATCTAACTTAAAAGTAAAGGTGATCAGGTCAGACAATGGAACTGAGTTTAAAAATCATGATCTAAATAGTTTCTGTGAGTCAAAAGGAATTGCAAAACAGTATAGTGCACCTAGAACACCACAACAGAATGGGGTAGCTGAAAGGAAGAATAGAACATTAATAGAAGCTGCTAGTTTCATTTTAGCTGATTCCAAATTGCCAATGACCTTCTGGGCAGAGGCATTTAATACAGCCTGTTATGTTCTAAATAGGGTACAAGTTGTCGAGTCTCAAGGGAAAACTCCATATGAGTTGTTTCACCATAGGATTCCATTAGTTAACTTCCTATAACCCTTTGGTTGTCCATGCACTATACTTTATAGTAAAGCTCACTTAGGTAAGTTTGAGAGTAAGTCTGAGGAAGGATTCTTTGTATGATACTCCATAAGAGCAAAGCTTATAGAGTTTATCATAGTGTATCTAAAATCATTGAAGAAAGTGCCAATATTGAGGTTAATGAAAACACTGCAAATGTTAAAGGCACTGGTCTTGATTGGTTGTTTGATTTAGATTCTCTAACCAATTGTCTGAGTTTTGATGAGTATTCTACCGGAACAGTTAAAAGCAAGTTCAAACATGGTGAGCACAATAACAAATATCTCAGCGCCAGTACAAATCCGCATGTTCCAGCCAAAAGTTCAGACTGTTGGCACAAAGACTCAAACTGTGGAAGCCATTCTGATGAGTTGGGATGAATACACTATTTTACCACTTCTCACTTGTGACCCACCTGGGGTCCTGATTGCTCAACAAGACAAAGGTACAGAGTTTGAGGTACCAGTCCCAAGTCCTGAAGTAACAGCTCCACCAAATAGGGAAGCAATCCCAACTCCAGATCAAACTGTTACTCTTGAAGCAGAATCATCAAGCTGTGCAGAAGGTGATGACACCAACCTAGGAAGCAAAATTCAGGTAGAAAGTGAACCCACACTCAGGATTCACAAATATTATCCACTCAACCAGATCATGGGAGATCCACGTACACCTGTGCAAACAAGGAATATGATCCACAAGGAAACAACCGTTTCTGAAGAAGAAATGCCTGAGTTCAGTCTGGCTGCATTTGAACATGCCAGTTTCATGTCACAGCTGGAACCAAAGAAGGCATCTGAGGCACTGAAGGATCCATCTTGGATTGAATCCATGCAAGAAAAGCTATCACAGTTTAAGATTCATAATGTGTGGTAAATGGTTGAATTTCCTAAAGGGAAGAGGGCAATTGATATAAGATGGGTATTCAGGAACAAAAAGGATGAAAGAGGTATAGTGATCAAGAACAAAGCAAGGCTAGTAGCTCAAGGTTATACTCAAGAAGAAGGAATAGACTATGATGATGTCTTTACTCCAGTAGCAAGGATTGAAGCTATCAGACTGTTCTTAGCCTATGCAAGCTACAAAAGGTTCAAGGTGTATCAAATGGATGTAAAATCTGCATTCCTGTATGGTACAATTGATGAGGAGGTCTATGTGTGTCAACCTCCTGGGTTTGAAGACTACAAGTATCCTGACAGAGTCTACAAGTTAGATAAAGCACTCTATGGGTTACATCAAGCCCCTAGAGCATGGTATCACACTCTGTCTTCCTACTTACTGCAGAATGGATTCAAGAGAGGTACTCTAGACAAGACATTGTTCACAAAGACTATCAAAAAAGAGATCCTACTTTTTCAGATCTATGTTGATGATATCATCTTTGGATCAACTAATGACATGCTTTGCAAGGGCTTTGAGACTTTGATGCACAAAAAGTTTCAGATGAGTTCAATGGGCGAATTAACCTTCTTTTTAGGATTGCAAGTCAAGCAGAAGCCCACTGGTCTCTTCATAAGTCAGTCAAAGTATGTGAATGATATTCTAGAAATGTTTGGGTACAAGGATACAGAGATTGCAAGCACTTCAATGGACACTCACAAACAGCTTGATGTAGACAAAGAAGCAGTAGATGTGGACATACATCTGTATAGATCTTTGATAGGTTCACTTATGTATATAACATCTTCTAGACCTGATATAATGTTTGCTGTTTGTGTTTGTGCCAGATTCCAATGTGCCCCAAAGGACTCACACCTGCTTGCTGTTAAAAGGATCTTTAGATATCTAAAAGCCAACCAAAATTGGGCCTATGGTATCCTAAGGATTCTCCTCTTGAATTAACAACATATTCTGACAGTGACTATGGAGGCTGCAATATAGATAGGATGCCAACAACTAGAGGATGTCATCATCTAGGAGCAAGACTAGTCTCTTGACAGTGCAAGAAGCAAACCACAGTATCCACATCATCCACTGAGGTAGAATATGTTGCAGCTGCTAGCTGTTCCTCTCAGGTTATGTGGATTCAGAACCAACTAAGAGACTATGGTATGAACTTTCTATCTACTCCTATATATTTTGACAATTCAAGTGCAATAAGTATTGTACCAAATCCAATAAAGTTTCCCAATACTAAGCATATAGATATTAGATTTCATTTTATAAGGGACTGTAATTAAAAGAAGTTAATTCAAGTTACTAAAATTCATACTGATGATCAGTTAGAAGATCTTTTAACTAAATCTTTTGATGTAGGAAAATTCACTTTTCTGGTGTCAAATATTGGTATGGTAAACATGGATTAATCTCCCTTAAGTTATCATCTATTGTAATTTGTGTAAATTCTTTGTTTTATGTGTTTAGTTAAGGGGGAGACCCTGTTCAAATAGATATTGATCTGTGTATAACTAACAGCTTGAGAATATTCTCAAGCTGCTAGTGTATTTTCTCGAACTGTTCGTTGCTTTCACTTGGCTTGTTAGGTGTGCAGGGCATTTCAGTCATTTCCAAGGAATTTGAACGCGAGACTAGATATTTTTAAATCCAAAACCCTTAAAAGTCCCAGTTTCGTTCAGTTACAACTACCAGTTTCTCAATATCAAACCATAGCTCTCACATTCCCTCTCTTTGCGATTCCCTAATCTTCAAGCCAACCCTAAATCTTTTTCGTTCTTGAGCAACAATGGAGTTTGTCAAAGACCACAACTGCCTTCCTTACACCCTAAAGCATGCAAAACTACAACCATTTCATGAAATGATGGACTTTCTCCATAGTTCATCCATCTTCTACGCTCTTACAGTAAACCCTACAATTTATGTCTCACACATAGAGCAGTTCTGGAACAATGCATGTCTGAACATAAACCATGGAGTCACAACTCTTGTGTCTACCATCGATGGTCAATCAGTCACCATCTCTGAGGACTCAATTCGATAGTACTTGCAACTGCAAGATGCTGAAGGTATAAATGATCTTCCTTTAACTCCTTTGCGTGAAGGTTTATTTGAGATATGGTATTGGGGACCAATGGATTCATTTTACATTTTTTAAAGCAAACTTTGGCCCCAAATGGAAATACCTTATTCATATTATTCAACAATGTTTGAGTCCAAAGAGAACTGGTTAGTCTGAATTCTCTTTAAATATTAAAACTGCTTTAGTTTGCTTATCAACAGGCCAATAGTTCAGTTTTTCAAATATGATTTTCCAAGGGATGTTAAGGCATCATGCCTTAAAGAATGGGAAATTTTTTATGTATCCTCGATTCTTAGCTGAAATAATTGCAAAATCTTGCAATTCTTTAATAATACATAAAAGGATACATGTTTCTCATAAGCACTCTTTACAAACTTTAAAAGACTTTTAAAACAGAGTGCAAATTTTCATGCTATTGATGTCCCATTGCCTCAAGCAATGCTGCATATCATTCCAAGAAACAGGGGAGAGGATCCTGAGCAGGCTCAGCCCCCCATTACTGCTTCACCCCCAGGATCCCAACCCACCCCCATGATAAAAATATCTCTTCTGAACCTTCTGTCAGACATACCTCCCCAGCCCCATCACTCAAAATATACACTAAAAAGAAACAAAAGGTTGCAGGTGCTCCTCCCACCTCAGTCTAACAGCCAGAGGTAAATATCCCTGTGCAAGAGGATACTCTTGCACATCATATCCAAAGGGAACCCACTGAGGACTCCCAACATCAATGTGGAGGTGAACATCCGTTCTGAGGATGTTCATATGTGCTTTGTGGCTGGAACTACTGATGCTTCTGCACAAGGGGCACATGACAGTTCTAACATCACTAAGACCACACCCATGGCAACAGAGGGTGTGCAAGCACCTTCTGGAAGTCCCCCGTACCAAGAACAGAGGGGCCCAGATGCTACTAGTACATATGGTATTGGTGCCAATGATAGTTCTCAAATACCTTTATCATTTGAAGATTTTGAGGCCAGTCTGCAACTAATGATTTTGACGGATCCCCAACTGAAACCTGTTGTAGCTACTTTGGAACACTACAAGTCCACTATTGCTGCACAGGAATCACAAATTCATGCACTGCAAAGGCTCTCAGCAGTCCCATAACAAAAGCTTGCCCAATTCCAGTTTGGGTTGAAGCTTTATGGTACCAAGATTGTACAACTAGAGAAGCAGATTCAAACACTGCTAGCAAAGGTTTTTGGTCCTTTTGATCAAACCAATGCATCCAAAAAGGGGGAGAATCAAGAGATCCCACATTTAGTCCAAGCAGTCCTAGTTTCACCTCTGGCAGTTCCAACTTCTGATCTAACAGTTTCACCAGTTTCTCAGACTGTTAGTTCAGAAGTTCAAGCTTTCATCCTAAAACACTAGGTGGTGTTTTAATCAAAGAAGGAAAGCAAGGAACATCCTCAATAGTTCAAGCAACAGGCTCAGGCAAAGGCAAAGGCATTTTAATTGAAGAGCCAAAGATAAAGTTTATTTCTAAAGAAGCTCAAGTTGCTGCTGATGTTGAACTGGACAGAAGACTTGCAGAGAAACAAGACAAAATGTTTGATCAACAAGCTCAAGCTTCTATGGGTGATGATGAAACCCTTAGTGACTATCTACATGGATTTGTTGTCAAAGAGGGACAAAAGAAGTGGAAAAGGCTAACAAGGCATTTATAGGAAGAGCACAGAAGATTTTTAATAAATTGGCAAGTAAATTCTGCGAGTGCTGGAATTCCAAGGGCTATTGCACCAACATGGACTACAGAGAAACTCTAGGCTTTGTATGATGAAGCCACTACCAAAGCCAAAGCACAATCTCAGACTGATGATGTGCCTCAATCAAAGGAACCTTCTCAAACTGTTGCTATGTCTCAACCAGAAGAAATCTCTCAAGCAAAGTTTGATAAGGTGAAAAGGGTTATGTTTGATCAGCAATTGCAGAAGGCCATGGAGATAGAGAAAGCCTTAAATAAGCATGACATTTCAAAACCACCAAGCACTTTATGGTATGCCAACAATGGATAACATTGATTTGGTACATCATCTTGTGTTTAAAAGAGAAGCTGGTCAAGATGAAGAGTATAGGAACCTATTTCAGATTGTTAAAAGGACGACTAGAGCAAAGCTGACTCAGATGTACAATATTGGGAAGGCTAGTCACTCTAGATCTCCAATTTCATGGGTTTAGAACTTCATGGGAGGTATTCAAAGAATCATGGAACCAGAATCGACAAGATCAGAAATAGAGGCTGCCAAGGAAATGAAGATTGTACAGGTTGATCTATATGAAAAATCCATGACATATAGACTCAAACTGGAAAATGGATCCAACAGATTCTATGGTATTGAGTTTCTTGATCTTCCAAAATTATGGCTACATCAGATGAATACAATGAAGACTAATTGTGATAATGAAGAGTTGAAAAGAAACTTCATAAAGGTTCTAAGGCAGAAACTTGCACAACTGTAAATATGTAAGTTTTTGGATGCCTTAGTTTAAAGATAACAGTTTTACTTTGTAAATATTTCCTTATTTTTGAACCTGTAAAGAAACTTAAAGTCTTAGTTAAGAGTTTAAGTTAGGGGGAGATTGTTGGGAAATAAACTAAGTATGTCAAGTTGTTAGTTAGGACTTCTCAAGCTGTTAGTAGTATTTCTGTGTAATTACAAAGTTCAAGCGGCTAGTTCAAGATTCTCGAGCTGCTAGTTCAAAATGTTCAAGCTGCCAGAGATAAAGTTCAAGCTGCTTCTAAGATAATAACAGAAAATGCTACAAATCAGGAAGTGATAAAGATTTCAAGATTTGAAGATCTTCTAAAGATATCTACTCAAGAGAAATCATAGTGTGTCAAGGAAACAAATCAGAAGGTTATAAATAGAGATAGACTAGGTCTTTCTTATGTAATTGGTGCTCAACAATTGAAATTGTAACTTGTATTCTGATTAAGTTTTCTCAAGCCTATAAGGTTGTAAAACCCTCTGAACAATTTGTGTTCTTCATCTAATCAAACAGATTAGAGGTTATTGTAATCAGTGGTTATCAATACAAGAGGTTTTGATATTAATAATGTTTTTCTGTTTTACTTATTCTGTTCTTACTGTCCTGAAAGTTTTTCTTAAAACAATTAAGTGTTATTCCACAAACTTCTTAATTGGACTTTGATTCAAAACAAGATTATTGGTTTAATTCTAATTTATTCAAACTAGTTAATCTTTGGTGACTTGATCTTGACATAATGCTTTGGTAAACAAATCAACTAGTTGATATTCAGTTGGTATGAAATATAATTCCACGTTACCATTTTCTACATGATCTTTTATGAAATGATACCGGATATCAATATGCTTAGTTTTTTAGTGTTGCACCAGATTTGAAGCAATTGTAATTGCACTTTGAGAATCACAATATATAGGAATCTTTTAGGTGTAAACCCGTAGTCTCTCAGTTGGCTCTTCATCCACAACACTTGTGAATAGCACGATGATATAACAATGTATTCAGCTTCTACTGTTGATAGTGACACACAATGTTGCTTTTTTGGATGACCAGCAGGCGGGTTTATCACCAAGAAATTAAACTGCTCCTGATGTGCTCTTCCGATCCATTTTATCACCTATATGATCAGCATTAGAGAAGGCAGTTAATGTAAATGATGATTCCCTGGGATACCACAAACCTAAGTTTGGAGTTTCCTTCAGATATCTTAATATTCGTTTGGCAGCAGCCAAATGTGATTCTCTTGGATGTGCCTGATATCTTTCAGAGACACAGGTAGCAAACATAATATTCAGTCAACTCGTGGTTAAGTACATTAATGACTCAATTATCCCTCGATAATGAGTTACATCAACAGGTTTCCCTGAAATGTCCTCATCAAGTTTAGATTTAGAATCCGGAGCCATGGATGTACTGTTGACCATGTTAAATTTCTTTAACATGTCTTGAATGTATTTTGACTGATTGATGAAAATGCCATCACTCAGTTGTTTTACTTGTAGACCCAAAGAAATTTTATTTCACCCATCATGCTCATTTAAAATTTTTGAGACATTAAAAACGCAAATTTATTACAAAATTTAGTATTTGTAGACCCAAATATTATATCATCCACATATACCTGAATAACTATGATATTGGGACCCTGACGTTTAATAAATAGGGTAGTATCCACTACGCCTTTGTTGAAGCCACATTTCAAAAGATAATTTGAAAGTGCATCATACCAAGCTCGAGGTGCTTGTTTAAGACCATATAGTGACTTGTCTAAAATATATACATGATTAGGCTTCGAAGGATCAGTAAATCCTTCGGGCTGATATGTATATACTTCATCAGTTAACTACCCATTTAAAACCGCAGTTTTTATATCCATTTGATATACAGTAAAGTTTTTATGAGCTGCTAAAAACATTTCAATAGCCTCAATCCAGACAACGGGGGCAAAAGTTTCGTCATAATCGATTCCCTCCTGCTGGCTGTATCCTTTGGTGACGAGGCGTGCTTTGTTCTGATTGATGACTCCGTGTTCATCTTTCTTGTTCTTGAAGATCCACTTCGTGCCAATGATAGACTTGTCTTTTGGTCGTTCCACCAATCTCCACACCTTCAACCTTTCAAACTGTGTGAGCTCCTCTTGCATAGCTACAATCCAGTCTGCATCCAGAAAAGCTTCCTTCACTGTCTTTGGCTCGATCTTGCTCAAAAAATTTGAGAACAGACATTCGTTCATGGTAGATCTCTGGGTTTTTACTGAGGCAGAAGGATCACCAATTATATTATCAGGTGGGTGATCCCTTGTCCATTTAAATGTGTGGGGATAAGGTTGGGGTTGTTATTGATTGGGATTTAAGTCCAGGTAGGTAATTCGGTGAATAATTTCTGAAGTTGATGGAATATCAACTGAGGTTTGGGTTTCTGAATTTTCAGAATTCAAGGGAGTTTCAATAGATTCTGGAGCTTGAATTGGTTGTACACTCTCAGCAAGTATGTGTACACCGGTCGTTGAAATTTCTCCAGAATCTTCAGAAATGGGTTGGTGTGAATGATCAAAGACTACGACTAGATCTTCAGTAATCCTGTCAGGAACCAAATTTGGAACATTAGATTTGGTCTTTTCAAAGTAGTCTTCATAACGATTTTCAAAAAGTTTATTAAGATCATTCATTTCATCTTTTTTGCTCTGGTGACTTCAATGAAGTCGTCTGTTTAGGTTTGGGTCCTGAACTGCCGTGTTCAGGAGCCATAACAATTCCATCGTCAAATTTCACATTAACGCTCTCATTGACAGTCTTTGTGCGCTTATTGTAGACTCGGAAAGCCACAGATTCTTTGGAGTAGCCAATGAATATGCCTCCATCAGGCTTTCTGATTAAACATTCCGAGGTTGTCTTTGTCATTCACGATGAAACACCTGCATCCAAAAACATGAAAAAATTTAACATTAGGAACTCGTTTGTTAATCAGTTCGTATGGTGTCTTTCCGAATCTTTTATTAATTGTCCATCTGTTCTTTGTGAAACACGAAGTTGCTACAGCTTTTGCCCAGAGGAATAACGGCAGATTAAAATATGCAAGCATCGTCCTAACTGAATTCCACAAGCATGTGGTTTCGTCTTTCAACTACACCGTTTTGTTGTGGGGTACGAGATGCCTAATATTGATGTGTTATCCTAACAGAACTCAGAATTGTCTCGAGTGACTTGTTCTTGAATTTTGTACCATTATCATATCTAATGGTCTGAACTGTAAGATGCAACTTTACTTGAGTCTTGCGTATGATGTCAATAATGATCTCTGTAGCTTCAGACTTGGATCTCTGGAAGAAAACCCATGTGTATCTTCAATAGTCATCAAATATGACCAGCACATATCTCTTCTTATTAATACTTTGTACCCGCATAGGTCCGCACAAATCCATATGGAGTAGCTCTAAAGCCCTAGTTGAAGAAAGTTCAACTTTTAACTTGTGTGAAGCCCTTACCATCTTCCCTTTTTCACATGCGACACACAACTGCTGCTTTTGAAACCGGAGAGTTGGTAGCCCTTTGACTAAACCACATTTTGCAAGATTGGTCAATTCTTTGAAGTTCAAATGGGATAGACGGCGATGCCACAACCAGGATACTTTAGATGTTGCCTTTGACAGTAAGCAAACATCTTTCTTTAGATTAATATTTTCTAAATCTATGGAGTACAAATTTGTTTTCCTTATTACCCACGAGGATTTCCTTCCCTTCCCCAGATCTAATGCTACACCTATTAGCCTTGAAATTGACTTCTAACCCTTTATCGCACACTTGGCCGATACTGAACAGATTATAGGCCAAGACCATCAACATAAAATACTTTCTGAATTGCTATTTTGTAGCACTCCAGACTCCCATAGCCTTTGATCGGACAGAATTGATCGTTGCCAAACCTTACAGTCCCGCAGAATTTGTCAACAAAATTCGTTAGGGTTTCTCTTTGTCCGGTCATATGCTTGGAACACCTGAAGTCAAGGTACCACACATGATTTACCTATAAAACGAAGTAAAACGTGAGGTACCCACTTACAGTTGGGTACTTTGAAGTTTGGTAGATCATGCGGTATTTTGTCAGGTATATTAACAGATAAATTCTTTGACTTTGGAACCCACTTTTTAACAGTCTTTTTGGGTATCCATTTTTGTACAGTTTGTTTTGGAACCGATTTTGAAATTTGCTTTCTTGGAACCCTTTGTTGTCTAAAAATAGAACTTTGTTCTTTGGAACCCATACAAACTTATCAGATTCATGCACAGATTTATCATTCAACACATGGCAATTGGCAGAATTTAAAGAAAACAATTCAGCACATGAATATTTAGAATATTGTTTAACAGGAGATTTATTACAGATAGAATTATCTATAGGACTAATCCTGTAGGGTCACCTACCTACGGATCCAATCTTGACGCGACGCCGTCCAACGAGTGCGGAATCCTCGTTGGCGGTTTAACGGATTGATCACACACACGAAACACGGAGACACACACGATGATAGACGTAAACTCGAACGTCCCGACACGTGATTCTCTCCAAGAACACACTGAAAACTCTCTGCAAGTTCGTAATCGCCCGAAAAGTAATTTCTACAAAGATTGTTAATCAAAACTGATTAACTCTTAATTATAGGCCTTAACTTCGAACTTGGCATGGACAAGTTCGAGAAGGCCCAAGCGCACGAACTTGTCCATCATTAAGTTTGTATCTAGGCCTTTGAACTTATTCCAGAACTTGTCTTTGAACTTGTTCTAGAACTTATGTTTGAACTTATCCTTGAACTTATGTTTATCAAACATATATCAAACATATGTATTAATGTGCAATTACCAACACTTGGACTATTACAAAATATCATCTATACTTAGACTGCTATGCACTAACAGACTCCCCCTTGACGGTAGCTTCTAACTATATATATTTTGTGTAAGTACTAGGTCTATACAAACTACTACAACATATAATCCCTGCTCTATACAAACCCTTACCGATTTTTGGAACTTCCTGCCTTCAGATCTCCAGCCTTCGTGAAAGAAAATCGGCTGATCATGAAGCTTTTTCAGGTCATCCTTGGATAGGTTAATTAGATGTAGCGGATCGTATACTTTCAAAATTATCTTTTCTTCTAGATCCTCCATCACTGCTTCAACCGTTTCATTGTCTACAAACCACCACTTCATGTTTGCAAGTACATCCTGTGGCATAGACTTCAACGGAACTTTCTTCAAACATCATACTGGCTTGTAAACCATCTTAGTCCAAGGTTTACCCGTATGGGGATCTATTCTCGTCTCGTCTTCAACTCTTTTGCCTGACCTTGGCTTTAGTTTTTCAAACTTCCCATATCTACCCTCCCTTCTGATAATTTTTGCAATTACTTCAGCGTAGGGGTCGTCCCCAAGTTGATAAGCTCCTTCCAGGCCAATTCCTTCACCACACATTAGGGCAATGTATTAAAGACCTTTAAGGTTCTCCTCAGATACTGAATCCTGTCTCCTCTTTTAAGAACGAAAAGCTGCAGTTCCCTATCAAAGAACCAGCTCAGAATTCCGCCTGAAAGCTTTCTTGTACTTGGCAGCCTCATCCTTTTCTTCACGACCAAGTCAGTCTTCTTCTCCTCCTTCTTAAACCATAGCCTCCTCATCTCTTCTATCGATTATTTCGCTTTCAGCTGGATCAGATTCTGATTCTTCTATAGATGCCAAGTTAAGCTCATGTAAGTCTATAACATTCTGATCATTACTTACATATTGTTCAGTGATGGGTTGCTTCGGGATCAATACCTCATCAACATCATCATCCTCATCTTCTATAACATCATCATCTGATTTCCAGTCCACAACTTCTTCTGGAATGAACTCCCCTTCTTCCAGATCTTCTTGATCAAATCTGAACTCGTCTTCATCATCAAGATCTATCAATGCTTCAATCATCTAATGCTCAACATCCTTAGAAGCTTCACCTCCTCCCATACTTGACGAACTAGGCTCCCCCTGAATGATTGCTTGCTGAGCAGTCGTTTGGGAAAGATCTGCTAGCTCACCTTCCTTTTGTGCACTTGGATCATCGCCCTCCTCATCGTCTCTCCTAACATTTCTCAACTGATCATCCCTGCAGCTACTCTCCCCCTGAGCTCGTAGATTTTTCAAAATCAGCTCAATGAGAGTCTGCATTGTCCTCAGCTCAGCTTGTTGATTAGCCACAGTTGTTTTTAACTCGGCATTCTCTTGATCCAGTCGAGCATTGTGCTGCTGCAACTCTTTCACAGCCTGAGAGAGTTGGAATATTTGGACTGTTTGGAAGTCCACCTTTCCCTTCAACTCTATGAACCGCTGATTCTCTGTGAATGAAGTCGATGTAGATGGAATGGAGGCGGATGTAGATGGAGCTGTGGTTGATGATGATGGCGCAGCCGGTAACACAGTTGGAAAAGCTGAAGTGGATGGAGCGCCCTGCATAAACCTATGCCTTTTCGCCCTATGCCTAGGAACGAGAGGAACTTCTTCTTCTTCTTCAAATTCAGATTCTTCGGTCTCTTAATCAATTAGAGCCGGTCTTGTCGATTTCCTTCTGCTAACAACTAACCTCGATCCCTATCTTCCAATCGTGATATCCGGATCCTCAGCTTCAGAACTCGATTCAGAATCAGACTCGGAGGCGGTCTCTACGTGCCTTCTGCCTCAGTCTGTTCCCTTGCGCCTTCTTCTTCAGTCTGGACCTCTGTGTCCATAAACTCAGCATTACAGGGCTGATATTTATCAATCTCCTTAAAAATGTCATGGAAATCAGCTGGAGGCTCTAACACGTCTTGAACCAGTTGTTCAGCAATATTTTGCTCCGCAGCTGTTCCTTGAGCCCATATTTCCTCAAGAGTTTGCGCCCTCTGGTCGTATTGAGGAGCCAAACTCGATGGCCCAGCAGCTTCAGTAGCTGGCTGTGGGCGAGGAGTGGACCTAGCAATCGGAGCTCTTCTAGCCGGTGCTCTTTGCCTTTGTTGCTGTTGCTGTTGCGGTGGAGCTTCACCAGTCCAATCGTCACCCTCCGGGGCAACAAAATCTGGATCTATAACTGCCCCAAACAATGGTGCCACTTGGGGCCTGACTTGCTCAGCCCTTCTCCCATTATGGGTTTAGCAGTCAGCAAATATGCGCTTATCTATCAAAGCCACGCCACTTTGATCAGGAAGTGGTGGAAAATTAAGCAAGAAATGGCATATGATCATCATGGCGAAGCGGGGATACATCAAAAATCGTTCCCTTATCGGAGATGTGATCTGGTGCACAAACTCCCCGAAAAACATCTCGGAAAAACTGAACTTCTTGTTGTATACCAAAGCAATCAACGCAGATTGCAATTTGGACACCATCGTGTCAAAGCCCGCCTTCTTTGGTGCAAAACACACCATAATAACGTGAACAAGATATCTCCATTGTCCAATCAGCCCACTTTTAACATACGATGCCTTCGTTATATCTTGGACATACCCTATCCTAAAAAATGTAGCTTGCCGAATGGGTAATGGAAAATCTATAGGCCCTGCTTCTTGTTCCTCCGTGCCCAGCTGTAGAATCTGGCTCAACATGTTAGCTAAAAACACTATAGGTTGACCGCCTACCCTTGTTCTTAGTACTGTAGGTGTAACCAAGCAATCGACTTGCAGATGCTCCCAAAATTGTTGCACATACGTCAGGGTAATTTGTAAGTTGTGGGTGAGTGCATAGGATACTCGAGATTGAGTCAGGAAATCAATCATCTGAAGATACGGTTGTGCCTCTGGAAATTGGAGATCCACTGCCATGACCATATTGTGCTTATTATAAAAAGCATGATCACCCATATCTGCACACAGAATTACCAAACAAAGTTAGTAATTAAAAATAAAATGAAAATTGTTATTTTCGAATTTGCATAACTTCGAACTTGCATAAGTTCGAAGTCCAACACATTCGAACTTAGACAAATTCGAAATTATTTAAAACCATTCGAATTTAAATAAATTCGAGATATATATTCGAACTTGACTGACTTCGAACTTATAGATATTTCAACAAGTTCGAACTTTCTGACAAGTTCGAACCTGAAGAACAAGTTCGAAGTCGGTCGCATTCAACTTAAAAACTAAGATTTTAACCCCATTTGACTTAATCAACAGTACAATCTAGTCCTATTGGGTTCTAATCGAAGTTATTTAGCATTTATTTGAAGTTTTATCTTTCAAAACTCGTGATTTCAAACCACCTAGTTTCAAATATTATAAACATCAAATAAGTTCGATTTTTGCCACAATAATGTCCTAAACTACACGTACTTAGTATTTTGACGAGTACTATACCTAAGTATACGTGTATGTTCGAGAAATAAAGGGAAAACTTCGAGGAATAGAACGAAATTCGAGAATCGGTATGTTTGAGAATAAGTTCGAAATCGCCGGAGCACAAGTTCGAGAATTCAAATTCGAGGGTAGATGCCTTAAATGAAGTACTGTTGACCTATTTATATCAACTACCTTCGAACTTAGCATAAGTTCGAACTTCCTGACAAATTCGAAGTTAAGTTCGAATTTGTCTAAATTTCGAACTTAAGTGAAAATTTTGAAAATCCTTGAATAAAATTCAACTTTTTCAACATTTTCGGGTAACAGAATTTTTCTAACTTTGCAAGATCATTCACATTAAACAACAGATTTTCACACAATTTTTGTTTCTTCAACTAAAAATGCATCCAAGTAACTTTGACCTTTATCCTACGTAAAGTAAAATAAAATAAAGTAAAATAAAATGAACTAAAATAAAATAAAATAAGAATAAGAATAAAACTTAAACTACTCGGAAGTACTTTAAAAATTACGACCTATACTAACAAAATATTTTTGCGAGAAAGTCAAAGAAAGTTCAATCAGATAGCAATGTCAAACACACTTTCAGTATTACACTTTCACACTTAGGAATTTTTTATTCCTTTGGTTGTTTGTCGTGATATACATTCCAAGTCGATTGTCGGTATGACTTTCCCTTTTAAACTTTTAACACTTTGGAAATTCCCTTGGCCTTTTTATTTTTCAAGAAACTACCTTACGTGTCCCATACTTAGATATACTTCTATGATCAAGGCAGACACACAATGATTATAACTTTTTGGTATTGCAAATTTTCTTTAAAAGGCAAACGTCGGACACAATTCTGTATTTATATACAACAGAGTGTCTTAGTTTGTCTTAGAGTTTATTTTAAGTTAGCAAGACAGCGGTGACAGGTCTATACTTACGTACAACAAAGCGACTTATTTTGCTAACTTGAGTCAAAACAGAGGTGACAGGTCTGTACTTACGTACAACAAAGCGACTTATTTTGACTCCCTCTTCATTATCAAAAATTTTCTTTTCTTTTCTTTTAAGATGTATTTTGATGTTGCTATACATCCCCCAGAAAATTTGCATACCTCATTTAAGATCATTGTCTGTATGTCTCTAACATAGAAATTAAGAGCATTTGGTCATACATCTAAGTTAGTTACACATATGACTTTTTCTTGATTATTTTATTAGCTGTTAGGATTTCCTTTGTGTATTATGCCTACCAACACATCAAACAAGAAAGTGCATATCACTTAGAATTTAAGGTGCATTATGTGTGAAGCTTAACACTTAGAGATTGTTTCGACTGTGCTAATTTTCGTCACTTTGAACCTATGTATCTAAGACTTAACTCATTTTCCAATATTCTCTTTTTTTTTGAAATTTTTATGGTTTTCTCCATTTTTTCTTTTGTTTTCCATTTTCTAAGATAAGCTAATAAACTAACCTACTAACTTACTATAAAAGAAAATAAAATCTACTAAACTACTAACTTACTATAAAAAGAAAGAAAATATACTAAGGTCAAGTTACTCTGGATTACGCATACCATTTAGTTGAACTAACAACTCAAAGCGTGACTTTTCAAAAGCTTTAGTGAATAAATCTTCATTATTATCTTCCTTTGCCACTTTTACCAGTTTTATTAAGTTCTTTTCAGCATAATCACGTATGAAACAATGTCTTATGTCTTTATGCTTTGTCTTACTGTGTTTAACTGGATTATTAGTTATAGCAATTGTAGATTTATTATCTATCCTAATGGGAGTATGAGTGTAAGTCAAACCGTAATCCCGTAATTGTTGTTGTATTCACAAAACCTGTGAACAGCAACTACCAGCAGCTACATATTCGGCCTCGCACGTTGACATGGCTACCGAAGTCTGTTTCTTGCATTTCCAGAATACGAGTCTCCCTCCTAGTAACTGGCAACCTCCAGTTGTTGAATTCCGGTTCAAGCTGCGACCACCATAGTCAGAATTCGTGTATGCTTCCAATTCTAGATCACCATCAGCGTGATACCAAAGTCCCAGCTTTGGTTTTGACTTGAGGTATCTCTGAATCCGCTTCACGACTTTTATATGCATTTCTTTCGGATTAGTTTGGAACCTAGCACAAATACACACAGCAAACATAATGTCAGGTCTAGAAGTAGTTAAATACATGAGTGACCCGCTCTGTAACACACAAATCTTTCGCTCTCCATTCTATACTTAGACTGCTATCGTCACACAGGATGCACTAACAAATCCTATCTGTAACACACAAATATTTCACTCTCCATTCTTGTCTAAAACTCTTGTTTTGCTTTGCCTGTTGCTTCTTTCTCCATAATTTCTTCGATGAACTTTTCACAATATAATCTGACATAACAGAATAACAAGAATTAGTCAATTTAGAAATTACCCTTAGTCTGCAAAATCTTCTTACCTTCAAAAGCATGTGCTTTCTTTTCAGTTGAAACCTTTGATGAAGAGGATTCACCTTTTTTGAATTTTGGAATAACAGAAGTAACTTTTGTTTTCTCCTTTTCCTTATGTAAAACAGGTAAAGGTACTGATTTAACCTTAGAATCTGTGAGTATTATTTTCAAAATACTAACAGGTTCTTTAGGTTTATCAGTTTGTTTGTCATGAAGAGGTTTAATAAACTCATCAATTTTGACAAACATTTCCTCCAATGAGTTAAAATCAGAGTTCATATGCAGATCAAATTCTTTTTCAGTATTGATAGAATCAGTTTTAATTGAGGATATCTGATTTGGTTGAGTTTTGCTTTCGGGCTGGTTTTTAAGTTTTATTTCCAAATCTTTAATTTCAGCCTGAAGCTTTTCATTTTTAGACTCAAAAGATTTAAGCTTCAATTGAAGATCAGAATTGATCTTTTCAAGAATCGAGTTCGGAATATATGGCATTTGAGTGTCAGATGTATTTTCAGACAAATCTTTATCAGAATAAATCTTAATATACTCTTCTGAAATGCATGAATTTTGATAACTGTCATTTAGTTTGTTATAATCCAAAGTATTTTGCATTTTGTCGTTTCTCAACCTTTTCAGACATTCAGCTGATTCTACCTCATTTGAAGCTTTTAAGAATACCATTCTCAATCCTAATTTCATATATCTAACATCATAAAGAGTTGGTGAACACGAAATAGCTTTTGTTAGATATTTAGGATTTGTCCAACCAATACCTGATTTGGAATTATAAAATCCGGTATCTTTTGGTTGATTCAAATGGATTGTGTGATCCGTTTGACCTCTTTTAGTGAACTCTTCTTCCAAGGATTTGATTTTCTCATACAACTTTGTTCTTTCATCAAAGATGGAATGATATTTTACAGAATAACTTGATGATTCTGACTCAGCTAATTTCAGTTTTTCTTTTAAGTCAGATATATTGTTACTCAGCTTTTGATTCTCACTTTCAATTTCATTATATTTATCTTGCAAATCAGAAATTGATATTAATGCTAATGCCTTATCCTTGGAAAACTCTAACAATAACGCATGTTCTTGTCTTAATTTGTTTTTGTAAGGTCCACCCTCTACGGATCTATCAAGGTGTGACGGCGACAAACGAGCGCTAACGGATCGATCACACGGGAACACAGAGCCAAACACGACGCTAGCCGAACAAGTATCGACCCCACACGATATATTGCTCTGGTTAAATGCTATGAAACTCTCTGAATTCGCCTTGTATCTCACACACACGAATCTGAAAGCTATGTTCGAAGTGTTTTTGAATTTGTAAAGATAAGTTCATGAAATATCTCTTAAGGTTGTGCATGGCCCAAGCCCACGAACATATAAGTTCAAGCCCATGCAGATAAGTTTGTATGAACTTATCAGGGCTAAGTTCGTACGAACTTATTCTCATAAGTTCATAGCCTCATGAACTTATTACCATAAGTTCATATCTCATGAACTTGTCTTCATAAGTTCATATCTCATGAACTTATCTAGCAATCATGAACTTAATCATGAAAATATGAACACAATACACTATCATGAACTTAAGACATAAATATGAACAAACAATCATGACTTGTATTAATAAACCCCTATCTATTACAAAAACTAGACTGCTATCGTCACACCGGGTGTACCAACAGTTTTCCAAGGAATGAACATTTTTTATTTCGGCTTTTAATGATTTTTCAAATCGTTTGAACATATAAGCCATCAAAAAATGGAATTCATGATGGAACTGCTATTATGCATATCAAGATTGCAATCTAAAAAATGTGTGAGTTTCAGTGTTATGTTGATTTAAATTAATTGTCTGATAGTTATTTATTGATCGTTGGATTTTTTTTAATTTTGTAATAATCTTCATACGAGGCGGATATGATTCGACACACTTAGATGCTTATTGTTTTTGGTAGTCGTAATAAAACATCAAACACTATGAATGTTATTTATGTTGGTAAATGTTTTTTTTTGTTTATCTTGGTTGTATTGAAATGATTTTAATGATCTTAAGTAAATGTTGTTTTTAGTATGTATGAAAACTTCTACCTTAGCTGAAAAGATTAAATTTTAGAATCTAGTTGTTACAAATTAATATACTTTTAAATTATTACAAATTAAAAATTAGTGGAAATTTTGTGACTATTGTTAACTAAAAGTGATACGATAGTGACCATCTTTTTTTTTTTTGTCTTCAGTAATAAATTAGGGACCATCATTTTCTCTAGTCGTAAATCAGTGACTCTTTTTGGTCATTAATAACAAATCAATGACCACTGTTTTGGTCTTTAAGTTAACAAATACTATTAACTAACCCTAACCAGTGACCTTCTCTTGGTCATCAAATATTGATCACTAATCAAAATTTAGTGACGACTTTTACTAGTTAGTGACGAAATTCAGTGATAAACTTAGTCATCACAAAAACAGTGACCATATTATTTTGATAATTATATAATGACCACCTTCATATCTTCGCTATCTAGAATTGGTGACGGACCTTCAGTGACAATTATTGACCACAAAAAGTTTAGTCATTAAATGTCATTTGTGACCTTATTTACACTCTTAGTGACCAAATTATTTTCGTCACTAATAACCTTTTTTGTTGTAAGCAAATTATATAGATCCTTATGTTTTTATGTGTGAAATAAATAATATTGTTATTACCATTAATTGTATAGTCTTAACGTAGCTCAGAATCCAAAAGTAGCATCATTTTAAATCCAAATCATGTCTTAAGCATATACTCTAAATTAAAATGAGGAAGAAATAGTAGTGATCTCCAAATAATAAACCAATTATGAATCATCAAACTCAGACGTGTCAATCTACAGAGTGTTTCAATAGACACATTTAAGAATTTTCTATATGGGGCTATAAATGAACTAGAAATGCGACCTTCATGTTATGTCATGTCATGTTTATAAAATGAACGTAGAACTCAATTTTTGAACATAGTCATTTTTTGAACCACTCATACTCCGCTTCAATACAAAAAAGTATACTGTGGCTAGCCGTTGAATAACATCGACTTTGGCTTCTGTCAAAATGTCTATAGGCAAGAGAGTAATCCCTTGAGTAGCACCGACTCCTAATGCAGGTTAGATCCTATGTTGTACAAGACCTATGTAGTGTGCAGGTGTACAAGTCTTAGCTTTTGTTGGAGTGATTTTCCAGATTGCAAGATCCATCACGTTTATGAACACTTAATTTATTAAAAGTGAAAGTGTAAAACCTATTTCTGCTCCAATCTATCGGGTATAATCGATAATGAATTATATCAAACAACAAGAGAAGTAATTAAGTAAGTTTGCAATATAAAATAACAACTAAAATTAAAGCACAAACTAATGGGTACGATTGTATACAAAAGCCCATCTTTATAGAAGAGCATCAATAAATTAGAGTAGAAATCAACTAGAAGCGTTAACAAACGCATTACGAATTAATACATCATATGTTCAGAAAAGTTAACACATGAAAATCTCATACTAAATAGGGGATTATCATAGGCCTAAACGAACTTAACATGATACATCCTCAACCCAAGATACCACCATCGGGTGTGATATTTGACATCTCTACCTTGTGATGTGCATAAATAAATCGAAACAATAAGCAATAAAACAACAACAAATAAGTACAAGTTGACATCCGAGTCTTGCAAATCATTCACTAACCCATGGGCCAATAGAGCTAGTCAAGGCATATCTATAAATCAACAGTTATATTGCGTAAAGGAGAAAACAATAGATGAAATAAATTCAAACAAACATGACTAGGTAACTCACCACATGTTTTTCTTTTGGTCATAATGTAACAACTTGAATAATTAAGAGGCAATTAACTTTCCCGAAGTTATTTAAATTATGAGCTAAATGTAATAATGTAAGTTAATTATATTTATATAGGTATATATGTATATGTGTATGTATGTATTTCAAGTATTTCTAGTTATGATAATATACTTTGTGTATTATTATAATAAAGCTTGGTTGAAAAGGGACACTAAATGAAAGAAAAATGAATTTAGGAGTAGTTGGGGTGGCCAAAGGCCAAACTCCTTATGTCTTGCTTTTCAAAACTGTGACCAACACACCCATACACACACACACACACCCTCGTTTATGTATGTGTGTTTTTCCAATTGAAAGAGAGAAAAAGAAGGAGTTTAGGGTTTTGTTGGTGGAGGCAAAAATCTTGAAGATTAAAGCTTGAATATTTCACATTATAGGTGATTACGTGAGGTATAACCTTCCTCCTCTGTTTCCTCATTCGTTATCTTCATTCTCTCCATTTTAATGGAGGTGAGACCAAATGGGTTTTCAATGATTTGTTATGAAATTGATCACAACATCAAATGCTGTTGTAGTATGTTTTTAACTAGTTATAGTGGAGCTCAAACATGTAGATATATTGATGGTATGTGTTGGATTGAGTTAAAAATTCAACTAGGGCTCAAATGGAGCCTTGAGTCAATGTAGTATTGTTAGTGTAATTTTGATGCCACAAATGAGCTTAAATGAGTATATTTATGTTGTGTAAACATTTCCAAGTGATGACATTTGTTAGAACTGAGTTTCGAGAAGTTTTGTGATAAAAATCTTCTTATTGTGCAATTCTACACTAAGGCACGACGTGCCCTATCAAATCCAGACCCTATGCTGCCACTATGTCATGTCTTTAAGGCAAACCATGAAGTTAAGGCGTGATGTGCCTTTTTCAGGGCACACCATGCCTTTTTTACTTTTTGCCTAAAAATCATATTTGGAACCTCAAGGACCTATGTAAGGTTGTAATACTTGTATTTCAAATTAAATGGAAATGTTTAAGGGTTCCAAAACTAAATTCCAAGTTCAGATCTCGTTGGTCCCAAAATGAACCAAGGCTTTCGATTTGAAACGTGAAATATTATTGAGAGGGTTTTATGTGTTTTATAGCATGGTTGAACTTATGTTTACACTATATAAACATTATGTAGGTATTTGGATTGTCGAAGCCTATACGTAGCGGTGGCTTAACCCTGGTTAGACAATTATGAGTCGATTTGAGAATCCGAGACTATACTTTCCAGATTGTGAGTTTTAGGAGTAATGTCTAATAAATATTTCATGTTACATTGTTGTTTATGCCTTTATTGCTAAAATGTTATTTTAATCATGCATATTGTCATACTTGTTGAGATCATTCATGCAGTTATTCAATATATATGAATTCACTTTGCCATGCTTGATTGTGTTAATTATGGATCACATTGTAAATGTTGGAACTTAACAAATATGCATGCTTACTTAAGTGAATGCTCAAATGTTTAGTCATGAAATTTTGTTATATGATGTCTTGCTTGATAGTTGAACCATTTATATTATAATTTTAGTTTATGTTGATGGGTCATTCAATATGACAGTTTAATTGGTTAGTAATTTTCGATTAGGGACATTTAATCGGTATGCATAGAGTTAGCTACCGGACGGTGTTCAATAAAAAAGTGGAACCGATAATGGTTAATGATTAGTTTGGTCATATACATGGACGCTCTTGATTGATCCTTGAGAACGTTATCATTGTTTGAAGCACATTGGATCTAAACTTATTTGTGGTTCATGGTTCAGACCCAATTGGATGTACAAAATTTATTCCTGGCCCAGTTGGATTGCTGGATGCCCGAGGTACTTGAATTGTTGGAAGTTTGCGTACTATGCTAGGGAATTCTCGTACTATGTTAGGTACGGCCTCAAACTTTGCTAGAGGCAATACCCAACGTACTTAAATTGTTGCGAAAACCACTCGCGTACTTGAATTGTGAACCCTATACTTGAGAGAATTAAATGTGGTTATATATAGTGAATTATGATGGAATTACCTCATGTGAGGACAACAACGGGTAACCTTTCAGTGGTGATGAGTATCACACATTGGGTTGCAGTCATGACAGGTTATCCTAGTGGCGGTGTTGGCTTCATCTGAAGATGGCAACGAGCCACTTTCATGGTGATGATAAATTTGACACATAGGATGCAAGCATATTAGCTTCACCTTTGTTGTTGGGTTATCATTAGTAAGTACTTGGTAACATAATGTGTTGGCTATGTAAGACAACTATATATAAATATTACAACATGTCACTTGACCTGTGTTGGAATCCCCACCTTGACTTGGCTAGGCCCCGGTGTTGTGGATTCAGTAGTCCTCCACGAGGTGAGGCAATCTTTGTAAAACATATATGATAAACTAAATAAAGGGGAGATTGGGTACGTGAATCCAATAGTCCTGAGCGATGGTGAGGTTACCACATCCCAAATTGGTAAATGAATCATGATAATTGTAACAACCTGAACTTACTTTTGCCTTAATTAGCAAGTTTATATTTGCAATTTAGCAATGTAACTTATGTTAAGTTAATGAAAGATTGTTTCTAAAGCTATTGTTTTATTTATATAAAAGGTAAGTAAAGGTACAAAATGTCCTTTGCCCAAACTTTTGACAATTAAACACATATCAATGGATTAATATCCACCAAATCAATCCTTCTACTCATTTCTAATGGCCAAAAAAACGTCTTGAGAGATTCTCTCACTAGAAAGCTCTTCATCTCTCTAAGATTCCTTCACAAATTGTTGATCACATTTAAAGATTCAAGTTGCAAGTTGATAGATTGTCATCAAACAACAAGATAATAGCAGGAAAACAAGGTAAATAACCTTTGATTATCATCTTAAACGCATGTACAGAGTCGACGGTTTCTAGAAAGCATGAGATCAAGAAATTGTCAAATTACTCTCAAATTAATTTATAAAACTTGCATAAAAACTTAATCTAATCATATGCATGTATAAAGGAGTTTAATTGTTGATTTTAGTATGATTGTGGTATAAAATGAAAATCGTATTATAGACCAAGAAATTTAACCTCGATCCCATGAATAGGTTGTGGTTGACCGGGTGTCAAGGGGAATAGATCCTGAGATTTGGCCATAGTGGCCCGCTGCCTTGGATTGGTTAAGTGTGCATGATCTTTTACCTCACTATTCGCCTATGCTCCTTAATTTTTATGCTATAAAATAGTAGTGTATATATACATGTGAACTAAGACCCCGAGACTCATATGTCTCAGGAAAGGAGGTAGAGTCTGGACTTCTTGATCATTTAGATAAAAGGAAACGATGAGTGTATGTGTGCATTGCATATGTGTCTCATGATCAAATATAAACAATAAGAAGTAGCATATATGTGTTTGTGTTCTGTAAGGTCTTAACCCCGAGATTCAATCTCGGGTGTGTTGTGCGATCAAATACAGCACCAACAATGATAGTATATGTAGTTGTGTGTATTAGAAATGTCCAAGAAGTGTATGTGAACCATATATGTACATATGTGATGTGTGTGTGCATTGTGGATGCCTAGACCCCGAGATTAAATCTCGTAGTGCTCAGTTTGTCAAGCAGAAAAAGCAGCAATATATTGGGATGTGTCACTCTTTCAAAACAAAAACAACAGTGGCATAACTATCAAATGTGTGTTATAATCTGAAAAACAGAAATAGCAACAACATTAAGCAGTCATTAGGTGTGTGTGTGTGTTCATGTCGTCAAGAACAAACAACAGCCATGTGTGTGTGTGATTCATGTTTACGACACAACAATTCATTAAGTGTGTGTGTGTGTATTCTTAGTTATAAAATATAGCAACAAGTATGTGTGTCTAGCAGAAACCCCGAGATCAAATCTCGGGGTATGGTGATGTAGTGAAATGTGTGGTGTGGTGTGGTGATGAATGGTGTGAAGTGTTGGTGTGGCCTTGGCCCTTGGCTTAGTCATTCTCGGCCCTAACGCCTAAGTCCTAGGTCATTGGCCTTGTTTCATTAGGGCCACAAGATTTGCATATGTATGTGTTTAAGTTAATTTCATTAGTCATTCTAAGGTCTAAAGATAGAATCACATGTGTGTCCGTTATGTCCATTATGTGTGTATATATATATATATATATATATATATATATATATATATATATATATATATATATATATATATATATATATATATATATATATATATATATATATATGTATATATATATATATATATCCGTGACATAAAAAGTCTAATCAATATCTAAGTCATATACATGAGCTACAGAATGTCATCATCAACAATAGAATCTTATAATAAAGTCATTTAATGTCCATAAAGCTCATGTATATATGAATGTCATATAACGAACATGTCTATTTAAATCTAAACTATGTAATAAAGTCAAAGTCTTAAAAAGTGAGTAAAATTTGTAAAGACATTGTCAAAGTACAGTCAAAGCTACAGAAAGTGAGTAAAGTCCATAAAGGCAAGCTAAAAGTCCAGATTGTCTGAGTATAAAGTTATCAGAATCCTGAGATAACTTAAGAGGTGGAATAATCGACTTATAAAAGTCAAAGTCAACTTCAGAGACATAAACTAGTAAACTTGTGAGTTGTAGATTTATCCGTATACATGTTTGTCTTTCAGTGAGATATATTAGTGTTCTAGCTTTAATTGAATGTCCTTATATAATATTCAAGCTAGAATATGGTCTGTGCACACTATGGTAAGGTGTTGCCATGTGGATCATGATAGCATGTTGATACCATCTATCCAATATATTGTTACAATTGTCTTCAGTTACTGTTATGATAT
Source organism: Centrapalus pauciflorus (assembly GCA_020465985.1). NCBI lineage: Eukaryota > Viridiplantae > Streptophyta > Magnoliopsida > Asterales > Asteraceae > Centrapalus > Centrapalus pauciflorus. The sequence continues at coordinate 108,834 of JAANYP010007032.1, read as the reverse complement.
GTTACTGCTATCATTGCTTTGGTTACCTAAGCTTACTTTCATGTACTTGCTTCTTTGACTTATACGTCCATATTTCAGTTTATCAGTTATGTTTGGTATATTATTGACCTTGTCTATGTCACCTCTTCACATAAACTAATGGTTGTCCACTACGATGTTTGTTCATGTTATCATACTGGTATCTAGCCCAGTATATTGTGGATAGCTTCCACTACAGCGTGTGTGTGGGAATTGACATCATCTTGTTCTATTAGTCTTATGTCTCAAAATGTCTGGCTGATGGTGGCAACTTTGTGAAAATCACGCTTGTACATGGTTTGTCAATATGGCATGTTAACTATTAAATCTATAAACTCACTAATCCAATTCTTACAGTTATTGTTAATCTCTTTATAGGAAAAGAGAAAGGTGAAGGTCAAGTTGGTCTACGTTCATAGGATTTGCAGGTTTAAGTTGAAGTCAATAGACCGCTACTCAAACTACATTTTGGTATACAGTCGTCGTGGTGATATTAGGTAGACGTAATGTGATGTATTGGGGTGATTGTAATAGACTAGTGTCATGTACCCTTTATAACTTATTTCTAAATTTTGTACCATAATATATTCTGCCTGTTTAATAAAATCTATCCTAGTTGTGATTGTTATTGTATTGGTAGTTGGGACCTAGTCGTTAAGATTTTCCTGCAAAGGTGGGTCTTACGATAATAATTTGATATCCTATAAAAATTAATATGAAAAACCAATAGTCATCAATGAGATGAGGTGAACTGTTACATAAGATGTAAATTGATTATTGTCAAATGTTTGATAATAGTTGAACTAATTGGTATGCATGACATTAACATGTTATTGTTATTTATATTAATCTTAGAATAAACTAAACAACTTTTGTTGTTTACCGTTTAGTTGTTAACCCTTTAATAGGTTTTATGATATCATGCTAGAAATATTTTGACTTACTTATTGTTGAAGATTATAGATTCGAGATTGATGGTATGCCTTGGTCGTTGTGTTAGATTTTGGGTAGTTGAGTTCCTAGTCTACACTATTTGTTTGTAGGATCACCACTTGTCTCCTTGTAGACTCGACAATTTGTATTTGGTTGCATCACTTGCGCTGCATGAATTGTAAAAGTTTTAATTCTACCATAATTCTGTAAGCATTAATGTATTAATTATTGTTAATTACACTTAAATATGTATTACGATGTTACAGTCGTTTCACATAAGACTATACCAATCCTTCATTAAAGCATAAAATAAAATTCAGATGCAACCAATTGTTGAAGTTCAAATCAGAACCTTTTTATTGAAACATCAAATTGTCACCATAAACATAAGTTACATACGCAAAAATTATATCCAAACTATGTTTCTTTAAGTTAGTAAACAAGAATAAGAGAGTGAGAGTAGTAAGATTGATTCATCAGATTTATGCAACTATTTAGCTACATATTTCAATAGTCACACACATATAGATATGTATACTAAGAACGATATGAAGTTATGAACTTTTATATGAATATAATTAATACATTAGATTACTGGTCAGTTATATTAGTCGGATAACAGTGTTAGACACTATGTAATATGGCTATTCTTGATTTTGCTTGTGGCAAGGGATAAATGCTTACAGCAAGAAGATTTTATATGTGTTTTTTTCTTCAAGGTGTAATCTTCAAGTTTGCATAAAGAAGTCAATATAATGAGACAAACAAAACAACCACATTTTAGGCGTTTCTCCCAATGTATAAATCATTTTGACACCTTGAGTTGCAACCACATTCATAGCAGTCTAGCAAACACCTTTAGAATGCAATTGTAATTGTTGAATTGCAATTTTGATAGCATATTTCCAACAATTTTTTTCCCAAATCAAAAAAACCTAGAAAAATTGGTTGCCGATTGGTTAAAAACCTTTGAAGAAACTTATCTGATTATTCCTTGAGTGGCACTCGGACGCATCACTTACAAGAAAACCTAGCTTCGATCACAAATATAATTGCTTCAATAAGATTTTAAAGAAATTAGCTTTCACTACATAGATGAAAAGTAAATTTGGATGTTTGATTGTCGATAAGAGGTTCAATTGCTAAGATAAGTTTCGATAGTAAAAGTTATATTTAATTCCAATCACAGTTTAAAAAAAGCGATGGTGAAGATGATTCAAATTTGGTTTTCACCAAATATCTTCGATTGTGAATTAGGATGCACAATGATTTTGTATAAAATGATAGTTCAATGAAACAAACTTTGAAAGTTTCGAATACACATGACCATTACAAGAGTATTCTTTAATCTCGTATCTTATTCGAACAGACGAGGCGATGATTCCACCATAATTTATGCAACCAGACAGAGGCGATTCTACCAACAATCCAAGGGTGTACGTGGAAACCTCTTGGATCCAAACATTTTCTATGGTCCATGTTAAATTTATTTAATTAGGATACCTCTTCTGCTAATTATTTGACACCCCATGAGCCCATCCATTTTTCCAGCCCTAGTCCATAGGTGTTAAATTTTTTGAAGGAATCGACTTTTCAAAAAACTTTCAACATGAATCCCTACTTGAGAGGTTGATTTAATATATTCTTTTTTATATTATAAGTTAATTCATTCTTTTATATATTGGTTGTTGTGTTAGTTTCCGTATAAAAAGTATAACATTATTGAGATTAGTGTTTATTTATTATTATAAATTCGTTTAGATTAGAGTTTATTAATTGTGAATATTAGGATTGTTGAAATATCATGACCACTGTAGTATAAGTTGATGATTGTTGGAATTAGGGTTTATTCGTTATTATAAAATGGTTAAGGCTTATGATTGTTGATGTCGTTAACTTAAAAAAGACGTTAAATAATATTAATAATGATGTAATTTTAGATGAGTTTAATGGCATAAAACACGTTGTGAATAATGGTAAGAACTTTATTCCAAATTATTTTATATATTTTGGACACTGTTTCATTAAAATCCTGGAATCATCACTCCAACCAGAGGACCAATAACGAACTCATGTCACTAATCATCAAAGGAGTTGAAATTCGTACCTAGTTTAGGTGAAAATTGAGTCAGTTCAAGCCACAAATCGAAAGGAGGAAGAAAGCTTGTGTGCCTTTGTGGGTTGAGGATCTTCTCTGTGAAAAATACTACACCTCGAAAATCTATTGTCTATTTAATTCCTCAATCCGTGGTATCGTACTAGGGGTTTTTATATAGGATATTAGAGGTGGAAGCTCTAGCCGATGAAATTAACACCGTTTGTGCCTTATAAGGAGTATGTTCTTCTCTATGAAATTAGCAGCGAAAAAACAGGAGTATTATAGATTAGTTACATGCAAAGATTCACTAAAGGGGCGTTTTGGTTTGCAGATTTTTTTTCTGGGATTTGCATTCTGTCAAATAATTTGTATTATACAGCATTTTCATTTATCAGGATTATATTTTACAAAAAAAATTCTAATCTGGAAACCAGACACAAGATTTTAATGCCCTTGTTGGGAAATATTCTAAGTATGTCAAGCTGTTAGTTAGATTTCTCAAACTGTTAGTAGATTTTCTGTGTAATTACAAAGTTCAAGCTGTTAGTTGAGTAAGTTCGAGCTGCTAGTTCAAAAGTTCAAGCTGCCAGTGCTCAAGTTCAAGCTGTTCAACAGATAGACTTCAAGCTGCTCAACAGTTCAATAAACAGAAAGTGCTGAAATTCAGGAAGAGATTTATTTTTGAAGATTCAAGCATATCTACTACCAGAGAAATCAGAGTTTTTCAAGCAAACAAATCAGAATGCTTTATATATAGATAGAATAGGTGTTTCTATTGTAAGTCTGCACGTACAACTTTTGATTCAGTTGTAATTGCTTTCTGATTAAGCTTTCTCAAGCCTCTAAGGTTGTAAAACCCTAAGAACAGTCTGTGTTCTTCGTCTAATCAAACAGAATAGAGGTGATTGTAATCAGTGAGTTTGGCAATACAAAAGATTTGATTTTTGATTATATTTATGTGTTATTTGTTCTGAAAGCTTTTCTTAAAACAGTTAAGTGTTATTTCGCAAACTTCTTAATTGGACTTTGATTCAATATAAGGTTATTGGTTTTATACTCTGATTGATTCAAACTAGTTAATCTTAGGTAGTGATTTTGATCCTGTCAAGTGGTATCAGAGCCACAGGTTTTTCTTTGTTATCAAAGTCAGAAGCTTTCTTTTAATATTTTTATTTTTCTGTAATGGAATTTGATAACAGCAGTAGTGGATCTGGGCAAGGACTCAAAGTGCCTATGCTCAAACCCACTGAGTTCGAGATGTGGAAACTCAGGATTCAATAACACATTCAATTTATTGATTATGCCATATGGGAAGCTGTTGAATTTCATCCTGTAGTTGATCCTGAACTAGATGCTGAGGGCAAGCCCATAAAAACACCTCCAAAGACTGAACTTGAAAGAAAGGCTATAATGAATGAAGTGAAAGCTCTTACACTCTTACAGATAGCCATTCCAAATGCTTATCAACATTAGTTTAAAAAGTTCTATACTGCTCATTCTCTTTGGATTGTTTTAGAGAAAAGATTTCCTGGCAATGCTAGCACCAAAAGGAATAAAAAAGATATTCTAAAATAGCAGTATGAAAACTTTTCTGATGGAAAGAATAAAAACCTTACTCAAATTTTGACAGGTTTAATAAACTGATAGGTGAATTGGAGAGTGCCAAATTCAGCTTGGATCAAGATGAAGTAAACAGAAAATTCCTTAGATCACTTGGTGAAGAGTGGACAGTCTATGCTGCCCAATGGAGAACAAAAGATACTCTTGATGAAATAGAGTTGGATGACCTTTACAACAGTCTGAGAGTGTTTGAAACTGAGATTGAAAATAAAAAGAAATCCTTTTCTTACAATCATAACACTGCGCTGCTGTCATCAGCATTAACTGATAAATCTAACTGTTGTGATTCCTTTTCAGGTGCTGATGGTAACTCTACTGAAGTTCATTATGAAGCTTTTGTTGCCAATGATGGACTGTTTACTCTAAATGCTGAAGATTTAGAACAAATCCATCCAGATGATGTAGAAGAGATGGACTTGAAATGGCAGCATGCTATGTTGACTATGAGGGCTAAAAGATTTCTGAAAAGAACTGGCAGACCAAACTTTCAAGCCAGACCAGAAGGCAAACCAACATTTGATAAATCAAATGTTGAATGCTTTAAATGCCACAAGCTTGGACACTTTGCCAGAGAATGCAGATCCCAAGGTCAACATCCACCAAGACCCCAGCAAACTAATCAAGCTTCATCATCACAAGCACTTGTTTCTCAAGAAGACAATGTGTTTGACTGGAGTGATCATACAGAAGAGGAGTTTCAAAATCAAGCTCTTATGGCATAAACATCTAATGTCACTTCCACTGAACTACCATCTCAGGTAAATGCTAAACTGTTCTCAAACATGCAAAAATATGGTTAAAAAGTAAAGAGATGATAATGAGAGCATGTGCAAAACTCTAGCTAAGATGGAAGAAAGGAGATATGAGTACATGCAGGCCATAGAAGATCTTGAAAAACAGATCAATGACTATAAAGATAATGAGATTCAGATGTGTGACACCCTCTTGCTTTGATATTATAATAGAAATCACCAGGATCAACAAACAACCCAAGGTTTAACATAATAATTGAAATTGAGTACTTAAATCAGAGTTAGGCAAATCCACACTAAAGCAATGAAAGTACATGTCTACAGTGATAAAGTCTAACTATTACAACATCACAAATTGATTAACAGTCATGTAATATCCCAGCCCCAAAGCTATATCCGTGTACCAATAGCTTCTAAAGTCTCCGAGATATTGAATTGATTTGCTTAAGTAGAAGGTCCTGCTACACTTTTGCCTTTGCCTGAAAACATTTGTGAGTCAACTGTAAGCTAAAGCTTAGTGAGATAACAGATTATGCAAACAACAAATATTTCTTTACAAGCAATGCTTAACCATGGGTAGTGTAAGCCCCATGTATGTAAAAACAGGCAGTGTAAGCCTCAATGTATGTGTAAAACCATGCAGTGCTAGCATGGGGTGGCAGGTCAATATGCTGATCGGGGATGTGCCGAACCTGACGGGATAACGAGTGGGATGATCAGTCCCCGACAGTGGCCTGCTGTCAGCCCCAGTCCAGGTCGCATCAGAGTTTGAAGTAATGATCATGCAGTGCAAGCATGATGTAAATAAATGCACTTTCAATTGAACGCTGGCTACATGTATATTACATGTCAAGTATGAGTGTGCATTATAACGACAAATCATGTACGAGTGCCAAATGATGTATATGAACAATGTGAACATGCCATTGAATGTATAAACATGAATGCAAAAACAATAAATGTTCGAATGACAATCTGTTACTCACAGTGATTGGTATATTGTGACTTGTCTCTGAATCAATGTGTGTTTTGATAACACCACAATGATCTGTAAAGTAAGTGTAATAGTGATTTTGTGTCAGTAATTGCTTAAAACTTGTATTATGTAATTTTAAAGGAAATGGGGTCTGAATTCGGACCACATCCGAATTCGGATGGTCCGAATTGTAGTTGGTCCGAATTTGGGGTGTTGATCCGAAATAGGGGTCCCAAATTGGCATGATCCGAAATTGGGATGGGGATTCGAATTGTCCTTTGGTCCGAATCACTGCAGGTCCGAAATTGTGTTGGTCCGAAATGTTTGAACAGGACCCGAATTCGGATGGTCCGAATTCGGTCCATACGGATCCGAGTTCATACTTATAAATTTTCCAATATTTTCCAGAATTATGATTTTGACCATTTTTGCATGTTTTGAGTCTAACATTATAAATATGAACTTATATGCTATCACTTAACTTATATCATCATATTTATGTACCAAAATAACCCATTTATGTGGCTTTTTCTATGTGTCTCGATGAACACACACACTAAAACACACACTAATTCAAAAATCATACTTAGACTTTGAATCTGATTCTGAAATTTGGTATACTACAACATATATGCTCGATTTACACATTTCAATAAAAATATCCAACATGCATTAACATTTGCAACAATAATCTTAGAAATCGGTTCTTCCTAAAACAGAACCAAAAATCACCAAAATTGCAAGTTTTGTTTAAATCTTACCTCAAAATGTTTGTTGTAGTAGTTATAGTTCCTAGATTGCAACTGGAATCCAGCTTTTGCACTTGAAATTTGATGATTTCTTGGGTGTTCTTGTTAAAATCCGAGAGGTAGAGAGAAGAGAGAGAGTTCGGTGAGAGAGAGTGGGTTTGTTCAAAATGAAAGACTTAGTCTCTTTTATTTGTTGCTTTTTACCTATTTGCACATTATACCCCTCAACTTCGTATTTTCTTACTTAACTGATAATATGATCAAAATTTAACTTAAATTGATATAATATTTCATTAATACAACCATTAAGTCCAAATAATTGTAAATTACATATGATTAAAAATTGGGATGTTACAGCATGGGCTCCACCACGCCTATACTTCGTCCGCGAAGTCATGCCGCGCTAAACAAACTTGGGTACTTAGTCTTCATGTCTTCTTCCGATTCCCAAGTATGATTAGCTCCCCGATGATGCTTCCACTTGACTAGCACCATCCCGATTTCTTTGTTACGTAGTTTCTTGACTTTTGTCTCCAAAATGCACTCCGGCTCGTGAACAAACCTTAGCCGTTCGTCAATCTTGATTTCTGAATGGTCAGTCCATGGTTCCCTTTCGGGCACCAGACTCTTTCTTATGTAGCCCACATGAAATACCGGGTGAACACCTGATAACTTTCCGGCAAGTCCAAATGATAGGACTGATTACCAACTCTTTCTAGTATCTTGAAGGGTCCTATGAATCGAGGCGATAACTTTCCTCGCTTTACGAATCTTGTAACACCTTTCATTGGGGATACTTTTAAGTAGACCCAGTCATCCTTCTGAAACTCTATCGCTTTATGACGGCGATCGTGATAATTCTTTTGCCGATCTTGCGCCGTTTTCATGTATTGCCGAATGAGTTGGATCTTTTTATTTGTTTCTTGCAGCAAGGCTGGTCCGGCGATAGGAGTTTCTCCTGTTTCCCTCCAACAAGTTGGAGTCCTACACTTTCTGCCGTACAGGAACTCAAACGGTGCCATCTTGATTGTGGAATGATAACTATTGTTTTAGGAGAATTCAACCAATGGGAGATGATCGTCCCAGTTACCACCCAAATCCATGACACACGCTCTGAGCATGTCTTCGAGAGTTAGGATTGTTCTTTCACTTTTCCCGTCCGATTGAGGTCTATAGGCAGTACTCATTGCGATACGAGTACCAAGACCGTTTTGTAAAGCAGCCCAGAAATTGGAAGTGAATCTACTGTCTCGGTCAGAGACAATAGATTTAGGCACACCATGCCTAATGACGATTTCGTTAACGTAGATCTGGGCAAGACGGTCCAATGAGTAAGTCTCCCGAATGGGAATGAAGTGAGCATACTTTGTCAGACGGTCAACAATGACCCATATGGCATCATGTTGATGACGTGTTTTGTGAAGCTTTGTTACGAAATCCATGGTAATATGGTCCCACTTCCATTCTGGGATAGGAAGAGGTTGCATACTACCATAGGGCTGTTGGTGCTCTGATTTGACTAAACGACAAGTTCTGAACTTTTCTACGTATTGTCCAACATCTCTTTTCAACCCTGGCCACCAGAAGTCGGCTTTCAAGTCGTTGTACATTTTTGTGCTTCCAGGGTGAATTGAGAACTTAGACTGGTGAGCTTCTTCAAGGATTACTTCTCGCATGTTCCCAAACTTAGGAACCCAAACTCTGCCGTAAACACCCTTCAGTCCAGTTCCATCATCTTGCATTAATGGCAGTTGAACTCTGATGTTCTCGTCCTTTATATTCTCCTCCTTTAAGGCCTGCAACTGAGCAGCCCTTACATCGTCTATAATTGTTGAAGTCAGTATCGTGGAAGTCAAGGCATAGCAGTATGCCTTGCAATACGCTTTTCGGCTTAGGGCATCGGCCACTACGTTGGCCTTCCCTGGATGGTATAAGATCTCGCAGTCATAGTCTTTGATCAGCTCCATAGACCATCTTTGCCTCATATTCAAGTCCTTCTGACTGAATATGTACTTCAAACTCTTGTGGTCGGTGAAGAGCTGACACTTGGTTCCGTACAAATAGTGCCTCCAAAGTTTGAGAGCGAAAGTCACAGCAGTTAGCTCAAGGTCATGAGTAGAGTAGTCTTTCTCATGCGGTTTGAGCTGTCTGGAAGCGTATGCTATGACATTTCCTCTTTGCATCAGAACAGCACCCAAACCCATGCCTGATGCATCTGTATAGACTACGAAGTCCTCGTTCCCTTCAGGCAGGGCTAAAATTGGTGCTTCACTTAGCAGTCTCTTCAATCTGTCAAAAGCCACTTGTTGTTCTTCTTTCCAAAAGAAGGTTGCGTTCTTGCGAGTAAGCTTTGTAAGCGGAACGACGATTTTGGAGAAGTCTTTGATGAATCGGCGGTAGTAACCAGCCAATCCCAGAAAGCTACGAATTTCTGAGGCGTTGTGGGGTGATTCCCAGTTCTGGATAGCTTCGATCTTTGCAGGATCAACAGCAATCCCAGCACCAGATATCACGTGCCCCAAGAATTGGATCTGAATTGAATATTGAGTAGGTACAAGTTAACAAAGAGTTCATAAGTGAATGTAAGGATCAAGGAATCATTTGAGATGTTGAGACGTACCTGCCTCAACCAGAATTCACACTTAGAGAATTTGGCATAAAGTCGCTCTTTGCGTAGCAACTCTAGTAATTATCTCAAATGTGCAGCATGATCCTCTTTGGTATTTGAATATATGAGAATGTCATTGATAAACACGATGACCGATTTGTCGAGCATTGGCCGGCAGACTCGATTCATGAGATCCATGAAAGCAGCCGGCGCATTTGTAAGACCGAATGGCATTACCAGAAACTCGTAGTGTCCGTAACGAGTTCTGAAAGCCGTCTTTGGAATATCATCTGGGTGTACTTTGAGTTGGTGATAACCCGAACGAAGATCAATATTCGAGAAGTAGCTTGCGCCTTGTAACTGGTCGAAGAGATTATCAATCCGGGGCAATGGATACTTGTTTTTGATTGTGACTTTGTTGAGTTCGCGATAATCGATGCACATACGCAATGTGCCATCTTTCTTTTTGACGAACAGAACAGGAGCGCCCCAAGGAGATGAACTTGGGCGTATGAAACCCTTGTCGAGCAACTCCTGTAATTGCTTCATCATTTCCTGCATTTCTGCAGGAGCTAGACGGTACGGAGCCCTTGCTATTGGAGCAGCTCTAGGAATGAGATCAATGCGGAATTCCACTTGGCGATCAGGTGGCAATCCCGAGATATCTTCTGGAAAGACATCTGGAAATTCTGAAACAACGGGAACGGTGGAAGGATATTGGATTTCAGCCTTTGCATCAACAACGTAGGATAAGTATGCAGAACAACCCTTGGCAACGTGCTTTCGGGCTTTTGCAATTGATATAAGGCACAAGTCGCCTTTGTGTCTGTCACCATAAATGCATATGTCTCGGCCCTCAGGAGTGGTAATCTTGATCATTCTTTTCTTACAAACAATTTGGGCCTCGTTATGAACTAACCAGTCCATACCTACTATGAAATCAAATTCCCCGAACTCCATGGGAATTAGATCTATGTTGAACACTACATCCTCTACAAGTAATGTACAATTCCTATATACCTTGTCTGCTTTAACTAACATGTTGCTAGCAGTCTCTATGTCAAGCACGAATTGTAATTTTGAAGTAGGCATATTGAATTGACGAGCAAATGAAGTGGAGACAAACGAACGGTTGGCTCCAGAATCAAACAATATACGTGCAGGAATGGAATTAACATAGAACGTACCAGTGACCACCTCCGGGTCATCCTTTGCTTCTTCAGCTGTGATTTGGAACGCCCTTGTTGGAGCCCTTTGAGATTGATCCCTGCGAGCCGTGGAAGCTACAGAAGATCTTGCTGTTGATTGTTGAGCATTCTGATCTCGTAGGGGTTTCGGGCAGTCCCTTGAAAAATGGCCAAGTCTGTGGCAGTTATAGCAAGCATCGTCTTTTCGAGGACAATGCTCCCAGTGATGGCCTTTCTGCCCACAGCAGAAGCAGTACATATCCTGAGTCTTGCACTCCCCAGAGTGCGCCTTTCTGCATCGTCTGCAGTCTCTCATTTCTGAACTGCCGAAAAGGCCCCTCCCTTCTTGGGTGATGAAGATTGTTGATGGGATTGAGGAGAGAATCGGGAAGATCCAGACTCCCGCTGGCTTTTTGGCGGCGACGGTTGAGTCGGTGTTGCGGCGGCTGACCCTATGACATAACCTGATAACAGAACGATCTGCTCCACATTTCGAGCAGCCTCCAATAATCCAGCAAAAGTTGTATACCGAACCCCACTCATGGTTCGGCGAATCTCATAATCTAGTCCGGCCTCAAACCGGGCTATCTTTCTTTCCTCCGTGTCGACTTGATGCGGTGCAAACAGGCTTAGTCGGGTGAACTCAACGGCATATTGTGTAACCGTTTTCGTTCCTTGAGTCAAATTCAAAAAATTCGCCTCTAGTCGGCGCTTCTCATCAGTAGGACAGTATTGCTGAGAGAATACTTCCTTGAATTCAGTCCAAGACATGTGTGACACTACCTCCATCGTCAACACATGTGTCATAGCATCCCACCACATTACTGCGTCCCTTGCAAACATAGCGGTTGCAAAGCGGACCATGTCCTTATCAGCACAGTCACTGATTCTGAAAGTTCGCTCGGTGGTGGTGATCCATTCCAATGCAGTCACGACATCTCCAGTTCCATCAAAAGTAACAGCTCCGTTACTTTTGAAGTCCTTAAACCTACAACCCCTTGACTTGTTAGAAGACCCAGTGTCTTGTCTTTCCTCTTGGTCATCTTGTTGTTGCTCCTTGTTCTTTCGTTTATCAGCCTTACGTTTTGCTTCGGCCTCATCTCTGGCCCTTAATTGGTCAGCAAATGACTGAGCCTGCTCAGCCATTCGTTTGGATTGTAGTTCATTGTTTTGTTCCATTAGAGCTTGCATCATCTGGAACATTTGTTGAGGAGTCATATCGTCTCCTGACATGTTCTGAAATATAACAACTTATATGTAGAACATTTAGTTGTAAGTCCTAAGTGTTTACAGTTACCCTTTATGTGTCCCCGTGTGCATGTCAATCCTATCTTAGTTTAGATCATTACTTAGAAGTTCATTCTAATATCATAACCTAAGTTTGAGTCCAAGTCCTCGCGGACACTTGAAACCTCAAACTAATTCTCTGATACCAAAACCTGTGACACCCTCTTGCTTTGATATTATAATAGAAATCACCAGGATCAACAAACAACCCAAGGTTTAACATAATAATTGAAATTGAGTACTTAAATCAGAGTTAGGCAAATACACACTAAAGCAATGAAAGTACATGTCTACAGTGATAAAGTCTAACTATTACAACATCACAAATTGATTAACAGTCATGTAATATCCCAGCCCCAAAGCTATATCCGTGTACCAATAGCTTCTAAAGTCTCCGGGATATTGAATTGATTTGCTTAAGTAGAAGGTCCTGCTACACTTTTGCCTTTGCCTGAAAACATTTGTGAGTCAACTGTAAGCTAAAGCTTAGTGAGATAACAGATTATGCAAACAACAAATATTTCTTTACAAGCAATGCTTAACCATGGGCAGTGTAAGCCCCATGTATGTAAAAACAGGCAGTGTAAGCCTCAATGTATGTGTAAAACCATGCAGTGCTAGCATGGGATAGCAGTTCAATATGCTGATCGGGGATGTGCCGAACCTGACGGGATAACGAGTGGGATGATCAGTCCCCGACAGTGGCCTGCTGTCAGCCCCAGTACAGGTCGCATCAGAGTGTGAAGTAATGATCATGCAGTGCAAGCATGATGTAAATAAATGCACTTTCAATTGAACGCTGGCTACGTGTGTATTACATGTCAAGTACGAGTGTGCATTATAACAACAAATCATGTACGAGTGCCAAATGATGTATATGAACAATGTGAACATGCCATTGAATGTATAAACATGAATGCAAAAACAATAAATGTTCGAATGACAATCTGTTACTCATAGAGATTGTTATATTGTGACTTGTCTCTGAATCAATGTGTGTTTTGATAACACCACAATGATCTGTAAAGTAAGTGTAATAGTGATTTTTTGTCAGTAATTGCTTAAAACTTGTATTCTGTAATTTTAAATGAAATGGGGTCTGAATTCGGACCACATCCAAATTCGGATGGTCCGAATTGTAGTTGGTCCGAATTTGGGGTGTTGATCCGAAATAGGGGTCCGAAATTGGCATGATCCGAAATTGGGATGGGGATCCGAATTGTCCTTTGGTCCGAATCACTGCAGGTCCGAAATTGTGTTGGTCCGAAATGTTTGAACAGATCCGAATTCGGTCCATACGGATCCGAGTTCATACTTATAAATTTTCCAATATTTTCGAGAATTATGATTTTGACCATTTTTGCATGTTTTGAGTCTAACATTATAAATATGAACTTATATGCTATCACTTAACTTATATCATCATATTTATGTACCAAAATAACCCATTTATGTGGCTTTTTCTATGTGTCTCGATGAACACACACACTAAAACACACACTAATTCAAAAATCATACTTAGACTTTGAATCTGATTCTGAAATTTGGTATACTACAACATATATGCTCGATTTACACATTTCAATAACAATGTCCAACATGCATTAACATTTGCAACAATAATCTTAGAAATCGGTTCTTCCTAAAACCGAACCAAAAATCACCAAAATTGCAAGTTTTGTGTAAATCTTACCTCAAAATGGTTGTTGTAGTAGTTATAGTTCCTAGATTGCAACTTGAATCCAACTTTTGCACTTGAAATTTGATGATTTCTTGGGTGTTCTTGTTAAAATCCGAGAGGTAGAGAGAAGAGAGAGAGTTCGGTGAGAGAGAGTAGAGAGAGAGTGGGTTTGTTCAAAATGAAAGACTTAGTCTCTTTTATTTGTTTCTTTTTACCTATTTGCACATTGTACCCCTCAACTTCGTATTTTCTTACTTAACTGATAATATGATCAAAATTTAACTTAAATTGATATAATATTTCATTAATACAACCATTAAGTCCAAATAATTGTAAATTACATATGATTAAAAATTGGGATGTTACAAGATGGGACATGATAGAACATATCATGAGTGGGAGAAAAAGGAACTGAATAAGAAAATAGAGTCCCTAAATAAGAAACTAGATGAGGCTGAACAGAAGGTGGTAGAAGCTAACAAGAAAATAGAATCTGTCAATATAGATTTAGGAAACTTCAAGCTGGCAAATAAAAAACTGGAACACCTAATGGAAGTTCAATTTAAAGATAGGGTAAAATCTCAGCTCAATCCCAAAGAGGGTATAGGATATAGAGCCACTCCACCCCCATACAAACACCAATACATTCATCCCATGAGTGAAGTTGCTGATTGGCTTGTTAATGAACCATTAGATGAGACATTGACAACTGCAGATCCTATCCTTGAAAACAGTCCTAAATCTAAAGAAGAACTGATTCCAAATGAAGACTGTGAGTGTAAAGAAGTTGAGAGAGAACCCAAAACAATGAGTGCACCTATAGAAACCCCTAACCCCAGTAAGAAAGGAAAAGAGAAGATGAGTGTATGCAATATTGCTCCACATGTTTCTGTACCTTCTAACTGTAACATTGCATCTTCCTCAAAAGTTAATAAAAGGGGTAAGACTGTTCCAATCTGCACATGCCAAAAGCATGGTGTCCAAAGGTTTCCCACACAACAGCAGGTAAGGGGAAATCAAAGGAATAAGAACCAGTTATGGTCCAACAAAACTGGTTCTCCAATCAAAACAGTCAAAAGATGTTTCCACTGTGGCAGGAAAAACCATTTGGCCAGGCATTGTTTGTATAAACCATCTGTTGCAAAGCGGACTGTGGTTCAAAAACAGGCATTTGTTCAAAATACAAAAAATTCAAACACCAAACCACCTGTTACACCAGTTCCAAAGAAGATAGTTGACCACAGGTTCTTAAATGTCAACAAAAGACAGCCTACACACCAAAAACAGGTTTTAGCAAAATCAAAATCAAATATTAAACAGATATGGTGTGTTAAAGGCAAAAACTCAGATCAAACTGTTGATACAACTGTTGAGACTGTTAGGCCTAAAGTTGGAACTGGTAGTGCAAACTCTGAAGCTGATAGGACAAAAAACTCAGTTCAAACTGCTAAGCCTAAAACTAGAACTGGTAATGGATCATCTGAGACTATTAATGAAAAGGTTGGAAAGAACACCTAGATACCTCATTTCATAACTAAATATTCTTCACAAAATCCACCAGTGGATATCACTAAGTATAAAAAGACACAAACTGTGTTTAGTTATGTCAATGCACAAGGACAACCCAAAACCAACTTGGTTTGGGTTTACTCCACTACTAACTAAGCTTTTATTTGTGCAGGGCACCCATAGAACCCAACATAAAACACGATGGCATATGGATACTGGATGCTCTAGGCACATGACAGGCAATTCTGAATGCTTGTCAAATTTCAAAGGCTTTGAAGGAGGATTTGTTGCATTTGGTGGAAATTCCAAAGGAGGTAAGGTAACATGTAAGGGTACTGCCAAAGCAGGCAATATGATTTTCAATGATGTTTTGTATGTTGAACATCTGAAGTATAATTTACTAAGTGTGTCTCAAATTTGTGATAAACAAAATATTGTTCTATTCACAGATTCTGAGTGTATTGTCCTTTCAAAAGATTTTAAAATCCCTGAAAATCTTGTTTTACTTAGAACACCACGAAAGGACAATGTCTACTGTTTGGACACAGATCTTTTATCAAAATCAAATACTTTGAGCTGTTTGATATCCAAAGCATCATCTAATGAGTCAACTCTTTGGCACAGAAGGATGTGTCACATTAACTACAAATCTATGAATGTTTTAGTCAAAAAGAATTTGGTAAGAGGTTTAACACAAAAGCAGTTCATCTGTGATGATTATTGTGTAGCATGTATTAAAGGCAAGCAACACAAAACTTCTCATAAGGCCAAAGAAGTAAATTCAATCTCATCTGCTCTTCATCTTACTCATATGGATCTCATTGGTCCAATATCTGTGTTGAGTTTGAATAAAATAGCTTACTGTTTAGTCATTGTTGATGATTTCACCAGATTTACATGGGTCTACTTTCTTAGGACTAAGGATGAAACTGCTGAACTAGTTAAATCCTTTATCCTTAAGATAGAAAACCAATCAAACTTAAAAGTTAAGGTGATCACGTCAGACAATGGAACTGAGTTTAAGAATCATATCCTAAATAGCTTCTGTGAGTCTAAAGGTATTGCAAGGCAATATAGTGCACCAAGAACACCACAACAAAATGGTGTAGCTGAAAGAAAGAATAGAACTTTAATAGAGGCTGCTAGAACCATGCTAGCTGATTCCAAACTGCCAATGACCTTTTGGGCAGAGGCAGTCAATACAGCTTGTTATGTGCTAAATAGGGTTCAAGTTGTTCAATCACAAGGGAAAACTCCATATGAGTTATTCCATCATAGAGTTCCCTTAGTAGCCTTTCTAAAGTCTTTTGGCTGTTCATGCACTATTCTTCACACTAAAACTCACTTACGTAAGTTTGAAAGTAAGGCTGAAGAAGGTTTCTTTGTAGGATACTCTACTCAAAGCAAAGCCTATAGGGTATATAACAGTGTGTCTAAAACCATTGAAGAAAGTGCCAATGTTGAGTTTAATGAAAACACTGCTAATGTCAAAGGCACTGGTCCTGATTGGTTGTTTGATTTAGATTCACTAACAAATTCTCTGAGCTTTGTTGAGTATACTGCAGGAACTGATGAAGACAGTGTTGAAGCTGCCAACACAAATTCTCATGCTGGTCACACAAAAACATTCAAGCTGTTGGCACAAAGTTTCAGACTGTTGAAGATTTTGATAAATGGGATGAGTATATTGTTCTACCACATCTATCTTGTGACCCACCAGGGGTACTGGATGCTCAACGTGATACAAATCTAGAGTATGAAGTGCCAATCCCAAGTCCTGTGGTAACAGCTCCATCCAATAGGGAAACAGTCCCATCTTCTGGTCAAGCTGTTCCTGAAGCAGAATCATCAAGTAGTCATGAAGGAGATGATACAAATCTAGGAACATCATTTTAGGCAGACAGAGAGCCCACACTCAGGGTTCACAAGAATCACCATCTCAACCAGATAATGGGTGATCCACGCACACCTGTGCAGACAAGGACAATGGTTCACAAGGAGTCTACTGCTGATGAATCAGCAGTTCCTGAATTCAGTCTAGCTGCCTTTGAACATGGATGTTTTATGTCACAATTAGAACCTAAGAAGGCATCTGAGGCTCTGAAAGATCCATCTTGGATTGAGGTAATGCAAGAAGAACTTTTGCAATTCAAGTTCAGAATGTATGGACTCTAGTTGACTTACCTAGAGGCAAGAGAGCAATTGGTACAAGATGGGTTTTAAGAAACAAGAAGGATGAGAGAGGGGTAGTAATCAAGAACAAAGCAAGATTGGTAGCACAAGGATACACTCAAGAAGAACGAATAGATTATGATGATGTCTTTGCCCCAGTAGCAAGGATAGAAGCCATCAGACTGTTCCTAGCTTATGCCAGCTTCAAAAGATTTAAAGTGTATCAAATGGATGTGAAATCTGCATTCCTGTATGGTACAATCGAAGAAGAGGTTTATGTATGTCAACCCCCTGGATTTGTGGACTATAAGTATCCAGACAGAGTATAAAAACTAGAGAAAGCCCTCTATGGACTCCATCAAGCACCAAGAGCATGGTATGACACTTTGTCATCATACCTTCTACAAAATGGATTCAAGAGAGGTACTCTGGACAAAACATTGTTCACAAAGTCCATCAAATCATAGATTTTGCTTGTTCAGATCTATGTTGATGATATCATTTTTGGGTCCACAAATGACAGTCTGTGCAAGGAGTTTGAGACATTGATGCACAAAAAGTTTCAAATGAGTTCAATGGGAGAACTCACCTTCTTTCTAGGATTGCAAGTCAAGCAGAAGCCCACAGGACTTTTTTATAAGTCAATCAAAGTATGTTAATGACATTCTGGAAAAGTTTGGTTACAAAGATACCAAAGTTGCTAGTAGTCCAATGGACACTCACAAGCAGCTTGATGCAGACAAAGATGGAGTAGATGTGGACATTCACCTATACAGATCCTTGATAGGTTCACTAATGTATCTCACATCTTCTAGACATGATATAATGTTTGCTGTTTGTGTTTGTGTCGGGTTTCAATTTGCTCCAAAGGACTCACATCTGTTTGCTGTTAAGAGAATTTTTAGATACCTCAAGGGCCAACCTCAGTTGGGCCTATTGTATCCTAAAGACTCTCCTCTTGAACTAACAGCCTACTCTGACAGTGACTATGGAGGGTGCAACATTGACAAAAAATCCACAACTGGTGGATGTCAATATCTAGGAGCAAGACTGGTCTCTTGGCAGTGCAAATAACAAACATCTGTCTCCACCTCATCTACTGAAGCAGAATATGTAGCAGCTGCCAGCTGCTGTTCCCAAGTGATGTGGATTCAGAATCAACTGAGAGACTATGGTATGAACTTTCTATCTACTCCTATTTACATTGACAACTCAAGTGCCATTAGCATTGTACAAAATCCAGTGAAATTTCCCAAAACCGAGCACATAGACATTAGATTTAATTTTATAAGAGATTGTAATGAGAAGAAATTAATCCAAGTTACCAAAATTCATAGAGATGATCAGTTAGCTAATCTATTTACAAAACCATTTGATGTAGGAAGATTCACCTTCCTAGTATCAAATATTGGTATGGTTAATATGGATTAATTTGTTTTTCATCATTCTCTCTTATTTTATGAAGAAAATATTTATTTCATGTGTTTGATTAAGGGGGAGACACTGTTTCATAAGAATATGCTAATTTTTCAACTAACAGCTTCAGTCTTTTCTCAAGCTGCTAGTTCATTTCACTCGAACTGTTAGTTGTTTTCACTTGATCTGTCAAAGTGTGCAGGGTAATTCTGTAATTTATTATAAGTGTGTGCGCGGGATTAGATATTTTCGAAATGTCCAAACCTTTAAAGGTCTCAGTTTCGTTCAATTGTAACTACCAGTTGCAAAAATATCTTCCACGATCTTTTCCAAACCTTCTCTCTGAACGATTCACACACCAATCTTTCAAACCCTAAATCACCGTCTTGATCGTCAATGGAGTTTGTCAAAGAACAAAACTGTCTCCCTTATTCAGTCAAACATACTGACCTTCAACCTTTCCACTACATGATGGACTTCCTTCGAAGTTCCCATATCCATCATGCCCTCACTTTCAATCCAACCATCTATGTGTCCCATATAGAGCAGTTCTGGAAATCTGCCTCAGTCAAAACCATCAATGGAGTCACATCTTTTGCATCCACAATCGACGGTAACGCTATTACTATATCTGAGGAAACCATCCGCCAACACTTGCATCTTCAAGATGCCTCAGGTATGTAAGATCTATCCCTTACTGTCTTACATGAAGGACTTTTTGCAATAAGGTATAGGGGCCCTACTGATTCATTTACTTTCTTTAAGGCACACTTTGCCCCTAAGTGGAAATATCTTGTGCATATTATTCAACAATGTATAAGTCCTAAAAGAACTAGTTGGTCTGAATTTTCCTCAAATATTGCCACTGCTTTAGTTTGTCTATCAACAGGCCAACAGTTCAATTTTTCAAATATGATTTTTCAGGGAATGTTGAGGCATCATGCCTTAAAGGATGGGAAATTTTTTATGTATCCACGATTTTTGGCTGAAATAATTGCAAGATCTTGCAATAATTTTAATATACATAAAAGGATTCATGTTTCCCATAGGCACTCTTTACCATCAATTAAAAGATTTTTAAAACCTAGTGCCAATATTTTGACTGTGGATGTCCCATTGCCTTCTGCAATGCTGGGCATCAATCTAACAAACAGAGGAGAGGGTCCTGAGCAGACTCAGCCATCCATCACTGCTTCACCCCCAGGACCCCAACCTACTCCGCATGATTCAAACATTCCATCTGCTCCTTCTATCACACATACATCCCCACCCCCACACTTATACAATACAAAAGACAAAGGGTTTCAGGAGCTCCTTCCTCCTCAGCCCAAGCACCAGAGCCAAATATCCCTGTGCAGGAGGACACTTCTGCACAGAATATCCAAAGGGAACCCACTGAGGACACTCCCACCCTCAATTTAGAGGTGGCCATCCCATCAGAGGATGTCCATATGGGGTTTGTGGCTGGCACCACTGATGTCTCTGCACAAGAGGCACATGCCAGTGTCAACATCTCTAAGACCACACCCATGGCAACAGAGGGTGTGCAAGCACCTTCTGGAAGTCCCCAGTACCAAGAACAAAGGGGCCCAGATGTTTCTACTTCTGGAATTCATGCTAGTGATAGATCTCAAATACCACTATCATTTGATGATCTTGAGGCTAGTCTGCAACTCATGATACTGACGGATCCTCAGCTAAAACCTGTTGTAGCCATATTGGAACATTATAAGTCCCTTATTGCTACATAGGGGGCACAAATCACAGCTCTGCAACAGACAATAGCAGGTCAACATCGACGAATAGATTATTTTCATCAAGGGTTCACCCTCTGTGGAAATAAGATTATTCAACTTGAGAAGATGGTTCGAACCCTAATTGCAAAGGTTGTAGGTCCTCCTAGCCAAACCAATGCATCCAAAAAGGGGTAGAATCAGGAGATCCCACCTTCAGACCAAACAGCTTCAACCTCTCCTCCAACAGTCCCAGTTTCTAGGCTAACGGTCCCAACAGGTACTCAAGCTGGTAGTCTAGAAACTCAAGCTGCTCCTATCAGGACAACTGGAGTTGTCATCAGAGAAGGATCTCAGGCTCCTGTCACTACAGTCCAATCCACAGCATCAGCTTCCAGAGATAAGGGTAAAGACATTCTTATTGAATCTCCAAAGATTAAATTATCCTCTAAAGAAGCCCAGGTTGCTCATGATGCTGAATTAGCAAGGAAACTAGCAGAGGAACAGGATGAACTCTTAGACCATCAAACTCACGCTCAAATGAAAGATGATGAAACCTTAGGTGATTATGTAAGAGGGTTTGTGGTCAAGCAGAATCATAAGAAAAGAAAAATGCCAACAGGGCATTCAAAGGCAGAACATAGAAATTTTTTTGATAAACTTCTCTGCATCAGTTGGAATACCAAGAATAATGGCTCAGTCATGGCCAACAGAAAAGCTACAGGCCTTACATGATAAGGAGATGGAAAAACAAAAGGCAGCAAAAGTCTCCCAACAAGTCCAAAGCCAACAAGAGCCAGTTCAAGCTGGTGTTAGTGATCCTCATCCAGTTCAAACTGGTGTTAGTGATCCTCCTCCTGTTCAAGCTTGTGTCAGTGGTCCTCCTCCTCAAACAAAAATGGATCAGTTAAAAAGAGTGTTGTTTGAGCAACATCTTCAAAAGGCTCTAGAAATTGAAAAGGCCCTGGATCAGTATGACTTCTCCAAACCGCCTATTACTTACTGGTATGCCAAATCAATGGATAACATTGATTTGAACTATCATTTTGTAATAAGAAGAGAAGCTGGTCCAGAAGAAGAATATAAGAGTCTAGCACAGATGACCCAAAGGCTAACCAGAGATGATCTGACAAAATTACATCACATTGGATCTGTTTGTCATTCAAGGTCTCATTGTGTATGGGTTCAAAGGAATGTAAACGATCTTAGAACCATTTTTGATCCAGAGTCTACAAGAGTGGAAATGGAAGCTGCCAAGGAGATGAAGATTGTACAAGTTGATATATACGCCAAATCTATGACATATAGACTCAAGTTTGCAGACGGATCCAGCAGGTTCTACAATTTGGAGTTCTTTAATCTGCCAAAGACTTGGCTACTCCAAATAAGCACAATGAAGATTCACTGTGATAAAGAGGAGTTGAAAAGAGATTTCATAAAGGCAATAAATCAGAAACTTTCACAATTGCAAGTTTTTGGATGCCTTAGTTTGTAGATAACAGTTTTACTTTGTTTTATTTCCTTATTTATACAAAAACTTAAAGTCTTGTGTAAAGAATTTAAGTTAGGGGGAG
This sequence comes from Centrapalus pauciflorus, assembly GCA_020465985.1. Classification (NCBI taxonomy): domain Eukaryota; kingdom Viridiplantae; phylum Streptophyta; class Magnoliopsida; order Asterales; family Asteraceae; genus Centrapalus; species Centrapalus pauciflorus. Next base: position 86,521 of record JAANYP010007032.1, on the reverse strand, counting down.
ATTGTTGGGAAATATTCTAAGTATGTCAAGCTGTTAGTTAGATTTCTCAAACTGTTAGTAGATTTTCTGTGCAATTACAAAGTTCAAACTGTTAGTTGAGTAAGTTCGAGCTGCTAGTTCAAAAGTTCAAGCTGCCAGTGCTCAAGTTCAAGCTGCTCAACAGATAGACTTCAAGCTGCTCAACAGTTCAATAAACAGAAAGTGCTGAAATTCAGGAAGAGATTTGTTTTTGAAGATTCAAGCATATCTACTACCAGAGAAATCAGAGTTTTTCAAGGAAACAAATCAGAAGGCTTTATATATAGATAGAATAGGTTTTTCTATTGTAAGTCTGCACGTACAAGTTTTGATTCAGTTGTAATTGCTTTCTGATTAAGTTTTCTCAAGCCTCTAAGGTTGTAAAACCCTAAGAACAGTCTGTGTTCTTCGTCTAATCAAACAGATTAGAGGTCATTGTAATCAGTTAGTTTGGCAATACAAAAGATTTGATTTTTGATTATATTTATGTGTTATTTGTTTGGAAAGCTTTTCTTAAAACAGTTAAGTGTTATTCCGCAAACTTCTTAATTGGACTTTGATTCAATACAAGGTTATTGGTTTTATACTCTGATTGATTCAAACCAGTTAATCCTAGGTAGTGATTTTGATCCTGTCAGCCCTTTAATTTGTGCATATTTGATTAGGAATTTAAATGATAACTTCATGGTTTTATGTGTCAACAAAAAAATTAATAGACAATGCACATGCCCAATAGGATACACAAATTGACATTAACATAAACTAAATTGCAATTTCAATAGAATTTGTTCAATCGAAAAGTGAAAAATAACATAGGCTTATTTATCACCCCAAATAAACCATATGTGTTAAGCTTATATAGAATTAAAATATTTTTGGTATAGTGTGTTTGACCAATAAATTCAGCTGGTAGATGCCAGCTCTAACTGTCAGCTATTTATCAAACAAATTTAAAATATGAAATTATAATGAAATATCATTATCTAATGACTTAACTGACAAGATAAAAATGAGGTATGTTAAATAAACACCCCCGAATTGTTAACTACACTCTCCCTCTTCAATAGTTTAATATTTTTGGTATAGTGTGTTTGGTAATGCAATATGTAAAAGTATAAAAAAATAATTTTGTTACCAAATCTTTTTGTAACGTAATATGTAAAAACAACAAAAAATACAAAAAAGTATTCGTTACCAAATTCTTTTCTGACGTAACTCGTAATGTAATATCTAAAAAGCACAAAAATGAATTTCGTTATAAAATCCTTTTGTAACGTAAGTAAGTGGTAACGTAAAATTTAAAAAGTACAAAAAAGTCAATTGATGTGAAATAAATGGGATGCGTGATTTAATAATGGGTGGGTCCGTGTAAGTAAAAGGTGATTAAATGTGAAAGATGTGTGTAATTGAAAAAAAAATTCATGCGAAAAAGTCTGGATCTGGATTTCTCGTTTGGTTTTTGATTCATAAAGTGTTAGATCTTGCACTGATCATCGACTGTCACATTTTTAGAGGCGATTTATGTAGTATAAGGCTCAAATTCTATCTCCAAACATACAAAGTTTAATTGGAGAATTTCTGAATTATTGGAAAAGTTAGTGTTCTTGCGGTTTTTGGGAAATTTTGGCTTTTTGATCGAAAATTTGCCAAAGTGTGTTCATTAAAATTGTTTCTGGTATAAAACCGAGTCTACACGTTGTAACTTTTGGGTCAATTCGTATAAATTTTGGAAAAATCAGTTGATTTGGACTTGTAAACCTGAAAAATGGTTGAATTTCGAAGTATAGTGAAAATTCCTTGATATTCGAAATTTGTGCCTCTAAGTTCGAAATTCGTCCTTAGTAATTCGAAATTGAGTCTCTGATATTTGAGATTCAGATTAGTTCATTCGAATTTTAATCTAAGTTCATTGAATTTCTTTGAGTATTCTCCGAGTTTGAAACAAAGTCCTTCGAGTTTCAAACAAAGTCATTCGAGTTTCAAACAAAGTTAGTCGAATTTCATACTGTGGTGTTCGAGATTTATTGAGAGTCAGTCAAAATCCACCCTAGTTAACTTGGAATTTACTTTGAGTCATTCGAGATTTACTCTGTTCTCTTTGAAATTCATTCCACACTCTTCGTGATTCATCTTGTGTCATTCGAGATTCCGTCCTAAGGATCTGAGATTCAGTATAAAGAATTTGAGATTCTGTCTTAAGGATTCGAGATTCAGTATAAAGGATTCAAGATTCTGTCTTAAGGATTCGAGATTCAGTATAAAGGATTTCAGAATCATACTTCTTTGTTCGAGATTTTCTCTTTACTGTTCGAGATTCATTCTGAATCATTCGAAATTCACTCTGAGACATTCGAGATTGGCATTTAAGTGATCAAAATTCTGATTGCTTCATTTAGTTTTCCATACAAGATCTTGGAAGATCAAAATCAATCAATCAATATGTCTAAAGACACATTATCAATGGGTCCTGAAACCAAACCTCCAATCTTGTACAGAGGTGAATATATTCAATGGAGAGAGATTTTATTTGAGTTCATCAGTTTTCAGGATTTAGCAAATGAGATGTTCAAGTCACTGACAGAAGGTCCAACCTTGTTTTTCATAACAATCCTTGTTGTCCCTAACCTCCAGTTCCAGAAAGAGTTCAAGAAGTTACTGATGTAAACTTAAAGCCCAGAAGAAGAGAAAGCTAGGAGATAAGACAACAAGGAAATTTCTGCTGCTGTCAATTCCAAATGACATATACATCAGTGTAACAAACAACAAAATTACCAAATCCATCTGGGATGAGGTATGCAAACTGATGAGAGGATCAGACAAATCAACAACGAACAGAGCGAGAAATTGTCTCATGACATTTGAGAACTTTAGGGCAAGGGAAGGGGAGCTCTTAGAAAATACCTACTACACGTTTGTCAACCTTATCAGTGAGATAAAGGGGAATGGAGTTTCAAAGTCAAAGTTGGACATAAATGTCAAGGTTCTGAATGCGTTGAACCCAGAATGGGAAAAATATTCCATGATAATACAACAAACCAAAGACATAGACGAAATGGACATTCATATGGTCTTTGAAAACCTCAACAACTATCAAGAAGTTGTTCTGAGAAAGATGTCTGATAAGAAACAAGCAGAGAATTCTACAGCTGATCCTTTGGCACTTTTGGCTAAAACGAAATACAAACACATGTCAAAAGAAGGAAAAATTTGTTCTGATAAGCAGCTCGTCTGATTCTGAATCATCTGATTCCTCAAGATATTCTAACATAGAAGACATGAAGAAGCAGATGACTTTACTGACAAAAGCATTCCAAAAGTAGTTTTATCGAAAGCCAACAAACATAAGTTTTGATATAAAACTGGATCACGAAAGAATGAGAAGTATGACAAGTAAGACAAATATCAGAAAGCTGGGGAAAGTAGTAGCAAGAAATATGAGAAGTATGATAGGAAGGAAAAGTCTGTGGCTAGAGAAGAAGAGCTTTCAACTACAGAAAACTATGCCACTTTGCCAGAGAGTACAGAAAACTAGTGGTGAAGAATTCTAAGTTCTATACAAGAAAAGCATTGCTGGCAAAGCAAAAGGAAGACGGAAAAGCTCTTATGGTAAAAGACGATCACTGGCTTCAGCTTTCTGATTATGAAGATATACTTGTTATGGATGCACACATATGCTTTCGTTCAGAAACGTTTCAAAATGTGTCAGAATCTTAGAAGAGTGAAACAGCCATGCTTGCTAAGAATGAGATCTAGATAGGGCGGACAGATCAAGAAGAGGATGATGTGAAAGCTTTAGAAGTTTATTCGGATGATGAGGTGAGAGATTACATAACATTAATGGCTATCGGAGGTGAATGATGCAGTAGATTTGATGACGATGATGGATCGGAGTTTGAAAATTCTGAGAATTCTGTGACACCTGAGGTAGACCCTAATCCAGAATCTGATAATGATAATTCGTTTGTGCTAGAAGATAAATTAATGCAAATGACTTGTATGCTTAAACGTCTTGAAAAGTCATTAAAAGATGAGAAAAAGAATGCACATTCTTTAGAAAATAAATTAAAAAGTGAGCATCAACGTGTTGTGTTGATTTTTTTAAGCTAAATTTTTTTTGGGCTTTTTAGAAGTTTGTTTGTTTGGGCTTAAAATAAAGGGGGAAAAGTAAATGAGTGGGCCGGGTTAATCAAAGGTTATAAATTCAGAATTTGAATTCATTTCAACCTTTTTCAGGTACTGTGCATCATCTTCTTCCCTTTCTTTCTTTGTAAGCAAAAAAAGCCTGAAACAATCAAAATCGATCTTCTTTCTTTGGATTTTTGGTTTCTATACAAAATTTGTAAGTTTTTTCATTTTATATTTCTTGTTTTTTTTCATGTGTATACGTTTGAATTTAGTTAAATATACGGTACAGTAACTGTCGGTTCTTAGAAGCTGAAAATGGAAATTTTTGATCTCATGGATTTGAGCTTAAATGTTAAAATTGATTGTTTGTTTATGTGGGAAGTCATTGACATAATCATGGATTATTAAATTTCGAATCATGAGTGTGTTAACAAAGTTTAATTCGAAATTTTGTGTTCTTATATTCGAGTTCATGTTCTTACTGTAATCTCATGATTTGTGCTATTTTTCATTGTTTTTAGCATTAGATTAGTAAAATAATATTGTTTGGAATAGGATTTCGAGTGTTGTAGTGTAATTTTTTCAGTGTCTATATGCGTTTTTGATTTTTTTTTTTCACTGGGTTAAATTTAAAATGATAGGAAATTCTAAATGTGTCAAATGCTTTTCGAATTTTAAACAATGTAATTCTAATTTCATCACTTGTAATTAAAAATTCATTGTTTAATATTCGAATTTCAGTAAATGTCATTCGGAATGTTATCTTTTTTATTTGAAATTTACTTTAGTTTTATTCGAAATTGATGCCTTGTCAACCAAGATAAATTACTTATCCTTCGAGATTTAGGATTAAGTACTCGAATTATTGGCAACACTCTTTGAAATTCATTCATACTCATTCGAAGTTTATCTTTCATACTTCGAATTGATTCCTATACCATTCGAAATTCTTTCTAACTCTTCAAATTCCCAATCCTCTTCAAATCATACTATTGCATCCAAACCAGTATGGTTAGCATCAATTGCTTCTCCTAAACCTACATCACCTATACCCGAGACTCACCTTGTAAAACCTAAACACTTACTCCTTCTTTCTGACAATAACCACAGGCTAGATTCTTCAGCCATCAAAGTTAGTCATCCTATGGTTGTTGAGATTTTGAAAGGTCATTCCCTGGGCTATCTATTGCAATACAAACCTTCCATTCCTCTAAGTTATCTCCATCAAATTTGGCATACCATAAAATTTATTACAGATGTGGGCGATTGATAAGACTGTATTATTGTATGTTTCCAGTAGTTTCTGTTGATACACCCGATGTGACAATAGCTGTCTAGTTTCGATATTCATAGTCTCTGAATCTGATAGTCTATTACCATCAATGAACAACAACTAGAAGCTATCGTCAAGGGGGAGTCTGTTGGTACATCCTTGTGTGACGACAGCAATCTAGTTTTGTTATTGATATCATGATTGTGTATGATGTTTACATTTGCATGGTAAGTTTTATACTATCTGGGGAGTCTGTTGATATACCCGATGTGACAATAGCTGTCTAGTTTCGATATTCATAGTCTCTGAATCTGATAGTCTGTTACGATCAATGAACAACAACTAGAAGCTATCGTCAAGGGGGAGTCTGTTGGTACATCCAGTGTGACGACAACCATCTAGTTTTGTTATTGATATCATGATTGTGTATGATGTTTACATTTGCATGGCAAGTTCTAGACTATCATAACAAGTTCTAGAATAAGTTCTAGAATAAGTTCTAGAAATAAATTCTAGAATAAGTTCTAGAATTAAGTTCTAGAAATAAGTTCTAGAAATAAGTTCAAAGACAAGTTCTAGAATAAGTTCAAAGACAAGTTCTAGAATAATTTCAAATACAAGTTCATGAACAAGTTCGAAGACAAGTTCAAAGGAACAAGTTTGAAGACAAGTTCAATGGAACAAGTTCGAAGACAAGTTCAAAGGAACAAGTTCGAAGACAAGTTCAAGAGGAGCGTCTTCTCGAACTTGTCGACTATATATTGAACTTTTCATTGTGAAATTAGGTATCTTTGACGGCTCAGAGGTTCTGTCGAACTTGAGAGCAAAAAGAGCATCCGGGTGAACGAAGACTTTTTGCAGAGACTTTGGGAGATTTCAGAGAGTTTAAGCAAAAGGGCGATCTCGAACTTGCTAGCATTTGGAGAGTTTCGTTAGGAGAGAATCATCGTGTAGGGGCGTTCTAGTTGTTCGTCTATCACCGTGGTAGTCTCCGTGTTTCGGTAAGTTCTATAATAAGTTCAAAGACAAGTTCTAGAATAAGTTCAAAGGAACAAGTTCAAAGGAACAAGTTCGAAGGAACAAGTTCGAAGACAAGTTCAAAGGAACAAGTTCGAAGACAAGTTCAAAGGAACAAGTTCAAAGACAAGTTCAAAGGAACAAGTTCAAAGACAAGTTCTAATGAACAAGTTCGAAGACAAGTTCGAGAGGAGCGTCTTCTCGAACTTGTTGTCTATATATTGAACTTTTCATTGTGAAATTAGGTATCTTTGACGGCTCAGAGGTTCTGACGAACTTGAGAGAAAAAAGAGCATCCGTGTGAACGAAGACTTTTGCAGATTTTCAGAGTGATTAAGCAAAAGGGCGATCTCGAACTTGCGAGCAATCAGAGAGTTTCGTGTGGAGAGAATCACCATGTCGGGACGATCCGTTGTTCGTCTATCACCGTGCTAGTCTCCGTGTTTTGGTGTGCGTGGTCTATCCGTCAAGTCACTAACGAGGATTCCGCACTCGTTGGAAGGTGTCGCGTCAAGATAGGATCCGTAGTCAGGCGACCTTACAAGTGGTATCAAAACCATTAGGGTGTTCGTGGTGTTCACAAGCAACATCTGTGGTTTCTTGACGTTTTTGGACGAAAAAATCACTATTTGGATAAGTTTTCGAGTTTTACAAGCAAGATTACGGGGAAAAGTTTATATTAGTTCATCATTTTGGTCGAAATCATAGTTTTTGGTCCTAAAAACTTTGGTTTAATCTGAAAAGTTGAAAAAAAATCAAACTTTTGGCCGTTTATCGAACTTGCGGCGCTCGAACATTAGGGGGTATTAGGGTTTGTTCGAAATTCGAATTTGTCAGAAAATTTTCTCCTTTCGAATTAATTTTAGGGTTATATTTGAATTTGGTCTCATTCGAATTTATCTAAATTCGAATTTCCCGATATTCGAACTTAGCCAAATCTTCGAAATTGCCATCTTTTCGAATTTGTTTGATTTCAAACTTAAATTAGAATTTAATTTCAAACGAACTTAATATTAATCAAATTCGAATTTAATTAAGTTTTAATTCAAAAATATTAAGAAAAAATGACAAGTTTACAAAAGTTTATTGAAATGGACCATGAAGTCGGGAAGGCGAATTCACCACCCAAGCTGATGAAGTTGGAAGACTATTATTGGTGGAAAGATAGGTTCGATATGTATCGATGAAGGACATATCCCACCTACAACAGAAGTTGAAGGCCGTCAAAGAGTCTTATCATATCAAATGATGAAGGAGGATGATAAGAAACTATATGAGGCCGAGAACCGAGCATTCTCGATTATTCGAATGACATTACCTCAGGAGATCCTGCACACATTCAGAAATCAAAGAATAGTGAAAGAGTTATGGGACGCACTCGAGAAAAGGTGTGAAGGAAATCCGAGGGTTCGGAAAGGTAGAACGGAGATGCTCAAGCAGCAGTTCACAATTTTTAAGGCGCTGAAAAACGAAAAGATGGATGAGACTATCACAAGATTCTATCACTTGTTGACAGAGTTGGATAATCACGATGTCGATTATCGTGAATTAGAGAAGATTGAGAAAGTTATTGATGCTTTACCCGCAAAATGGGAGATGTACGTAGCATTGATAAAGCATGATGAAGAGAAATTTGCAACTCTAACTCTAGAAGGAGTCATTGGTACGCTGAGGGCTTACAACTTTCAGTTACTCAAGAAAGAAAGGGAATATGATCAGGTCCAAGATCCAGAGATGTATTTTGGAAAGTCAAAACCTTCTGTCACGAGTGAACTGAAAACAGCCACAGCATTTTATTCTGGAGAACAAGAAGGCATATCAAGAGAAGGAGAAGAATCTTATGATAGGGCCTTTCTGGGTTTTTCAAATCCGGATGATCAGCCACAGGCATCTACTACAGGATCATCGTCTTAGGGATACACAAAAATGCTAATGAGTGCTAAAACTGCAGAGGAGCAACTGAAGCTTCTAGCATCGTTTGTAGCAGCTTACGGGAATTGTATTCAAGGGAAAATAATTGATCCAGCTCTATGGGAAGAAGATTATGATCAGGTGGATCCGGATGACTTGGAACAAACTGACCTACAATGGCAATTGGCTATGGTCACACAGAGATTGAAGAGGTTCATGAAAAGAACGGGAAGAAATCTAAGTGTGAACAATGTAGGATTCGATAAGTCAAAAATTAGGTGTTATTACTGTCAGGGGTTGGGACACTTTGCGAGAGAGTGTCAAAGACCTAAGATGGATAATCATCAGAACTCGGGACGTTAGTATTTAGCCAGTTCTGGGAATCAGAGATTAGGGAATCAGGGTTCAGTAGCTGGTTTACTTACTAATGTGGGGTCTAACAAACAGTTAGATGGCACAAATGATTGGAATACACATCTAGAGGCTAATACTAGGGCTTTCATGGCCGAAGTGACAGAAACGGATATGGGAGCAGAAGAGGAAAAGAAAGAGGATACGCAACAGTCTGATTCAGATCCTATGGTGCTGGAAATTACTGAGGAGCTGACTACTTTGGAGTTTGCAGCTCAGATGGCCAACATCAAATCTGATCGGAAAAAGGTAATTCTAAACTTTTCTACTTTTCATGATTTATGTGCTTTATGTACTACTTTGAATGATAAATTGAATTTAGTGCTAGAAACACATTCATCTATGACTGCACAAATTTAATCCTTAAACTCAGATAATGCTAATTTATTAGACATTAAGGAAGATCTTCAGGCCAAACTGAGAAATGATGCTCAAGATTTAATAGTTCTGAATGACAAATTAATTGAACAAAGTGTCAGGAATGAACTAATTTATGAGCATGTAGAGTCACTGACCAAAGAGATCTCTCTTAGAGATATGGAATTAGCTGAGTCTAGGGCTAAGGTTGCTGAGGCAAATAGCAACCATGTACCTACTCCTCAAGATGAGACCAATGATATGGTTAAATCAGAGGTAGTCAAAGTAACTGAGTCTTTTAAAGTATCTTCAACTACTCCACAGGTTACGCAAACGGTACAGTGTGTTCAGTCTAGTTGTAAGCCAAAACTAGAAGAAGAAAAGACTGTAAGTAATAATAACAAAGGGGAGTTAAACCAAGCTGTTGATACAAACAATCAGGGCATTAGTAAGACACCTAGGTCAAAGAGTGCCTATAAGAAATCTATTGACAAGATGTCTTGCTTTAAGTGTCATGAGAAAGGACATGTTGCTTCAGGTTGTCCCTACAAAAAGTCAGAGTCTTCTCTAAACATAGGGAAACAAGACCAGCAAACCTTAAAAACAATGCCTAGTGATACGAGTTGGAGTAGTTCTCAAATTTCTGAGAAGAACTCAATTGTGATGTCACCTCTAGGTAGTCGACAACCACCGGTGTCTCTCAGACAACATCACAGACTTAGGAATAATTCACCAAATAGATCCCCTACTCAATCAATGTCTGGCCCCCAATCCATCATTAGGAATAATACACCTAAGAGGAGTCAAACTCTAGTTAGGTCTAATTCTCCTAATAGACATAAGACACCAGGTAGAGCCCAGAATTATCAAACTGAGATGTACTATAACAGAAATTAATCAAGTGCTGAACCGCAAAGACCAACCCAAAGGTCGAGAATGGATGTTAATCACTCAACTCCACAACAGGTTCTCAATAAAAAACCCAAGTCTCCTGAAAGGATAGATGGGTATTTGAAAGAGTTCAAGTTTGTGGATGAGGATGGTATTACCAAGTCAGTCATGGCTTGGGTTCCCCGTGATAATTAACTTTCTTGTTTAGTCTGCAGGAGTTAACTACAGGTCCTAATAACCAAAGCTTTATGGATAGTGGTTGCTCTCGACACAGGACAGGGGTACAAAGGACGAAATAGCAGGCATGTTGATTGGGTCCTTAGACCAAGTGGAGAAGTCTTACGGGAAAAGGGTAAAGTGAGGTAATTGATATAACAATATTGGTAATAACAACTATGCCAATCTTTTCACTAAAGCATTTGATAAGTCACGCTTTGAGTAGTTAGTTCAACTAAATGAGATGCGTAATCCAGAGTAACTTGACCTTAGTATATTTTCTTTCTTTTTATAGTAAGTTAGTGGTTAAGTAGAATTTATTTCCTTTTATAGTAAGTTAGTAGGTTAGTTTATTAGCTTATCTTAAGAAAAATGAAAAACAAAAGAAAAAAGAGAGAAAACCATAAAAATTCAAAAAAAAGAGAATATTAAAAAAAATGAAAAACAAAAGAAAAAAGAGAGAAAACCATAAAAATTCAAAAAAAGAGAATATTAAAAAAAAAGAGTTAAGTCTTAGAGATATAGGTTCAAAGTGACGAAAATTAGCACAGTCGATGCAATCTCTAAGTGTTAAGCTTTCACACATAATGCACCTAAAATTCTAAGTGATATACACTTTCGTGTTTGATGTGTTGGTAGGCATAATGCAAAAAGGGAAGGAATTAAACATGAGGAATTAAACATGAGGCAGCGTCGCTGGGTTGAGCTACTTAGCGATTACGACTACGAGATTTGTTATCATCCGGGTAAGGCGAATGGTGTAGCTGATGCTTTGAGCCGAAAGGAACGGGTTAAACCTTTGAGAGTCCGAGCATTGGTCATGACTATACAGTCAAACCTAAACTCTCAAATCCACGAGGCACAAGAGGAAGCAGTCAGGGAGAGTGATCTGCTGGATGAAGCCTTAAGAGGAATGGATAAGCAGTTTGAAATCAAGTCAGATGGATGCCGGTACTTCATGGGCAGAATTTGGCTACCAAAATTCGGAGGAGTAAGGAAGCTGGTCATGGATGAAGGGCATAAAACAAGATATGCTATTCACCCAGGGTCAGATAAGATGTATCACGACTTGAAGGGAATGTACTGGTGGCCAAACATGAAGGCTGACATTGCTACATATGTTAGCAATTGTTTATCATGTTTGAAAGTTAAGGTTGAACACCAGAAACCATCAGGATTGTTGGTGCAACCAGAAATACCACAGTGGAAGTGGGAGAACATCACCATGGACTTCATCACCAAGTTGCCAAAGACTTCTGGAGGTTATGACACCATTTGTGTGATTGTGGATCGACTCACAAAGACCACACACTTCTTGCCAATCAAGTAGACTGATAAGATGGATAAGTTAACACGAGTCTATCTTAAAGAAGTCGTCTCAAGGCATGGACTGCCTGTATCAATTATATCAGATAGGGACAGCCGGTTCACATCAATATTTTGGCAATCATTGCAAGAGGCATTGGGTACACGCCTAGATATGAGCACAACCTATCACCCACAGACGGATGGTCAGAGTGAAAGAACGATTCAGACTTTGGAAGACATGCTGAGGGCATGTGTTATCAACTTTGGCAAAAGTTGGGACACGCACCTGCCATTAGTTGAGTTTTCCTATAACAATAGCTATCACTGGAGTATTAAGACCACTCCATTCGAGGCACTCTACGGGCGAAAGTGTCGATCACCACATTGTTGGGCTGAGGTAGGAGATAGTCAGATTACTGGACCTGAGATCATCCAGGAGACTACAGAAAAGATAGCCCAGATTCGGATCCGATTAAAGATCGGGCGGGATCGATAGAAAAGCTATGAAGATGTTCGACGGACGGATTTGAAATTCCAAGAGGGAGATCAAGTAATGTAGAAAGTCTCGCCTTGGAAAGGCGTAATCCGTTTTGGGAAACGAGGAAAACTCAATCCTCGTTATATCGGACCGTTCAAGATTTCCAAAAGAATCGACCCGGTAGTCTACTGACTCAATCTGCCCCCAGAGCTTAGTAACGTTCATAATACCTTCCACGTATCCAACCTTAAGAAGTGCCTGGCTGATGAAACACTCGTTATACCCATGTATGAGCTGGAACTAGATGATAAGTTGAACTTTATTGAACATCCCGTGGAAAAAACGGACCGAGAAGTCAAGAAACTGAAGCACAGCCGGATCCCGATAATAAAAGTCAGATGGAACTCTAAGCGAGGTCCTGAGTTTACGTGGGAACGCGAAGATCAGTTCCGGGAAAAATACCCTAATCTATTCTCAAAATACTCAAGCAGTGGAGAACACGGGCTAATTTCGGGACGAAATTCCCTTAACACGGGGAGACTGTAACATCCGGCATTAAACCAGGTTAGCAACTACGATCTAATCAGTATTTAATAGCCAATTATAACCTAATCAGTGGACACTAGAAATTAATCAAAATGATTTACAAAGTTCATTAGAAAAATTCAACTCAAAAAGAATCAAATTCATCGGTGCGATGAATCGGGAAATTAATTAATCCAATCGATTTACGATATGAGGGATTAATTCAACTAAGTACATAATTAAATTATGATTAGTAACACTAATCATACACTAATACAATTACTTAACATTAATTATGCAAGACTAAAACAATTCATTAAAACAATGCATCCAAAAGTATTTATGAATTTACAAAAAAAGGAAAATACAAGAATACATTTCTAAATACTTTTATACAAAAAAAAGGAAAAATAGATAAAAAATACCACTACATAGGCCGGCCTTATGTAGTACACAAGGACCAAAAGAATGTATTGTTTTACTCAACATTTCACCATCAAATCCTCCTCTTTCATTTCAAGCAAGATTTTACAACTATTTCATCATTTCACCACCTTTTTCTCCCCTATAAATAAGACCCTAATTCCTTTCATTTTCTTCACACTTTCAAAACACAAACTCCTCTTTCTCTCCCTCTCCAAATCCGGCCAAAGGCCTCAAGCCAAGACCAAACTTGTGCAACATTCTTATTCTTGTAATTTTCAAGTATATTGGGTGAAATTTTTGCAAGAGTTTCAACCTCTACTTGGTTTCATTCTTCTAATACCCCAAAGTAAGTAAATACTAACTTATTTCATCATACATTTATGTTTATATAAGTCGTGCATAATATATATAATCACCAACAACAACAAGTTTCATAAAAACTCAAGTTTATAAGTCATTAAGTTTTTGTTTTTAAGTTGTTTTCTTCAAATGTGTTTATAAATATATAAACACATCATCTAAGTGTAAATATTATGAAAACAAGTGATATATATGTGTTTTATAACTTTTATACAAGTAGTCTTTGAATAAACAACAAGAATCACAAGTTATTTCAAGTTTATAAACTACGGATTTTCGGCAGAAAATTTACATCGACTTTGAAAAATCATAACTAACTCATAACTTAACGAAATGAGTTGATTCTTGTCTCAAAAGTTAAATCCATGTCTTAACTAAAAATCAGGAAGTTTTCATAATTTATTATGGGGTTTAGAACCCCCAGATATTATTTGGGAACCCGAAAGTTTGACAACTCAAAAGCCAACATAGGGTTTTTAACGAGCTTTTTCCCCAACATAAACATCTCGAAAAATGGTCGTCCTTGACTTTAAAAACTCTTTGTATATAGTAGTTTAATGTCCAATAAAACCAAAGCCTAAAACGTTTTGGAGCTTGGTCAAAAACAGCCTCAAAGTAGGCCGAAAAACCTTCGAAAAAGCTGGAAAATTATATATATATATAAACTTGACGTTTTAAGTGGGTTTTATTTATAAACTTGTAATGTTGGGTGATTTAAGACATAAAAACCTATATATATATATATATATATATATATATATATATATATATATATATATATATATATATATATATATATATATATATATATATATATATATATATATATACATATTGTCATATATTAGAGTAAGTAAGTCCCTATTATCATTTAGGGCTCGATTAAACTCACCCGGTGCATCACCCATCAACTTACGCTAAATTGCATTTTTACGCTCGTTTTTGCCATCGCACTCACGGTGAGTCTTCATAGCCCCTATTTTCACACTGTTATGTTTTGGGGTTGAAATACATGTTACGTTTTCATATGGACACGAAAACAACTTTTTTTCTATTATGTATTACACATGTGGTTCCATCAGCCCTTATATCATGAACCGTTAATTGCATTTATTTGTAAGCGCAAATATATTGTGGATAGATCTATCGGGAGTCATGTCCCCCATTCGGGTTAGTTCGGCTCGGCTAACAACGAGTGCATATATATATTTAACACACGGTATTACGTATGGGAATACTGCACAGGGCAAAACTCATTTAATTAAGCTTCGGTTGCATGATGGTTTATATGTAATACATAACATGAAATTTATAATTTTATAAATTCATTCTTAACTATTGTTGTCCATACAAGTCAGATTTATGTGTAAACCTATGAGCTCGCCAACAATTTTTGTTGACGTATTTTAGCATGTATTTTCAGGAAATTAAGGTAAGTGTGCCATCAGATGTATTTTTCAAGCTTCCGCACCTAAAGAGTCGCATGCATTTTCGAAACTACCGGAGATTTAGCTGCATTATTTTGAATACTTCAATTATGTACTTAAATCTCTGTATAGTGCGAACTTCTTTTTCTTCATCTCAGGCTATGTATAACATTACTATATTTTAAAGTTTTATCGATGTATTTTTGAAAACGTCCATATAGTGGTCGTTCGTTATGATTATGGTTATGTTTCCGCGACGTCACGCTTCGTTGCCAACCGGGATAACGGGATGTGACACCTAGACTTCAGCAGAATACAAGCCTTGATTACAAGAAGGGGAGATTGTTAGAAATTTAATTTCTTGTAATTCAAGCTTGTGTAATTGCGCTTAGTTATAAATATTTAATTATACACTAAAAAGGGGAGATTGTTAGCCCTAAAATAGTGTATAATTAAATATAATAATAGTCTAGGTTTAATTTATAAATAGGAATAGTTTACTTTGTGGGGAATCTCAATTTCCTAGACTTTGAGGGGAGTGTTTGGACAAACCCCCAAAGTAAGCTTAGATATAAATAATCTTGTTTTCCTTGGGTTTTGAAAAAGCCACGAAAGAAGCCTCAAAGGAGCCTCCACCTAAGTGAGTGTTTTGATAGTGTGAATGTTCATAGAGATTGAGAGCAAATTTGTCTCTTTGTAATTTTCATGGTCTTAATACAAATCGTTTGATTTATTGTGTTTGAGTGCAAAATATACTGGGAATCAAAGTTGTCACAACCACTCTGCCAACTCTGAGTGTGGGCCACACAGAGGTTCTTTTTACAAGTTTCACTGTTGTGACAACTAGTAATCGTCACGATCTAGGTGTTAGTTTGTTACGCTTTGATACTAATCAGAGACTGAATGAGGCTATACAAGTAGTCAACCAGAATATAAATAATCAATTTGAGATGTTGATGGAACAGATGTTAAATATTCAAAGATTGTTGAAAGGCAAATCTACCGCCACTGAGTCTGAAACAGAAAAGTTTGATTCGAATGTTGAACTAAGAAGATACTGTGAAGACTATAGTTCTTCAACATGAATGAAAGGATGTCAAGCTTAGGAGCTACTGTGGTTAATACTTTAGGTGCTTTATCAGAATGATTTTCAAAGCTCGAAGAAACCTGTAAATCTCAAGCCTCTGGTTCAAAGCGTAAGCATGATGGTCATGACTCTGATGATGATCAACATGATGGGGAGAAGAGGAGGAGGCTTGATGATTCAAATAAACAGATTGTTGTGTATGGTGTAGCTAAACAGACAGATGAAAATATTTCTGGAACAGGTGGAGCAACAATAGACGAACCAGTTGTGTACAGGGCCGGTCCTAAGGTTTTTAATGCCCAGGGCGACCAACAGAAAAAATGCCACACATAAATACCTAAACAAAAACACGCACCAATCTTTTAGGGGTTTGGAACCTAGTCAAGCTTTGCAACTCATACTCACGCCGAATTTTATTACAAAAATAAAATGTTCCCTCTTCATCTAGACTAGTAGGTTTAAATCTAAACTATTCAAACTTGACAGATTCTCAATCATATATTCAGTAAAAATTCAAAAATAGTTTCTTTCAAAAATTCCAGTTTTCAGTCTAAGATGATTCCATCGTAAGAGTTGCATCCCTAAAAACAAGCGAAAATAGTCTTGAACTATAACATAACTTGATAGCCACTACCCTTGATAGCCTGCTCCTCATCTAGCCTAGTAGGTTTAAAATCTAAAATCTTCGAATTTGAATGCTATTATGCCGTAAAATAGTTTTAGGAATGGCAATGAAGTTTCAAGATATAATATGAAGAACTACGACAACCATAATAATGTGTAGATATTCAAAACATAGCAAACCACTACCCTTGATAGCCTACTCCTCATCTAGCCTAGTAGGTTTAAAATCTAATATCTTCAAACTTGTATGCTATAATGCCAGAAAATAGTATTTAGGAATGGCATTGATGTTTCAAGATATAATATAAAGAACTACGACAACAATAATAATGTGTGGATATTCAAAACATAACAAGAGAAAAAAAACAAAATCCAAGATATAGCATCAAGAAACGAGACTGTGAGAGATCAATGTCAATTAGGAATGAAAGTTACCAAAATTTGGTGATGCAAAGAAGCAAGAACTGATCGATTTGTTCAACAAGACAACAACGGTGGTGATCGGTGATGAGCCGTCATTGTGGCCCGTAGAAATAGTCCAAACTACCAACTAGTGTAGGGAAGTAACAGTCGAATCCGCAGGGAGCGTGTAGGTTTATTAGGGTTATATTGGTAGTTTTTTATGATTAGAATAGCGATTTAAATTGTGAATTGGATTTTTTTGGAATGATGACTAAAACTAAATTAATACTAACGATGGCAAATCAACTACAATCGAATAACAGATCAAATTAAAGATAACCATTTACGAATTCACTACAGCGCAAGTTATTACTTAATTGAACATCATGCAATGGTCACATAGACATAACAAATTATTCAGTCATATTAATCACGAACACTTTAATCAATAAATCTCGACATAGCGCATGAAATATTCATTACTTGTCTTAATCTCTAAACTATAGACTCGGCGCAAATAATAATATCACCATGTACTATCTTGCTTTTACCAATTAAACCATTCAATCATAATGATAGCCAAAAGTATATCATTTGCATTACATAGAATATTCAATAATCACAAACACATCAATACAATAAATAATGTTCAAATAAATAAAACTTAGTCGTAGATTCTCTGCAAATGGTTATGGAGAGCTTAGCCTTCCATCATGTGTTCTTGACCGACAATGATTGTAGAAATCATCTTCGAGCTTGTAGATGGTGAAAGATCAACACTCCGAGACTTTGTACTTTGATTCGTCAATCAATCGCAGCAGGGCTCCGCCAGTGTTTTTAACAAAATGGGACTTAGATTTCGTATAGAAGGCGCCCCCTATTTATAGAGGTCGTGATTTTTAGGGTTTTGGATGTGGTAATGCGACTATAGGGTTTTTAAGCCGCAGGGGCGTAGCTCTGCGCCCCCCTGCACCCGGGGGTATACTAGCCTGCGCTGGAACTGCTCGTGAAATTAAAATCTTACTGTTTTGGGGCGTAGGGGGCGTAGACCTGGACGTAGCCCTACTCCCCGACCTGCGCCTTCGAGCTGAAGTTTTTAGTGGTGAAAATGACTTTCGGACCCGGAAACACAAATATGATTAAAAGTACTGAAGTTACGAAGTGAAAATGCATATATGAGCCTTAAAAACTACTAAAAACACACAATAATACAATCTCATCAAAACTCCCCAACTTAACTCTTGATCGTCCCCGAGCAAGCCTTAGAATCAGAACTAACTATGTACCGACTGTATTAGCAGTGTGTTCAGTGAGTCCAGATTATGTCAGCCTTCGCAATAATGCATTAAAAATTTTTAATGTAACCTAAAGAACATTTTCGGTTAAAACACATTATCTCTAAGTAATTAAAATGCATCTCACTTTTGGAAATTACCCTTTTAGCTCAAGGTTACAAGTCTTAAAACACGTGGGTCTTTTAGCCATCTTTTCCCTCTATGGATGCATACGACAACGTATTACTTTTGATTACCATGCTTTGAATATTTTTTCCTTTTTAACTCGAGTTTTTATCAAAGCTTTTCTAATTGATCCATGTAGCGGGATTTGGGTCAACCACTCCCAAACCAGATGGTGTTAGAGGATTAGGCATGAATGGTACCCCGTAGGACTTAATTTCCCGAACCAATTAGGCTACCCTCGAATCTTTTGAGGCTAAAACATGATTAAGCTCTCCCCCTTATTGCATGAGTTTTCCAAAACCTTTTGACACATTACATTCATTTAAGCACATATATACCTTAACTTACTTGAACACAACTTACATTAAAATGTTAATTATTATCACGACTCTTAGCATAATTCTAGAATTCCTTACTAACATTAACTAATTCCGAGTACATTTTCTATGTGTCATCATTTTCTACGGCCTGATCAGCAAACAAGAACCTTTGGGGAAATTCAAAAGACTGCATTGACACTAAGCATTCACATTCAACAGGTATCGACAATTGAAAACAAACACATGCAACTACTGAAACAAAATAACAAAAATTAAAATTCTAACCCAAACAAGCAAATCTAAATATGATAAATGTGAAGGGCAAGGAACGATGGTACCTGATCACTAGTAAGGAGGAAGAGGAGGACCGAAGATACTATTGGAAAAAAACTATCCGCCTGAAAATCCTCGTGATGTCAAACCGCCTCTCAATATGCCCAGTTCTGCAGTTCTTGATATGTTATAGCTCTCTGCCCAGGTGGTCAAATTTCAGTCTAATAAACATTTTTTGTGGAGGCTCGTTAGATCATATTAAACATTTCATAAAACGTACCATCCCCAACATAGACCATTGTGACGTCCTCGTCACATAAACACACTTATAATGAGCAAACATTGAACACAATCACATTCTTAATAAGATTCTTTGCTTATTTGGATAGATGAAACTAAATAAAAGTACACTTAAGTCTAGAAACAACTATAATTGGGTTGGAAATCCTCCCCAACATAGTTGGTGACACTAACATTTAACTAAAACAAACAAATAATTAAAACAATCCACTTTTCGTAGGGAATTACGATTGCACTTAGCACGTGCAAGAAGCCATTAAACCCCTCGGTATCCCGAGTGGACGAGTGTCGTCTCGTGAGGGTTTCCAGAAACACACCCACAAAGTTCTCTGGGTTGCCTCCCAAGAAGCGCTAAGTTTTACGTCTTCAGCCAGATGTACTGCTCCTATACTAGCCTAACTATGTTTGGGATCTTTTAACCTAATTAGTTCAGAGACTAGCATATTATTGGTGGCCCATCATACATATAAATTTAACCTGTGTTTAATGGAAACAGGGTATTTTGGAAATTGATAATAATTGTTCATCAAGGAATGAGTCCCTAATGTGGTCAGTTAAGTCTAATGGAAGAATTGGGAGCCTAGATAGGTGGTCGGTAACAACATTCTCGATCCAACCTACTGCCTCTTTATATTTTACTAACACTTGCAGTAGAGCTTTTTCTTGTGCCTTGGTCAAATCAGATGAAATAATGACCGGAAGAGTGTCATTCTGACCTAAGAAGGGATATGTCAAATGCACAGGCAACACTTTTAATTCTAAAACAGGTGGTTGTTCTATTGAAGGACTTGCAGATTGAGGCATATCAGTGGGCATCTTTTCAGTCTTATGGGTCCACGGTGGTTGTTTAGATTCAAGCGTGGATTCCATGACTGCCTCAAGTTCATTGCATTTATCAGAGTTCATTTTAGCAGTGTCGTGCTCAAAAAAGAATAGCTCAGTGGTATCATTGGCACTGATTAGTGAACCATGCTGCTGCGCAAGTTCATCCACCACATCTATCATGTAATATTTTGAAACGATTGAAGCATCAGTGGAAGCATTGAACACGTTTAATCGCAACTTACGATTCCCGAAGGCAATATCTACGATCCCCGTTCTACAATTGATTTGAGCATTAATTGTAGCTAAGAACGGTCTGCCGAAGATAATGGCCGGATAGTAAAAATCTTCCACTTTTACTATCACGTCCGATAAGATACCCCTTGGACTTTTTTTCGAACAATCTGCCAGTTCAAGAATAATATATGTGGTTTGTAACTGGCCCAGATCATGTTTGTCAAACAAGTTACTAGGTAAAATGTTTACACTGGCTCTAAGATCGAGCAATGTCTTTTTGATCTGCACATTTCCAATCGTCACTGGAATCAGAGGTGATCCAGGATCTTTTAGCTTAGGAGGCAAGGAGCTAGAGATCACTGCACTCACTTGTTCAGTTAAGTTGATCTACTTGGGAAGCGAGACCTTAAACTTCCTTTTCTGCATGCAGAGATCTTTTAGAAATTTGGCATAATAGGGTACTTGCTGAATAGCCTTGACCAATGAGATATTAATCTTGACTTGATTGAATAAGTCCCACAAATCCTCGGGTTGTGGACCTCTCTTTCCATATGGAGAAGATTTCAGATTTTCCAGAGCAGGGTGAGGAGGAAGAACTGTGGTGTCCTGATCCTTAACCGCCTCCCCAACTTTAGGAGTTGGGATATCTGCCTTGATTGGTTTCTTGAAAGTAACCTTCTTAGAACCCTCCTTCTTAGGATCCTCTGTCTCTTCATACATGACTTCGGTGTTAATGTCTTCTTCTACCTCTTTTTCTTTTGGAATCTCGATTTTATTATCTACTTCCTTTCCACTCCTTAAAACAGACACCATAGATACTTCATTAACCTCATACTTCTTTTCTTTGTCGTGTGCGTGCGAAGGGTTTGGAACAGTGTTACTCAGAACCTTTCCCTCCTCTCTTTTTGTGAGCGTTTCGGCAATCTGACCCATTTGGCGACTCAGCATCTCGTTAAAAGCCGATTGTTGCTTCATGAATTCCGTGAACTCCGAAAATTGTGAAGAACTCATATTCTTCTCCACATGAAAGTGAGGTTGATCATGTTGGTTCGGATTGTAGTATCACTCATCCTTAGCAGAAGCTGAACCATATCGATATTCTCTTCGTGGTGGTTCATACATTGGTTTATATTGATGATCGGTAGGCTGATCATTTTTCCATCGAAAGTTAGGATAATTTCTACATCCCGGATTATAGGTTTCCGATAATGGGTTATCACTCTCCCGATGCGCTCTAAAACCATATACTTCATTAGCATATTCCTCAGTAGGTTGCACTTGAGGACATGCTTTAGAATGATGAGATGGATCTCCGCATATTACACAATTAACTGATGCAGCGGGGTTTTGGCTAAAACCCTTTATCAGTTGATCTATCTTCTTTCCCAGTTCTGAGATTTCACTCTTCACTTCAAGTTTCCAGGCATTGTCTATACCCATCACCTGAACTCCAATGTTATTCTAAGAACCGGCTTGAACTTTGAGACCTTTACTGAGTTGATTCAGTAATTCCCAAGCTTATCTTCCTTGGAAAAGAATGTTCCACCAGTAGCAGCGATGATCATGTTCTGGCTTTCTTGACTAACACCATCGAAGAAAGTTTTGACGAGCATCCATTTTTGAACTTCATGATGTGGACAAGCTCTTAGCAATTCGTTCATCCGATCAAATGCCTTAGAAAATTGTTCACCAGGTTTTTGTTTGAAACCGGTGATCTCTTTTCGTTTCTAAGCGGTTTTACTTATGGGGTAATACTCAATGAGAAATTCGCGCTTCATTTGATCCCAGGTTGTGATGCGATTGGTGGGTAGCGACACAAACTAATTTTTGGCTTTCTCTTTTAACGAGAAAGGGAATATTCGATGTTTTAAACCATCGGTGGTTAAACCTCGAACGTGATTTGCTTTGCATATAGCCGTAAGTTCAGCTAAATGCTCATTGTTAGGCACAAAAAGGCCTCAGTCAAACCTGTTCTACATTTTAGGGGAGATTTTTAATCACACTTGTTTGATGCACTTTAAGATATAATTTAAGGCCTGTTAATGTCTAATTGAAACCTGATAAATAATTTGCAATATGAGTCAAAGCTGTTTACCATGTTGCATTTGTTGCAACCAAGGCAGAATGGCCAAGCTGTTCTATTCTGTTGAACAAGCTGGACATAAACTGTCTACGTTGCTCTATCCTGTTGAGCAGCTTGGAAAAATTCTAAGTGATCTGTTCTTTGTGAACAGAACCTGTTCTTTTTTAACAGGCTAAACACTTTATGGAATATGTTTCCATGTCCTCATGTATTGTTTTGGACTACAAGATCAGTTTACAAAGTCGAAGACAAAAGTGGAAAACAGAAGCTGCAAAGACTGCCTACGCTGTTCTGTTACATGAAGACAAAGTGGATATTTGAAATGGGTGACATACCATTTCTTATAGGCCCTAACAGAGACAAAAAGGAAAAGACTAAGATTCTGCAATGTATAGACAAGTCTTTTTTATCAGAACGTGCAGAAACGTTGTTTTGTCTTTTTGGAAAGACATCCCACTATCTCTATGTCCAATGAGGAAGCTTCACTGAGATTCTTAGTGAGAGTATAAAAGGAGTGTGTTTTCATGCATGCAAGTCTGCTTGAATAAAACAGTAACGTGTCTCCAAGTTGTTCTTATTCAAGTTGTCCATTTGTCTGTCTTGTAAACAGTGAGTTCATCTTAGTGAGTGTATTCATTGTACCTAGTCTGAGTGTCTTAGATTACTTAAACATCTGTTGTATCTATCATCTCAGCTTGAACCATTCCACAATTCAAGCTTGTATGTAATTAACACTTGTTGATAATATACACAAACATTGAGAAAAGTGTGTTGAGTTTTAAATAGTTGTGTTCACCCCCCCCCCCCCCCCCGGTCTATAGCTTAGAGCACATACTAGGGAAACGTTTTGGGAAGTGCAGAATGATGCTCTATTTAGAGAATCTAGATGTGCAACTACTAGAGATAGTAATGGGAGGTCCCTATGTGCCAACTTCTGTTACTACTATCACTCCTGCTGCTGAAAGAGCTGTTCTTGGAATCAGAACCTTTGAAAAGGCAAAAGCTCAATGGTCTGATGAAGACAAAAGGCTGGTTGCTCTTGATGCAAAGGCCAGGAACAACCTGGTTATTTCTCAACCTGATGATGTGTTCAAACAAGTTTAGAAAATGAAGACTGCAAAGGAGATGTGGGATACTTTGTGTACCGTCTATGATGGTCCCACTGTCACACTGGATAACATGATAAACAATCTTGTAAGACAGTACGAACTCTTATTTGCAAAGCCAAATGAGTCTCTCACTGAAACCAATACCAGATTTACTGCTCTAATCAATGATCTCAAAGCTGTTGGGATCATCAAGGACAACTTAACTCAGGTGAACAAGTTCTTGGACATTCTGCCTGAGGAGTGGAACTATTTTTCTACTATCCTAAGAAACTTAGGAACCATCAATGGTATGGATCTTGTAAATCTGTATGGGTTCTTACTAAATGATGAACAATCAAGGCAACAGAATAGAAATGTATTGGAGATGTCCAAAAGAGGTGCTGCCTTAGTGGCCAGCGTGAGACAACCTGCTGGTCATGTATGTAATGTGTTCACAAAAGCTGATCAGTAGGCTGATGATGAAATGGAAGAATTGTCTGAGGACGAAAACTGTGAAGACCTTACTGAATTTGATGATGAACAAATCATTGCAATGCTTGTCAGAAAATTCAATAAGAAAAGGTTTGGTGGAAGAATGCTACAAAAGAGGTCAGGCGCCGTAAAAAAGAAAGCATTTGACAAAACTAAGGCTGAGTGCTTTAAATGTGGCAAAACATGCCATATAGCTGCTGACTGTGTGTCTAAAGTTGTTGGCTCAACATCCAAACCTTACATGACAAATAAGGACGATGGCTACAGGGTTAAGTACCCAATGGCCATGGGTAAGCTTAGAAAGTTGGAAGACTCAGTGGCTTCCAACGATCAAAAGGGACTCATGGCTGAGACATATTACTGGAAGGAATCTGATTCATCATCAGATGAAGAAGATAACAATTGTCTGATGGCCAACACTGATGTCCCATCAACAAGCAATCTCAAACAATACCTGGCTGAAGCTGAGGCTCTCAGCAGCTTGGAGAACTGGAACCTAACAATGATGTATAAGGTACCAAATTTTATGGATTACAGTTCTGATGAAAAAGTTAAAATGTTTGAATATTTACTTGTTGATTTAAAAGCTGCTATTGAGAAGCAGAATGCTTTGCTGTCTGAGATCTCCAAGCTAAAAACTGATCTTGAAATAAAAACTAGTAAACTGGACAGCTTCCATAAGTTGGAAACTGAACTTGATGAATTAAAACAAATCAATTCCATTTTATTAGAAGAAAAGAGAGAAACAAACATAAAACATGCCAAGCTTCAAAAGATTGTTGACTCTTGGTGCCAATCTGCACAAAAAGTCAATCATTGTATCAGCCAACAGATTCCTGCTCAAAACCAAGCCTATCTTGGAGGGGATCTTGATACAGCAGCTTCAATTGTTGAGATAAATAATCTGGAAAAAGACTTATCCACTCTTGGTGAGCTTCCAAGTACCTTCATTCAGAAAGTAAATGGGAAGCTAGTCTCAACAAATAGGTTTTTCAGGCCTCAAAACACTGACAGCTTGTGTGAAAAAGCTCTAAAAACTGATGATGGAACGTGTTCTCCATCAAATCAGGCTGCTAAGTGCTCAACATGGTCACACAAGCAAAAGAATGGAAAACAAGTACAAACCACAGCTTTAGGCACTAAACCAGTCAACAAGACAGGTTCTGGATCTAAAGTTGATGGTAAGAAACCTGTTAATCCTTTTGATGCTGAGCAGTTTGAGAAAAACTTTTCAAAAGGTAAGAAGCCTGCTTTCAACAGGGGTAAGTCTCTGGTTGAAAGTAAATCTGCTGTGATTTCAAATAAGTATTTAAATCATAGTTGAAAATTGGTTATAAATGAAGGTAAGTCTTTCAAAATAAAAAGCAGTTTTTATGTTGATAGGCAACATCCATCACATCTCAGTAAAGGCAAAGGCAAAGGCAAAGCCATGCTCAACATGAGAAAGTTGGAATAAGTTTCCCAAACCTGTGGAAGGACAAAGACCAATTAAACTTCCAACATTTGATCTCTGCCCACCTAAAAAGAGGAAAGAGGATACAGGTAAAGCTATTGTTGTTGTGCCTTCCACTCAAACTGTTGGTTCTTCTAAAAATAGTAAAAAGTGTGCAAAACCTGCTGAGAATATCAACAAAAATGTTCCAGAATGTGTTTCTAGAAGTACTTCTTCCATAAAGAATAAAAAGAGAAAATTTTATAAATGTGGGAAGAAGACACATATGGCCAAAGACTGTCCTGAAACTGAGGACATGAGGTCTGCTGACACTGCTAGTTCCAACATTGCAAAACTAGAAGTGTTGGAAGTAACATGGTTAATGAGGATAGTATCCAAGCTGATACAATCTAGATAGGAAATATTAGTGTTGATCTTACTGGTCCATCAACAAATGTTGATGAAGAAGGAGAACTCATCCCCATGATGAGTTCCCCTAAAAATAACTAATATTTTCTCATCACACTCTGTAGGTTAAACAACCATCCCAGGTTTGGTACTTGGACAGCGGCTGCTCAGGCCACATGACAGGTTGCAAGGATCTGCTGAGTGATCTCAAGCCTGAAAAAAGGGCCAAAAGTCACCTTTGGTGATAATGTTCAGGGATCCACAGAAGGATATGGAACCCTTCAAGCTGGTGCTACTATATATTCAAAACAGTAGCCTCTGTGTCTAGGCTGAAACACAATCTTGTAAGCATAAGTCAACTGTGTGATGCTGGCTACAAGGTTAACTTTGATGAGCACCTGAGGTACATATTAGATTCCCAAGGTAAAGTTGTGCTGTGTGCACAAAGAAAGAAAGGTGTATATGTTGTGGACATGAAATCTGCTGATCCCACAACTGAACCTTGCTTTATCTCAAGAAGCAATGCATATATAAATTGGTTATGGCACAAAAGGATATCACACCTGAACTTCAAGAATATCAACAAACTTTGTAAGAAAGAGTTGGTAATAGGTTTGCCTTCTATAACCTTTGTTAAGGACAAACTCTGCACAGCTTGTGAGAAAGCCAAGCAGAGAAAAACATCTTTTAAATCCAAGCAAAATTTTTCTATTAATACTCCTCTATTCTTAATCCACATGGACTTGTTTGGACCTGTTAGTGTCCCAAGTCTAGGAGGTAGAATATACACTCTAGTAATGGTTGATGAGTTCTCCAGGTTTACATGGGTGATCTTTCTAAAGACCAAAGGAGAGGCTGCAAGAGAAATTATTGGATTTATCTAAAAGATGGAAGTACTGAACTCTGCTCAAGTTAAGCGGCTTAGAAGTGATCATGGTACTGAATTCAGAAACAGTACTCTTGAGGACTTCTGTGAAGAAATAGGAATCTCTCAAAACTTTTATGTTGTAAGAACTCCACAACAAAATGGAGTTGCTGAAAGGAGAAACAGAACTCTCATTGAAGCTTCTAGAACCATCCTGTGTGCATCAGGATTGCCTTCATCATTTTTGGCTGAAGCTGTTAACACTGCCTGCTTCACTCAAAACAGATCCTTAGTGGTGAAAAGGTTCAAAAAGACTCCCTATGAGTTGATCAAATGGAGGAGGCCAAACATTAGTTACTTCCATGTGTTTGGATGCCCCTGCTTCATTCTAAATCAGAGGGATCAACTGGCAAAATTTAAACCCAAAGCTGATGAAGGTGTGTTTGTTGGATATTCTGCTATCTCTAAAGCCTACAAAGTATACAACTACAAAAGAAAGGTATAGATGAATCTATCATTGTCACCTTTGAGGAGTCTAAGAGTGCCCCCACCAAAGCTGTTCTCGAATCAGTTTAAGGAGAGTTCAGCTTTGATGATCTCATGCATTCTATCAATGAAGAAAAGGACTCAAAAGCTTCAACTTCATCCAAAGTGGAACTTGTTAACCACAATGGACATGATGATGACTATGTTGATACACCCTGTATGAATAAGTGTAGTGACATAATTAATGCATCATGTCCAGAGCCAATCAGTGCTGATTTCTTGAATTCTTTGCTGATGTGTTCAACAATAGAGACTCATGTTCAACAGAAGAACAAGCTCAATACATCAGTGTGTTTGAAAATCTTGAAAGCTGTTCTAAAGGACCTGTTGGAGATTAAAATGATGCTGGAGACTCTTGATTGAGACATGATCCTAAGTGGATCAGATGTCAACCAAATGATAAGATAATTTGGTGACATCAACAAAGGGGTACAAACAAGACGGGACAGCTTAGGAAACTTTTGTATGTTTTCTTGCTTTGTGTCCCTAATGGAGCCAAAGAAAGTGGATGATGCTTTTAAAGATGCCAATTGGATCACTACCATGTAAGAAGAGCTCAATCAGTTTGCGAGAAATAAGGTATGGAAGCTGGTCCCTGTTCCTAAAGGTAAAACCGTAATTGGCACCAAATGGGTTTTCAAAATTATGATGGATGAGCAAGGTCATGTCATTAGAAATAAGGCAAGACTGGTTGCTCAGGGCTATAGACAAGAAGAAGGAATAGACTATGATGAAATATTTGCTCCAGTGGCCAGGTTAGAAGCAATTCATTTGTTTCTAGCCTATGTTTCCCACAAGAGCATGAAGGTATTTCAAATGGATGTTAAGAGTGCATTTTTGAATGGTAAGCTGCAAGAGGAAGTATATGTCAAGCAGCCTCCAGGTTTCTAAAATGAACAACATCCAGGTTTTGTCTATAAGTTGGACAAAACTCTTTATGGTCTAAAACAAGCCCGTAGAGCCTGATATGACACTCTTACTGATTTTCTTATGAGCAATGGCTACTCCATAGGTAATGTGGATACCACATTGTATATAAAGAAGGTGAAGTCTGACATTATGCTTGTTCAAATTTTTGTGGATGACATAATATTTGGATCTACTAATGAGCAGTTATGCAAAAAATTTTCACTATTCATGAAATGAAAGTATGAAATCAGTATGATCGGTGAACTTACTTTCAATGGAATTTTTATTAATCAAAGAAAGTATACTTTAGATCTTTTGAAAAAGTTTAAATTTGATCAAAGTTCTCCAATCAGAACCCCAATAGCAACCGATGTAAAATTGGATGCTGATGCTAGTGGCAAAGCTGTTTCAGTAACAGCTTACAGAGGCATGATTGGGAGCTTGCTTTATTTAACTGCTAGTAAACCAGATATTATGTTTGCCATTTGTTTATGTGCTAGGTTCAAGCTGATCCTAAGGAATCACATCTAGCTGCAGTAAAAAGAATCTACAGATACCTTAAGGGAACACCAGGTTTGGGTCTTTGGTATCCTAAAGACTCCAGCTTCGAACTAATTGGGTATTCAGATTCTGATTTTGCAGGATGCAGGCTAGACAGAAAAAGGACAACAACTGGATGTCAACTCCTTGGTGGAAAGTTGATCAGTTGGTGTAGCAAGAAGCAGAATTCAGTCTCTACTTCCACTGCTAAAGCTGAGTACATTGCTGCTGGAAGCTGCTGTGGGCAGATTCTATGGATGCAGCATCAACTTGAGGACTATGGTCTTGTATATAGGAAAACTCCTATTTAGTGTGATAATACAAGTGCCATAACTATTTCCAACAATCCATTGTTTCATTCAAGAACAAACCATATAGAAGTCAGACATCACTTTATCAGAGATCACATTCAGAAAGGTAATGTGGAGGTAAGTTTTATTTCCACAGATGACAGCTTGCAGACATTTTCACTAAACCTCTTGATGAAAACAGGTTTAATTATTTTGTAAGCAAGCTGGGCATGTTAAATAAAAGTGACTCAGTGTCATTGATGCTCTAAGAAATTGCATGTTTCAAACTGCTCAAATTTCTCAGAACAGCCTAGACAGAACAGACTCTGCATGTTCTATACTTAGCCAAATTCTGAAAATTTGTACAGCTTGGACATATAACAGTATTGACAAAATATGTTCAAACATGTTCTGCTGTCAAAACCTCCAACCTGCTCACTCTCTCAATCTTTCATACAAGACATTGTCTTGTAACCTGATCAGCTATTGAACAGAAACCTGTTCTCATCTAGCTGCACAGGTTGAATGAACAGCTTGGGGATGCTCAGTTTATGATGAAACCTGCTCATCACAGGTTTGAACAACAGCTTGGATCATCAGTTTTAATTACCTTTTTCATAATTAAGTTACTTAAGTTCTGTATTTATTTAACTTAATTACCTACGGATAATATTTGTTAACGTGTGTTAGTAGTTAAAAAGGTTCAAGTGGTTTGGCAACCGTTCTGACATGGCAAACCGTTTCATTTTCCGTTAAACAACATTTCAAATCAACCGCCCAAACCTTTCTCTCTCCCACCCACTCATATTCAAATCCTATAAATACCTCTTTCACTGTTTCATCATCTCCTTCTTCTCTAATGCTTCCATAACTATCTGAAGAACCTTAAATCGACTAAGTGTCCAGCATCCTTCATTTCATTACTCTCAAATGGCTCACCAAAACAACCCCTACTTCCAGTTTTCGTTGGTGATGATGTCAAAAAACATTTCTCAGTCACCACGATGCTCACTTTGAAACCCACTAAATATATAGCCAACCTAACCATTACCAAAAACTAGGTAGGTAAGGGTTATGAAAACATGGTGGAGTTTCTGCAAGTTCACCCCCTGCATTATGCTACGACTGCCTCTCCTTGTGTCTTGTACCAGGAGATGGTGTATGAGTTTTGGTACACCTGTGCTTATGACCCATCAACCAAAACCATCAGGGGAACCATTCTTAATGGTACTCAGACCATTGGGATAACCACTTCTCTTCTCAGGGAAGTCCTTCACCTTCCTGTTGCCGAAACATACGACAAGCCACGGCCTGAGAATGATTAGATGGGCAATCTACTACGCTTCTGTGGTGTAGCAGAACCCAAAGTTGGAGCCACTTTATTTAGAATGGATTTATCACCTACCTACAGTTTCCTATTTGCCTCAGTGGTGATGTGCTTTAGCAGCAAGGTTGGTTCATTTGACCAGCTTAGCAGAGATGAAATCCCCATAGTCCTACAGTTTGTAGATGGGACTACACTGAACATGGCTCGTTGGAATTTCGTGAATTTAAGGAACTTGGTACAGCAAGAAACTCGCCCAACTGCTGTCAGATATCCAAGCTTTCTGAGCCTCATCTTCAAACATGTCTGTGGTGAGCATCTCTACAACTCTCAGCCCCTGTTAACTACTGTTGCATTCCCTGTCATTGGGAATATAGTCTTTTACACTCTAGTTCTTCCAAATGAACCTCCTCTATCTACACCAATGAGGAGGTTACTTTGTTTGGTGGAAGGACCTTCTACTGTGAGGCTGGATCCAGTGGTTGCTCCCAAATTGAAAATCCAAATCCAGGCCTAAGGTAGTCAAAAGAGGCCTGGAATCGACTGAAGCTGAGCATGTTAGCAAGAAGGCTAAAACAGTTAAGTCTAAGTCTGCCCCATCAGCCTTAGTGGCTGTGGGGGAGTAGACTTCTCACCCTGGTTCATCTGTTGAACCTGAAGCCTCTGTGGCTGGTGCCTCTGTGGACCTGAGACCATGGAACAGGTTAACCCCCCTTTTTTTTACCTGGTCTCACCACCAGTACAAACCCAAATTCCTGCTACTTCTCCTCAATCCCCCAAAGTGTCTCAATACTCAATGATAAAATCTTTAGCTAGGAAGAAACAATCATCCCGTACTAGCCCCTCTGACCCCTCCCAAAAGGAGTCAGTTGAAAAAGAAGCAACCCCTGCTGCTTCTCCTAGTTTGGGAGAAACATCAGCACATTTGGAGCAGGCTTCACTCCAACAAGAGACCACCCAGCGTCAGCCTAAACCCTCTGGTTCCTCCCAATAGGAACTAGTTGTACAAACAGAGACTGCCACATCCACAATCCCAGCCTCCCAACAGGCTGAGGACATTGGAAGAAAGGAGTTCACTCCACTCCATACTGAGTCCACATAGTCTCCACCTCATACTTCTCTTACACCAATTAAGTCTACACGAGGTGCCAAAGCTGCTGGAACAGAACGTCTAATATATCAACCTCAAACTTCTGCTCCTGGTGATGCAGCTGTTGTACACCCAACAGCTGTTGAAGGACCCTCATCCCAAGCAGATGAACCTGAGGGAATGGACCATCCCTCTGGTGAGGCTGCTCCCCAAGTGCAAATTCCATCATCAGGTTTCACCACTGATGATGTTAAAATGCACATCCCCTCTCCCCATGAAGAGGTACCTGCACGCCAGGTCTTAATGAAGGTGCTACAACACAAGCAGCATCAGAAAGGCCACCAACTCCTACCACTTCACCTGATGATGCAGATATAGCCACTGTTGAAGGTTCCTTTAACCCTTCCAAGCTGGGCCATCTCACATATGCCTAAGCTATGGAATTACTATCCAAAGGGGGAGAAGATATCGGCCTCCAAGACCAAGTCTAAGGGGGAGAAATCTTCGTCTCCCTCTAAGGAGAAATCAGCATTAGTGGGACAAGCAGCAGGTGTCTCACAAACAGGTCCTACTGTGGATGTCTCCAAAACAACTGAAGCTGCTCAGCCTACTAAGGCTGGATCTCCAAACCCTGCACCATCTAAGGGGGAGGAAACTATTCCTGGGGACAGGCCAAGAAGAAGGAGGAATTTGATTTTGGAGCAAACTGATGAAGAGGAGGAAGAAGAAACTGAAGTTGTTGAAGCCACAACAGCTAAAGGGAAGAGGAAAGCCTCGGTGGACCTTGATTACCTCAAAGTTGCTCAACTGAAATTTGATAAGGCTCGGGCTAAAGAAATGGGTGTTCCTATGGAGACTTATTATAAATTCAAAGAAGAGCAGCTTCAATCCATTGAAAGGCTAAAGAGAGAAGAAGCCTCTTCTAAAGCTGCAAAGGCCTTGGCATAAAAGGAGGCAAGAAAAGCTAAAATTCATTCTTTGGATGTCCAAAGGAAACTGCTAGAGGCTGCCAATGAATCAGTGGCTGAGAAAGAAGGAGAAAAAGAAAATGGTGCTCAGGTCTCTATGATCAAGTCTAAGCCAGCATCCTTCTCTGCAAGAGCCCAAAAACACTTTGACAACTTGTCAAGGAATAAGTTCTTTGATGTTGCTAACAGAAGGCTTGCAAAGGAAACAATTGTCAAAGCTGTTCCCATTTCAAACAAAAGCAAACAGTGGAATCTACAGATAACCTGGATGGGTGCTGAAGGCCCAGAATGTGGAAGCATATGAACACACTGATGTTGCTCAAATGGGAGAATGGGTGGAATTGACAGTTGCCCTGAGTCAGTCTAAGTCTGAAACAGCTAAGACTATAAGGGCATATGTCAAAACTTTAATGGAAATAGTGAAGAATCGTGGCCTGATTACAGAAGACCAAATCAAGGGTAGCTCAGTGGTTGAACCCAAGATTAAAGCCATGACAAGGAGGAAGGATTCTGAGCTGGAAGTACTCCTAATAATGATTGATCAAGGAGATCTAGCAGTTGAGATCAAGGGAGTAGATCACAACTTACCCAAAGGAGTGGAACCTGAGGAAAACAAGCTGATAGAGGAACTTGAGCTTAGGGTATTTTTTGTAGACCCCTATCAAAGAAAAAGTGTTTCCAGAGAGCATCAGATTGGCATAAGGTTGGTCTTAAGCAGCTCATTAGTTGTAGACTTGCCAACTCTTTCAAACAAACTGCAAGATGGGGAGCAGCTATCTGGGAACAGCTCAAAGGGTTCCATGAGAGAGAAGAACTTCAACACCCTAACTTCATGTTCCTCATAAATGAAATGGAGGAAATTGAAGGAACGATGGAGCGTTTTGAACAAATGTTCGAAGAAGAACCACAACAGGTTGGAGGTCCATCTGCTGCTGAGTAGATGAAGAATGGAAACTGTCCATAAGTTGGATAGACTTGCCATTATTTGCCCCCACCATCAACAGTCCAATGTGTTAAGTTTTTCAGGTACATATGTTTTACTTTATTACATTAGTTGTAATGTTTGTATTACATCAGTTGTAATATACTCTAGTACATTAGTTGTACCTCTGTAAACATGTGTTGTTTGCAATCAATATCAGTGTATATATAAACTGATCTTTTACTTTACAGCAATGTCGTATTTTCACTTCATCAAAATGTATTGTAAAAATATATTGTGATTATTGATAGAATCGGCTTAGACTGATTATTGCAAATAGGGGGAGATTGTTAGGCACAAAAAGGCCTCAGTCAAACCTGTTCTACATCTTAGGGGGAGATTTTTTATAAAACCTATTTGATGCACTTGAATGTATAATTTAAGGCCTGTTAATGCCTTATTGAAACCTGATAAGTGATTTCCAATATGAGTCAAAGCTGTTTACCCTGTTTCATTTGTTGCAACCAAGGAAGATTGCCCAAGCTGTTCTATTCTGTTAAACAGGCTGGACATAAACTGTCTAGGCTGCTCTATCCTGTTGAGCAGCTTGGAAAAATTCTAAGTGATCTGTTCCTTGTGAACAGATGCTGTTCTTTGTGAACAGGCTAAACACTTTATGGAATATGTTTACATGTCCTCATGTATTGTTTTGGACTACAAGATCAATTTACAAAGTCGAAGACAAAAGTGGAAAAAAGAAGCTGCAAAGACTGCCTACGCTGTTCTGTACATGAAGACAAAGTGGATATTTGAAATGGGTGACAGACCATTTCTTATATCAAAATGGCTCTAACAGAAGATGAAAGGTTCAAAGTTGACATTCCTCTTTTAGTTAAAGCCTTCTACAGCAGAGATAAAAAGGAAAAGACAAAGATTCTGCAATGTAAAGACAAAGTCTGCTATCCCACTATCTCTATGTCCAATAAGGAAGCTTCACTGAGATTCTCAGTGAGAGTATAAAAGGAAGCTTCTAAGGAATGTGAGATAACCAAGAGTGAGAAATTCAGATCGTGCAAACAGTAACGTGTGTCGAAGCTGTTCTTATTCAAGCTATCCATCTGTCTGTCATGTAAAAAGTGAGTTCATATTAGTGAGTGTATTCATTATACCTAGTCTGAGTGTGTCTTAGATTACTTAAACATCTTTTGAATCTGTCATCTCATCTTGAACCATTCCTCAGTTCAAGCTTGTTTGTAATTAACACTTGTTGTTAATATAAACAAACATTGAGAAAAGTGTGTTGATATTTAAATAGCTGTATTCACCTCCCCTCTACAGCTTAGAGCAACATACTAGGGAAACCTTTTGGGACCTACAACTCGCATCAGAGCAGATAGAGTGTGTGTTAACTCTTGATCTCTCATTCTCCCTATTTTCCCATGGACAACAGTGCTGCCAGCTCTGCCTCTTATTATGAAAATGGTTCTATGGCAAAACCCCCCAAGTTCAATCATCAGAACTTTTCTGGTTGGAAGTGCAGAATGATGCTCTATTTAAAGAATCTTGATGTGCAACTACCAGAGGTAGTAATGGAAGGTCCCTATGTGACAACTTCTGTTACTACTATCACTCTTGCTGCTGAAGGAGCTGTTCTTGAAATCAGAACCTTTGAAAAGACAAAAGCTCAATGGTCTGATGAAGACAAAAGGCTGGTTGCTCTCGATGCAAGGCCAGGAACAACCTGGTTATTTCTCTTCCTGATGATGTGTTCAAACAGGTTGAGAAAATGAAGATTGCAAAGGAGATGTGGGATACTTTGTGTACCGTCTATGATGGTCCCACTATCACACTGGATAACAGGATCAACAATCTTGTTAGACAGTATGAATTCTTCTTTGCCAAGACAAAGGAGTCTCTCACTGAAACCTATACCAGCTTCACCGATAAAGACCCGATTCTTTAAACAGAACAGACAGTTTCTATTTCTCACTTATCCCAGACTTAGTATCAATGCCTTATTCTATTAAGTCCTCTATTCTAACTCTGATGCATTTCTACAGGACTCATGGAACCCGCTGTCATTCTAACCATGCCTCATTCACCCATCTCTAACAATAATGCCCAACTCCCAGAAGAGTCCATTCTACCTCAATCACAATTCGTCGAGTTCTTCGCCCACAACTGGCACCTTGGCGTATCCACCTTACACCGTGAAGCCGAGAATATCTCATTTGATATTCTCGAAGGCCACCCTCATTTCTACTCCCAATCCACTGCCATATCCATACCCCAAATATACCTCCAACAGTTCTGGCATCATCTCACATCTGTGTCTGATGCCGAACCCTACTTCACCTCTACAATCGACTGCGTTCCAGTCAAAATCACAACCGCAGCCATCCGCCACATTCTCCGCCTCCCAGCTGAAGCCTTTTCACTTTCCAGACTTGCCTTTGCCCCAATCCCTTCTCTTCTGGAAACCCTTGAAGAAATTAAGGCTCTTGGTTATGATGGCCCTCTATCAAAGCCATTCGAATTCTGCACGAAGAATCTTCAAGCTCATTGGAGAGTTTTCTTCGACATCATCAGTAAATGTTTCACCGTGAAACATTCTGGTCATGACTCGGCGTCGATTCAAGTGCTTTCAATGTTTGCAGCCTTTGCTTATAATCGTCACTACAATTATGCTGCCTTCATTTTTGACGATTTAAAAAGAACAAATCTAGAGAGACAAACAAAGCGAGGGTGTAAATATATACCTCTTCAGAGGTTTCTTCAGCTAATCATTCAGTACGCTATGTATAACGATGATGATATCCATGAGAGACCAGAGGCCGACGTAAACATTACCGCTACTATACAAAAATTAAATCTTACAAAGGGAAATCCCACTGTTCCGGTAATGCCTATTCCTCTATCTCTGCTACAATGAGTAGTCCAAACAGAAAGGGTCAGGGAATATATAAGGTAGTTTAATCCGGATGAGGCTCAGTCAGAACCGACTGGGACTAACCAATCCGAAGGTGAGGCTCAAGTGAGTGAGTCAGAGGGACAAGAGGTGGAAGTACAACAATCTATGGGTATGGGTGATGTTGGTACATCCGTTGTGACGACAACAGTCTAGTTTTGTTATTGATATCATGATTGTGTATGATGTTTTATCTGCCTGGTAAGTTCTAGACTATCATATTAAGTTCTAGAATAAGTTCTAGAAATAAGTTCTAGATTAAGTTCTAGAATAAGTTCTAGGATAAGTTCTAGATTACGTTCTAGAATAAGTTCTAGGTGAGAATAAGTTCTAGGTTCACTTGTCAGGATCTAAAACTGAATAACCAAGATTAACTGATTTGAAATTTATCAGAGTATAAATCAATAATCTTGCTTTGAATCAAAGTTTAATTAAGAAGTTTGCGGAATAACACTTAATTATTTTAACAAAAACTTTCAGAACCAATGAAGCATAAAACATAAGAAGTAATCAAGACTGTTTTTATTGCTGAATTCAATGATTACAATCACCTCTAATCTGTTTTGATTAGACGAAGAACACAGACTGTTCTTAGGGTTTTACAACCTTAGAGGCTTATGAAAACTTAATCAACAAAGCAATTACAGACTCAAAAATATGCAGAAAACTTCTATAAACTTCTATACAATAGAATGACCTATTCTCTGTATTTATATTACTTTTTGGACTTGTTTCCTTGAAGGACTATGACTTCTCTGATAGTAGATATGCTGGAATCTTCGTGTAGATATCTTTCCTGAAAATCAGCACTTTCTGTTTATGAAACTGTTGAGCAGCTTGAATCTCTTGACAGCATGAACTGAGCAGCTTGAGTTGTTTTACTCTGGCAGCTTGAACTTTTACACTGGCAGCTCGAGTTTCTTTAACTAGCAGCATGAACTTTGTATTTACATGACAAATCTACTAACAGTCTGAGAAGTCTAACTAACAGCTTGAATGTACTTAAACTATTTCCCAACAATCTCCCCCTAACTTAAATTCTTTACACAAGACTTTAAGTTCTATACAAAAATGGAAATGAATAAGTAAACTGTTATTTACAAACCAAGGCTTTCAAAAACTTACAACTGTGCAAGTTTATGATCTACAGCCTTCAAAAATTCTCTCTTTAGCTCATCTATATCACAAGATATTCTGACAGACTTCATCTGGAGTAGTATATTCTTTGGAAGATCAAAGAATTCAAGATTAAAGAACATACCAGATCCATCTGTGAATTTGATTCTGTAAGTCCTGGATTTGACAAAAATATTGACTTCCTTGATTTTCAATCCCTTCTTGTTGGCATCCTCTACATCTTTTCTAATAAATTCAGGATCAACAATGGACTTCAGATCTCTGATGACTTGTTTCACTTGTGGTAGAGAAGATCTAACTTGTGATACAGACCCAATGTTGTGCATTCTGATAAGCTCATCTCTGGTCAACTTCTGAACCATCTGCCAAAATGTATCATATTCTTCTTCAGGACCAGACTCTCTTCTTATCACAAATAAAATTCTCAAGTCACGGTCATCCAGTGACTTAGCAAACCAGTAGTTGATTTGAGGCTTTGTAAAATCATGTTGATCAATCAACTTCTCTATCTCCATGGCCTTTTGTAGTTGTTGCTCAAAGAGCACCCTTTTAACCGATGAAGGAATAGAGAGAGCAGCTTGATCAGTGGGAACAGGTGTACTGGCAGCAGCTTGAATATGACTTGTAGTAGGTTGAGCTGGTTCTTGTGATGATTGGACTTCTTGGGAGGTTTTTGCTTTCTTTCTTTTCTCCATTTCTTTATCATGTATTTCCTGCAGCCTTTCAGTAGTCATGGACTGAGCCATTTTCTTTGGAATACCTGCTGCAAAGGCAAAATTGATTAAGAATCTTCTGTGCTCAGCCTTGGTGTGCCCTGTTGGCATCTTTCTCTTCTTTTCACCTTGTTTGCCCACAAACCCCTTTAGGTAATCACCTAATGTCTCATCATCATCTATTGGGGGCTGGGCTTGCTGATCTAATTCTTTATCCTGTTCTTCTGCTAACCTTTTGGCAACTTCAGCATCAAAGGCAATCTGGGCTTCTTTGGAGGAGAATTTGTGCTTTGGAGATTCAATAAGAATGCCCTTGCCCTTGTCTTTTGTAGCAGATGTTGTAGCTTGGACTGTGCTTGATGGAGCTTGAATTCCTTCTCTGATCACAACTCCAGTGACTTTTGAAGGAGCAGCTTGAGTTTCTAGGCTAACAGCTTGAGAAGCTGTTGAGACTGCTAGCCTAGAAACTGGGACTGTTGGTGCTACTTGGACTGTTGTTGTTGTTGGAGCTGCTTGGACTGATGTAGGAACCTCCTGATTCTCCCCCTTTTTGGAAGCATTGGTTTGGTCAGAAGGACCTACAACCTTTGCCCCTTGGGTTTGAATCAAACGCTCTAATTGAATGAGCTTATTTCCACAAAGGGTAAACCCCTTAGGAAGATAATCCATCCTCTGATTTTGAGCCATTTCTGATTGCTTTAGGGCCATTATTTGTGCACCCTGTGCAGCAATGATGGACATTTGGTATTCCAACATAGCTACAACAGGTTTCAGCTTGGGATCCGTCAAAAGCATGAGTTGCAGACTAGTCTCAAGATCAGAAAACACATGTGGTGCTTGTGATCTATCACTGACATTAATACCAGAAGTAGAAACCTTTGGGCCCCTCTGTTCTTGGTTCTGGGGACTTCCAGCGTGTGTTTGCACACTTGCTGTTGCCATGGGCGTGGTCTTAGCTATGTTGGCACTGTCCTGTGCCTCTTGTGCAGAGACATCAGTAGTGCCAGCCACAGAACCCATATGAACCATCTCTGAAGAGATGTTCACCTCCTGAGTGAGGATGGGAGGTTCCTCTAGTGGTTCCCTTTGGATATGCTGTGCAGGAGTATCCTCCTGCACAGGGATATATGGCTCTTGCTGATGGGAGGAGGAGGAAGGAGCTCCTGGTCCCCTTTTTCTTTTGTATATATTTCTGAGTGGGCGTGTTGGCTGTACAAAAGGATCAGTGGGAGTTTGTGTATCATGAGGAGTGGGTTGGGGTCTTGGGGGTGTAGTAGTGATGTTAGGCTGAGCCTGCTCAAGACCCTCTCCTCTGTTTCCTGAAATGATGTTCATCATTGCAGAGGGCAATGGAACATCTACACTGACAAAATTGGCACTTGGCTTTATCAGCCTTTTGATAGAAGATAGTGAGTGCCTATGGGAAATATGTATCCTCTTATGTAAATGAGAAGTAGTGCAGGTGTGTGCAATGATTTCTGCCAAAAATCTTGGATACATTAAAAATTTCCCATTCTTTAGGGATTGATGCCTTAACATCCCTTGAAAGATCATGTTTGAAAAATTGAACTGTTGGCCAGTAGAAAAGCACACTAAGGCAGTGGCAATATTTGAAGAAAACTCAGACCAACCAGTTCTTTTGGGGCTCATACACTGCTGAATAATATGTACAAGATATTTCCATTTAGGAGAAAAATGTGCTTTCAAGAAAGTAAATGAATCAGCAGGACCCCTATAACCTATATTGTAAAGACCAGTATGTAAAGCGTTAAGGGTTAGGTCTGTTATACCTGTGGCATCTTGAAGATGCAAATGGTGCCGAATGGATTCCTCAGTGATGGTGATGGGAGTGCCATCAATTTTGGATAGTATAGTGGGAATTCCATTGATGGTTTGAAAAGTGGCACGGTTCCAGAACTGTTCGATATGCGATATGTATATGGTGGGATTGATATTGAGGGCATGGTTGATATGGGAGTGTCGTAGGAAATCCATCATATCATGGAACGGCTGAAGTTCAGAGTGTTTGAGAGAGTATGGAAGGCAGTTGTGTTCTTTGACAAACTCCATGGATGATCAAACGATGGTTTTAGGGTTTGAAAGAAGAATGTGTGATTCGTTCAGAGAGAAAGCAGAAGGCCGTGGAAGAAGAATATGTAACTGGTAGTTACAACTGAACGAAACTGGGACCTTTAAAGGTTTCGAAAAGGTTGGGTCCCGCGCACACATTTGAAAAATTACCCAAATACCCTGCACACTTTGACAGATCAAGTGAAAATAACTAGCAGTCCAAGAAAGTGAACTAGTAGCATGAGAAAATACTCATGCTGTTAGTGTAAAATTGTGCAACTTTTCAATGTAACAGTGTCTCCCCCTGAAATTAGCATACTGAGTCGATAATAATGAAATCCAATTAATCCATGTTTACCATACCAATATTTGATATTAGGAAAGTGAACCTTCCCACATCAAAAGGTTTTGTAAATAGATCAGCTAGCTGATCATCTGTATGTATTTTGGTAACTTGGATTAACTTCTTTTCATTACAATCTCTGATGAAGTGAAATCTGATTTCTATATGCTTGGTTTTTGGGAATTTCACTGGGTTTTGCACAATGCTAATTGCACTTGAATTGTCAATATAAATAGGAGTGGATAAGAAATTCATACCATAGTCTCTTAGCTGATTTTGAATCCACATTACCTGGAAGCAGCAGCTTGCAGCTGCTACGTATTCTGCTTCAGTGGATGATGTGGAGACAGTTGTTTGCCTTTTGCATTGCCAAGAGACCAGTCTTGCTCCTAAGTATTGACATCCACCAGTTGTGGATTTTCTGTCAATGTTGCATCCACCATAGTCACTGTCAGAGTAAGCAGTTAGTTCAAAAGGAGAGTCTTTAGGATACCATAGACCTAAATGTGGTTGGCCTTTAAGATATCTAATGATTCTCTTAACAGCAACCAAGTGAGAATCCTTTGGAGAGCATTGAAACCTAGCACACACACAGACAGCAAACATTATATCAGGTCTAGAAGATGTTAGATACATGAGAGATCCTATAAGGGATCTGTATAGATGAATGTCCACATCTATGCCATCTTTGTCTGTATGGAGCTGTTTATGAGGATCCATTGGAGTGCTTGCAACCTTTGTGTCTTGATAGCCAAACTTTTCCAGTATGTCTTTGACATACTTTGATTGACTTATGAATAGACCAGTAGGCTTCTGTTTAACCTGCAGCCCTAGAAAGAATGTGAGTTCCCCCATTGAACTCATTTGAAACTTTTTGTGCATTAGGGCCTCAAAATCTTTGCACAACCTATCATTAGTTGAGCCAAAGATGATGTCATCAACATAGATCTGGACAAGAAGAATCTCAGCTTTGATGGATTTAGTGAAAAGTGTTTTGTCCAGAGTGCCTCTCTTGAATCCATTCTGTAGAAGATATGATGACAGTGTGTCATACCATGCTCTGGGGGCTTGGTGAAGACCATAGAGAGCTTTGTCTAGCTTGTACACCCTATCTGGATACTTGTAGTCTTCAAAACCAGGACGTTGACACACATACACTTCCTCTTCAATTGTCCCATACAAGAAAGCAGACTTAACATCCATTTGATACACTTTAAAGCCTTTGAAACTTGCATATGCTAGAAATAGTCTGATGGCTTCAATTCTTGCTACTGGAGCAAAGACATCATCATAATCTATTCCTTCTTCTTGAGTGTACCCTTGTGCTACTAGTCTTGCTTTGTTCTTGATGACTATCCCTCTCTCATCCTTCTTGTTTCTGAACACCCATCTTGTACCTATTGCTCTCTTACCTTTAGGAAGATCCACCAGAGTCCATACATTCTGAATTTTGAACTATAAAAGCTCTTCTTGCATAGCTTCAATCCAGGATGAATCTTTTAATGCTTCTGATGCCTTTTTAGGTTCCAATTGAGACATGAAACAGGCATGTTCAAAAGCAGCTAGACTGAATTCAGTAACTGCTTGTTCAGCAGCAGCAGTCTCATTGTGAACCATCTTCCTTGTTTGAACAGGAGTGCTTGGATCACCCAGTATTTGATTGAGAGGGTGATACTTGTGAACTCTTAGTGTGGGCTCTCTCTCTGTTTGAAAGGAAGTTCCAAGGTTTGTATCATCTCCATCAGAACCAGTGAGTGGTTCAGTTTCTGAAACAGCTTGACTTGAATCTGGGACTGTTTCCTGTTGTGTTGGAGCTGTTCTTTCAGAACTTTGGAGTGGCACTTCAGTGTCTGGATTTGTATCATTCAGGACCCCTGGAGGATCACAAGACAGAAGTGGTAGAGTGGTGAAATCATCCCAACTTGTTGAATCTGCAGCAGTCTGAGACTTTGTGCCAACAGCATGAGAAATTGTATTGGCAGCATGAGAATTCGTGTTAGCAGCTTCAACCCTATATGCATCAGCTTCTGCAGTATACTCAACAAAACTCAGAGAATTTGTTAGTGAATCTAAATCAAACAACCAATCAGGACCAGTGCCTTTGATATTAGCAGTATTTTCATTAAATTCAACATTGGCACTTTCTTCAATTGTTTTAGACACACTGTTGTATACTCTATAGGCTTTGCTTTGAGTTGAGTATCCTACAAAGAATCCTTCTTCAGCCTTACTCTCAAACTTCCCTAAGTGAGTCTTAGTGTGAAGAATAGTACATGGGCATCCAAAAGGCTTGAAGAAAGCTATTAGGGGACTTCTGTTATGGAATAACTCATAGGGAGTTTTCCCTTGTGATTGAACTACTTGAACCCTATTTAGAACATAACAGGCTGTATTAACAGCTTCTGCCCAGAAAGTCATTGGCAGATTTGAATCAGCTAGCATTGTTCTAGCAGCCTCAATTAATGTTCTATTCTTTCTTTCAGCTACACCATTTTGCTGTGGTGTTCTTGGTGCACTATATTGTCTAGCAATGCCTTTGGACTCACAGAAACTGTTTAGAATTTGATTTTTAAATTCAGTTCCATTGTCTGATCTTATCACCTTAACTTTGGAATTGGATTGGTTTTCTATCTTAAGGATAAAAGACTTAACTAGCTCAGCAGTTTCATCTTTGGACCTAAGAAAGTAAACCCAAGTAAATCTGGTGAAATCATCAACAATGACTAAACAGTATGCCCTTTTATTCAAACTCAAAACAGATGTTGGACCAAATAGATCCATATGTAACAACTGAAGAACAGATGAGATTGAATTTACTTCTTTGGCCTTATGAGAAGTTTTGTGTTGCTTACCTTTAAGACATGCTACACAATGATCATCACAAATGAACTCCTTTTGTGGTAATCCTCTTACCAGATTCTTTTTAACTAAATCATTCATGGACTTGAAGTTCATGTGACACATCCTTCTATGCCAAAGAGCAGACTCATTTGATGATGCTTTGGATATTAAACAGCTTAAAGTATTTGATTTAGTCAAGAGAGCTGTGTCCAGGCAGTAAACATTGTCCTTTCTTGGTGTTCTAAGTAAAACAAGATTTTCAGGAATTTTGAAATCCTTTGAAAGAACAATGCACTCAGAATCTGTGAACAGAACAATGTTTTGCTTGTCACAGATTTGAGAGACACTCAATAAATTGTACTTAAGCTGTTCAACATACAGAACATCATGGAATGTCATGTTGCCTGCATTAACAGTACCTTTACCTGTAACCTTACCTCCTTTTGAGTTGCCTCCAAATGCAACAAAACCTCCATCAAAACCTTTGAAATTTGACAAGCATTCAGAATTGCCTGTCATGTGCCTAGAGCATCCACTGTCCAGATGCCATCTTGTTCTATGAGGAGACCTGTGGTTGCCCTGCACAAATAGCAGCTTAGTTAGTAGTGGAGTAAACCCAAACCAAATTGGTTTTGGGTTGGCCTTGTACATTGACATAACTAAAAACTGTTTTTGACTTCTTATATTTGGTGAGATCTACTGATGGAGTCTTTGGAGAGTATTTAGTGATAATATGAGGTATCCAACTATTTTGATCATCTTTTCTTCTGACAGTCTCAGATGATTCACTAGCAGCTCCAGTTTGATGCCCAGCAGCTTGAGCTGTGTTTGTAGTGCTAACAGTTTCAGTTTTTGCACTAACAGCATCAGATTTTGACTTAGCAGTCTGATCTTTTGCATTAGCAGTTTGAGCAACAGATTTGTCCTTGACACACCATATTTGTTTAAAACTTGATTTAGGCTTTGCCAAAACTTGTTTTTGATGTGTGGACTATTTTTTATTAACTTTTGAGAATCTGTGATCAACTGTTCTCTTTGGAGCTGCTGTGGAAGATTTCACTTTTGAGTGCTTTGCCTGATTAGGATTTGATTTTGTGTGATGCACAGTCTGTTTTGCAACAGCTGGTTTGTAAAAACAATCCTTGGCTAAGTGATTCTTCCTTCCATAGTGAAAGCATCTTTTGACAGTTTGAATTGGAACACTGGACTTTTCTGTCAATTTCTGGTTCTTGTTTCTCTGGTTTCCTCTTACCTGCTGTTGTTTAGGAAACTTTTGAACACCATGCTTTTGGCATATGCAGATAGAAACAGTTTTACCTCTTTTAGTTCCTTTTGATGAAGATGCAGTGTTACAGTTAGAATGTACAGAAACTTGTGGAGTAGCATTGCCTACACTCATCTTCTCTTTTCCTTTCTTACTGGGAACTTGGACTTCTATGGGTGCACTCTTTGTGTCACAGTCTCTATTTTGACTCTTATCTTCTTTTAATTCAGGACAGTTATCAAGGATAGGATCTACAATAGTCATAGACTCATCTAGTGGTTCATTGACAAGTCTATCAGCAACTTCACTCATTGGATGAATGTACTTGTTATTATATGGAGGTGGAGTAGCTCTGTATCCTATTCCTTCTTTGGGATTGACCTGAGATTTGACTCTATCTTTGAATTGAACTTCCATAAGGTGTTCTAGCT
The DNA here is from genome assembly GCA_020465985.1 of Centrapalus pauciflorus. Taxonomy (NCBI): domain Eukaryota; kingdom Viridiplantae; phylum Streptophyta; class Magnoliopsida; order Asterales; family Asteraceae; genus Centrapalus; species Centrapalus pauciflorus. The sequence goes on along the minus strand of JAANYP010007032.1, from coordinate 41,529 downwards.
TTTGATTTGCTAACTTGAAGTTACCTAGATCTATGTTAACAGATTCCAGTTTCTCATTAGCCTCTAACACCTTCTGTTCAGTTTCTTCTACCTTTTTATTCAGAGATTCTATTTTCTTATTGAGTTCCTTTTTCTCCCATTCATGATAGTTTCTATCATACCCCATTTGAAAATCATTATCCTTATAATCATTGATCTGTTTTTCCAGATCTTCTATGGCTTGCATATATTCATATCTCCTTTCTTCCATCTTAGCTAGAGTTTTGCACATGCTCTCATTATGATCTCTGCACTTTTTAACCATATTTTTGCATGATTGAGAGCAGAGTTTAGAATTTACCTCAGATAGTAGTTCAGTGGAGGAGACATTTGATGTTTCTGCCATAAGTGCTTGATTTTGGAATTCTTCCTCTGTCTGATCACTCCAGTCAAACACATTGTCTTCTTGAGAGACAAGTGCTGTTGATGAGGAAGCTTGGATGGGCTGTGAAGTCCTTGATGGCTGTTGACCTTGAGATCTACATTCTCTGGCAAAGTGACCAAGCTTATGGCATTTATAGCATTCCACTTTTGATTTATCAAAAGATGGTTTGCCTTCTGTCTTGGCTTGAAAGTTGGTCCTTCCAGTTCTTTTCAGAAATCTTTTGGCCCTCATAGTCAGCATTGCATGTTGCCACTTTAGATCCATCTCTTCAAGATCATCTGGATGAATTTGTTCCAAGTCTTCAACATTTAGAGCAAATAATCCATCATTGGCAACAAAAGCCTCATAGTGAGTTTCAGTAGAGTTGCCATCACCACCTGAAAAAGAATCACAGTTATTAGATTTTTCAGAGGACAGAAGAGCAGTGTTGTGATTATAAGAAAAGGATTTCTTTTTAGCATCAATCTCAGTCTCAAACACTCTTAAACTGTTATACAGATCATCCAATTCTATCTCATCAAGTGTGTCTTTTGTTCTCCACTGTGCAGCATAGACTGTCCATTCTTCTCCAAGAGATCTGAGAAACTTTCTGTTGACTTCATCTTGATCCAGATTGACCTTTGCACTTTCCAGTTCACTTATCAGTTTGTTGAACCTGTCAAAGATTTGAGTGAGGTTTTCATTCTTGCCACCAGAAAAGTTTTCATACTGCTGTTTCAAGAGGTCTTTTTGATTTCTCTTGGTACTTGCATTACCAGCAAACCTCTTCTCTAAGGCATTCCAAAGAGAGTGAGCAGTATAAAACTTTTTGAACTGATGTTGATAAGCATTAGGAATGGCTATTTGTAATAGTGTGAGTGCTTTCACTTCATTCATTCTAGCCTTCCTTTCAAGTTCAGTTTTTGGAGGAGTTTTGACTGGTTTTCCCTCAGCATCAAGTTCTGGATCAACTACAGGAGGGAATTCAACAGCTTCCCATATGGCATAATCAATGAATTGAATATGCTGTTGAATCCTGAGTTTCCACATCTCAAACTCAGTGGGCTTGAGCATAGGCACTTTGAGTCCTTGCCCAGATCCACTGCTGCTATTTTCAAATTCCATTGTAAAAGATTAAAAATTTTGAAGAAAGTTTTCGACTTTGAAAAACAAAGAACGACCTGTGGCTCTGATACCACTTGTCAGGATCTAAAACTGAATAACCAAGATTAACTGATTTGAAATTTATCAGAGTATAAATCAATAATCTTGCTTTGAATCAAAGTTTAATTAAGAAGTTTGCGGAATAACACTTAATTATTTTAACAAAAACTTTCAGAACCAATGAAGCATAAAACATAAGAAGTAATCAAGACTGTTTGTATTGCTGAATTCAATGATTACAATCACCTCTAATCTGTTTTGATTAGACGAAGAACACAGACTGTTCTTAGGGTTTTACAACCTTAGAGGCTTATGAAAACTTAATCAATAAAGCAATTACAGACTCAAAAATATGCAGAAAACTTCTATAAACTTCTATACAATAGAATGACCTATTCTCTGTATTTATATTGCTTTTTGGACTTGTTTCCTTGAAGGACTATGACTTCTCTGATAGTAGATATGCTGGAATCTTCGTGTAGATATCTTTCCTGAAAATCAGCACTTTCTGTTTATGAAACTGTTGAGCAGCTTGAATCTCTTGACAGCATGAACTGAGCAGCTTGAGTTGTTTTACTCTGGCAGCTTGAACTTTTACACTGGCAGCTCGAGTTTCTTCAACTAGCAGCATGAACTTTGTATTTACATGACAAATCTACTAACAGTCTGAGAAGTCTAACTAACAGCTTGAATGTACTTAAACTATTTCCCAACAGAAGATAAGTTCAAGAACAAGTTCAAAGTTAAGTTCAAGAACAAGTTCAAAGATAAGTTCAAGAACAAGTTCAAAGATAGTTCAAGAACAAGTTCATAGACAAGTTCAAGAAAAAGTTAAAAGATAAGTTCAAGAACAAGTTCAAAGATAAGTTCAAGAATAAGTTCAAAGGGTAGATATATTGAACTTATCATTGTGAATTCAGAGATCTTTGACGGCTCAGAGGTTCTGTCGAACTTGAGAGCAAACAGAGCATTCGAGTGAATGGACTTTTTTAGAAATTAACGTTCAAAGCTCGTATAGTGCACGTATGAACTTAGGTGATTTCAGAGAGTCGTTTTGGAGAAATACACGCGTCGGTTCGTTCGTCGCAACGTCTATCATTGTGTTCGTCTCCGGGTTTCCGTGTGTGTGATCGATCCGTTAAACCCCTAACGAGGACTCCGCATTCGTTGGAAGGTGTCGCGTCAAGATCAAATCTGTAGGTAGGTGACCTAAAAAGTGGTATCAGAGCCATTCGAGTGTTCGTCGCGTTCTTCGTGTTCCTACGAACATTCTTGGTTTCTTTACGTTTTTTACCGGATTTTTCACGTATTTTTGAAGGTTTCTGAGTTCTACAAGAAAGGTTACGGGAAAAAATTCATATTAGTTCATCTTTTCAGTCAAAATCAGTATTTTTAATCTTAGAAACATTGGTTTAATCTGAAATTTTGAAAAAGTCAAGTTTTTGGCCGTTTCACGAACTTGCGGCGCTCGAACTTAGGGGTATTTTTAAGGTTCCACGAACTTGTCAAACTTGCTCCTCTAAGAATTTATCAGGGATAAGTTCAAAGCTAAGTTCGTACGAACTTATCAGGGATAAGTTCAAAGATAAGTTCGTAAGAACTTATCAGGGATAAGTTCTAAGCTAAGTTCGTTAGAACTTATCAGGGATAAGTTCTTAGCTAAGTTCATATGAACTTATCAGGGCTAAGTCCGTACTAACTTGTTTTAAATTTATTATTAATATTAAATTGTTTAAGTTCGAAAACAAAAACTTTTAAAAGAATGTCGAGTTTACATAAGTATATGGAAATGGACCATGAGGTGGGAAAATCTAATACACCACCCATGTTGATGAAAATAGTAGACTATTATTGGTGGAAGGACAGATGTGCAGACTTCGCAAGATTCAATGACATGCGTATGTGGATATGCATAGACGAAGGCTACATTCCTCCAACACAAGACCTCGAGGGTCGATTAAAGGTTTTGTCATGTAAACATATGAAAGATGACGACAAGAAGATTTATGAAGCCGAGAATCAAGCACTGTCATTGATTAGAATGGCACTACCTTTGGAAATTATGCACACTTTCAAAAATCATAGAACTTCTAAAGAGCTTTGGGATGCTTTAGAGAAGAGATGTGAGGGAAATCCGAGAGTAAGAAAGGGGAGAACAGAAATGTTGAAACAACAATTTGCCATCTTCAAGAGTGTGAAGAATGAGAGTTTAGATGAGGTGATTACAAGGTTTTATCACCTTCTGACTGAGTTAGATAATCAAAGGGTTGATTATTCAGAGTTAGAAAAGATAGAAAAGCTTCTTAATGCTTTACCAGCGAAATGGGAGATCTACACAGCACTGATAAAGCATGACGAGGAAAAGTTAGAAACTCTCACACTGGAAGAAGTAATCGGGACTTGGAGAGCATATAACTTTAAAATGCAGAAGAAGGATAGAGAACTTGATCAAGTCCAAGATCCTGAAATATACTTCGGGAAATCAAAGACCTCTACGTCTAGTGCATCTACGTCGGAAAGCTACAACATTCTATTTTGGAGAACAAGAAGGCATACCAAGGGAAGCTGAAGTATCTTATGGTAGGGCCTTTCTGGGTTCTTCAAATCCGGATGATCAGCCGTAGACATCTACTTCAGGATCATTGTCTCAGGGATACATAAAAATGCCAATGAGTGCTAAAACTGTAAAGGAGCAACTGAAGCTTCTAGCATCGTTTGAAGCTGCTTACGGGAATTGTATTCAAGGGAACATAAACGATCCATCTCTATGGGAAGAAGATTATGATCAGGTGGATCCAGATGACCTGGAGCAAATGGACCTACAATGGCAATTGGCTATGGTCACACAGAGATTGAAGTGGTTTATGAAAAGAACGAGAAGAAATCTAAGTGTGAACAATGTAGGATTCAATAAGTCAAAAGTTAGGTGCTATAACTGTCAGGGGTTAGGACACTTTGTGAGTGAGTGTCAAAGACCTAAGATGGATAATCATCAGAACTCGGGACGTCAGTATTCAGCCAGTTCAGGGAATCAGAGATCAGGGAATCAGAGATCAAGGAAACAGGGTTCATTGGCTGGTTTACTTACTAATGTGGGGTCTAACAAACAGTTAGATGGCACATATGATTGGAATACACATCCAGAGACGAATACTAGGGCTTTCATGGCCGAAGTGACAGAAACGGATATGGGAGCAGCAGAGGAAAAGAAAGAGAATACCCAGCAGTCTGATTTAGATCCTTTAGTGCTGGAGATTACTGAAAAGCTGACTACTTTGGAGTTTGTAGCTCAGATGGCCAACATCAAATCTTCTTGGAAAAAGGTAATTCTGAACTTTTCTACTTTTCTTGATTTATGCGTTTTATGTACTATGTTAAATGATAAATTGAACCTAGTGCTAGAATCACATTCATCTATGACTGCTCAAATTCAATCGTTAAATCAGATAATGCTAATTTATTAGACATTAAGGAAGATCTTCTGGCCAAACTGAGAAATGATGCTCTAGACTTAATAGTTGTGACTGACAAATTAATTGAACAAAGTGTCAGGAATGAACTAATTTATGAGCATGAAGAGTCACTGACCAAAGAGATCTCTCTTAAAGATATGGAATTAGCTGAGTCTAGGGCTGAGGTAGCTGAGGAAAATAGCAACCATGTACCTACTCCTCAGGATGAGACCAAAGATACAGTTAAATCAGAGGTAGTCAAGGTAACTGAGTCTTCTAAAGTATCTTCAACTACTCCTCAGGTTAGAAAAACAGTACAATGTGTACAGTCTAGTTGTAAGCGAAAACTAGAAGAAGATAAGACTGTAAGTAATAATAACAAAGAGGAGTTAAACCAAGCTGTTGATACAAACAATCAGGACATTAGTAAGACACCTAGGTCAAAGAATGCCTATAAGAAATCTATTGACAAGATGTATTGCTTTAGGTGTCATGAGAAAGGACATGTTGCTTTAGGTTGTCCCTACAAGAAGCTAGATTGTTCACTAAACATAGGGAAACAAGAACAGCAAACATTAAATTCACTGCCTAGTAATGCTAACACGAGTAGTTTTCAAAATACCGAGAAGAACTGGAATGTGACATCACGTCTAGGTAGTCGACAACCACCGGTGTCTCTCAGACAAAATGACGGACTTAGGAATAATTCACCGAATAGATCCCCTAGTAATCAATGTCTGGCCCCCAATCCATTGTTAGGAATAATACACCTAAGAGTAGTCACACTCTAGTTAGGTCTAATTCTCCTAATAGACATAAGACACTAGATAGAGCCCAGAATTATCAAACTGAGATGTACTATAATAGAAATTATTCAAGGGCTGAACCGCAAAGACCAACCCAAAGGTCGATAATGGATGTTAATCACTCAACCCCATAACAGGTTCTCAATCAAAAACCCAAGTCACCTGAAAGGAGAGATGGGTATTTGAAAGAGTTCAAGTTTGTGGACGAGGATGGTATTACCAACTCAGTCGTGGCTTGGGTTCCCTATAATAACTAATTTGTCTTGTTTAGTGTGCAGGAGTTAACTACAGGTCCTAATAATAAATGGTTTATGGATAGTGGATGCTCTCGACACAGGACAGGGGTACAAAGGACGAAACAGCAGGCATGTTGATTGGATCCTAAGACCAAGTGGAGTTACGTGAAATGGGTAAAGTGTGGTATTTGATATAACAATGATGGTAATAACAACTATGTGGATCTTTACACAAAAACATTTGATAAATCACAGTTTGAGTTGTTAGTCCAACTTAATGGAATGCGTAATCCGGAGAAACCTGACCCCAGTAGATTATTCTTTATTTTAAAAGCTTTTAAGTTTTTAGTTTATCTTATTAGTTGCTTTACCTAAAAGTGAAAATCAAAAGAAAAAAGAGAGAAAACCATAAAAAAAAATTTTTAAAAAAAAGAGAATATTAGAAAATAAGAGAAGTCTTAGGTGCAAAGTGACGAAAATTAGCACAGTCTAACAAACTCTAAGTGTTAAGCTTTCACACATAATGTACCTTAAAATCTAAGTGATATACACATTCTTGTTTGATACGTTGGTAGGCATAATACATGAAGGAAATCCTAACAGCTAATAAAATAATCAAGAAAATGTCATATGTGTAACTAACTTAGATATATGACCAAAAGGTCTTAATTTCTATGCTAGAGACATACAGACAATGATTATGAATGAGGTATGCAAATTTATCTGGGGGATGTATAGAAACATCAAAATACATTTTAAACAAAGAAAGAAAGGGTTTTGAAAAATAAAGAAAGTCAAAACAAGTCGCTTTGTTGTACGTGAGTATAGACCTGTCACCGCTGTTTTGACTTAAACTAGCAAGATAAGTCGCTTTGTTGTACGTGAGTACAGACCTGTCACCGCTGTCTTGCTAACATAAGAGGAAATCTAAGACAAACTAAGACACTCTATTGTATGTAAATACAGAACTGTGTCCGACATTTTCCTTTTAAAGATAATTTGCAAATACCAAAAAGTCATATTCATTGTGTGTCTACCTTGATCATAGAAGTATATCTAAGTATGGGACATGTAAGGTAGTTTCTTGATAAATAAAAAGGCCCCTGGAAAATCCTAAGTGTTGAGTGTTTAAATGGACAAACATACCGACAATCGACTTGGTGTGTATGTTACGACAAACAATCAAAGGAATAAAAAATTCCTAAATATGAGAGTGAAATACTGAAAGTGCGTTTGACACCGCTATCTGATTGAACATTCTTTGAGTATCTCACAAAAATATTCAATTAGTGTGTTTTTATATTTAAATTTCTACAATTTAATTTTACCTCACTTTATTTTATTTTATTTTAGTTTAGTTCATTTTATCTTTAATAAATAGGATCGAGGTCAAAGTTACTAGGATGCATCCTAGTTGGAAGAACAAAATTTGTGTGATAATCAGTTGCTAAAAGTGAAGGGTTCCGTGATAAGTTGAAAAAGTTGAAAATTGTTCAAAGTTTTTCAAAACTTACGATTTTGTGACTGTTTAACGAAGATAATGACTGTTTCTCTCGAACTTAATGCTAGTGTTTGGTTTACCTTCTAAGCC
>JAANYP010007032.1:0-32456 GCA_020465985.1 Centrapalus pauciflorus | reverse complement strand
TAAATATGTTTGGTATATAAATTCAATAAATATATGATACAAATAACATAAAACTTAAAATTTATTTGATAGTTCTAGAAGGGTCATTCTATACACACACCCCATTTGCTAATTACACCTCCTCTAATTACTATTTTAATTACTTTAATCATCATATAATTATTACTTGATTTGACTATTAATTATTAAATAACTATTAAATGATTATCTATTGATTTGATTATACAATAATTATCTAATTTATAAAATTAATCATTTAATCATTATTGATTGTTAATGAATTATATAAAATAAATTACACAAATGGTCCTTGTACTTTATTTTATATTACAATTTACTTTTTAATTTTATCTACTTTTTTCATTCGGAAAATTTTAAATTTTTTTTTCCTTTTTATCCTTTGAAAAACTATAACCAAAAAGATAATTTAGTGATTTCATAAATTATATAATACCCTTTGATGAAAATATATTTGTACAAATTGTCACTCTAACGGTACATACACATTACATTCAGTATTATGGACTTGTTTTTATGGGCAAGTAACCGATCTTTATACAAATATTCACATCCTCTTTCTTTTTTTTTTTTCTCCTTTTTATGGAACGCCAGTTATACCCACAAACAGTCGACATTAGATGACCATTCCTGCAGATTGACTTTTATAAAATGATTTCCATGTACATGTGCGATTGTGATGGATTCATTTTCTGAACGTGGGGTTGACCAAAGAGAAAAATACACTTGTTGCCTTCATTTGTTAAACAATAAAGAATGCATTCATACTTATTAGCGATCAAAATTCCAGAATCAGATATAAACAACTAATGATGACTTAGTGCAAATCCAGAACTTTTTCAATTTAAAGATTCTTTCACTTTTTCGTAAGCGATGATTATTTTGTAATGTCTTATTTTTACGTAACTTTTCAAATAATTCACCGCGAACTGTTGGTCATTCGTTTTCATGTCGACCTCTAGCAACATCTATTGATCGAAAACCACAATTTCCACCACCTTCAACATCTTTTATGCCGGTGACATATGGTTGAAAATATGATGGAATTTCATTCATGAGTTGATGGATGTATGGTATTGGTTTCTATATAAAATTAAAAATAAAATTTTTTAATATCAACCATCTAGTAAACCGGATACATAATAATCAATATCATATATTATACCTGGATTGTTGATGGATGAGAAGAATACATATATTGTTGTATAAGATCGTGATGAGCGTATCTATATTGTAATGAACTTGCCGGTTCCTAACGTTTATCATATAAAACAAAATGAATCTGATAGATAGCAAAAAACATAAATAAAAATAAAAATAATTATTTAATACTTATATTGGCTGATAATTTATTAAGTTTTGCATAAACGATCTTGTCTAAAAATGTCGTTCACCATTGATGATTCCTGATATACGTAGTCTTGGTATGCTGGCAAGTGATCCAAAATAGATGGTATTCGATCATTCAAGTCAAAAGCAACTGGCCTATAAAAGCAGCAGGACTGTGTTGTATGTGAATCGCAATACACATTGTCACTATATCTTGGTGGCTCGTGTTGGGGTTGCGGATTGTGATACACATATTCACTATGTCTTGGTGGCTCGTGTTGGGGTTGTGGATCGTGATACACGTATTCACTATGCCTTGGCGGTTCGTTTAAGTCAAATTGATGCGACAAAGCTTGTTTGCCTTGTTTGGACGACCACGAGTAAGTTTTTGGACAGTAGGTTCACCAACAGATTTGGTGGTTGAAAAAATTATCCCTTTCTTCCAAAATGCATCAACCGTTTGTAGGAGAATGAACATATATTTCTATAAATAATAATCAAATTCATGTGCAAATAGTAACCCATAATGATACGAAGTTTACACCCATAATTTTCAGCCGTCATATTTTCTCTTTTGTTAAGCCGTTGTAGTTCAGACCAAGTTTTTTCTAAAACATATTTTGACACTTTTCCATTTAAAATCCTAAAAAGACGTAATTTGTCCTATGCGAGACTTTTATTCTAATCAAATAAGTTAAACAATATAGTTTTAAAATCCATAAGAAAAAATATATTATTTATAATGATACCTTTAGCATCGTGCAGATATCGTGTTAAATTGATGTGATTATTTACATAGACGTCATCTGATGAAGATTTAACCAATTTATCCCACTCATGTTGAAATAAATTTCAACATTGTAGATTAAAACATGGTGGACGATTCTTCAAAATATTTTGGGAGATATGTCCTCTGCATAACAATTTGTTGGCTTGCGGAAACACGATACGCTTTCATTAATGCCAACTCCCTGTCTGTAACAATCACTTTTGGTTGAACCTCTGTATTCATCATTGATTTTAGTTGGTTCAATGTCCAAACATAATTTGTTGTTATTTCCCTATGCATTATGGCATAACCAATACAAAACGTCATATTGGTTGGAGTTACGCCATCCATTTGTAATAGTGAGATATTATATATGTATGACAATATAAGTTATATGATTAGACAATAAAATTAATAATAAAAAAATAAAAAATGTATAAATAATAATAGAATTTTAACTTTTTAAATTAACATTTAATATTTAAAACTAAAAGTAAATTACATAGTTGAGGGACCACAATTCTTATTGAGAAAATGACAAAACTGTCATTATAAAATTTTTAAGAGAAAGATAGACCATCTTTGCAAGTATATAGTGTTTCTAGAGACCATTTTTGTAACTTTTAAAAACCAGAGACCAAATCCATAATTTTGAACAAACCATAGAGACCATTTTTGTAATTTACTCTAGTAATATTGTTTCTAATTGGAAGCTCAGTGACCAAATTTTATGTTTGATACAAACTACAGGGACCATTTTTGTAACTAACTCAAAGAAATTCATTTGAAATAAGAAGTGGGTGTATCATTAGCATGCGAGACCCATAACATAAAAAAACCAAAAAATTAAAGATGGCGTGACAATAGATGGGGTTTGTCATAAGCATTCATGTCCCACATCACAAAAAACAAAAAATTAAAGACGATGTTACAATAGGGGGTGTGTGATAAGTATATGAGGGTCCCATATTTTCTTAAAAATAAAAAAATAATATATTAATGTGACATTTGTGGGACCTACACTACTAATCAAGTAATTAAGATTCAGGGGGGTGTGCAATTAGCACAATTAGAGGATTTGGGGGTAGGCATATAGCAACACCCTATTAAAATTTCAGATTTTAGACTTTAAGGTCGCCTCCTAAATTTCAAACGTGATTTCAGATTTCAGACTTTAAAGTCATCTATTAAATTTCGAACGTGAATTCAGATTTTAGACATCAGACTTCAATACCATCTCTTAAGCTTCAGTTGTGATTTCAGACATTCAACCACTTAAAAAACAAATAGCACATATATCCATACGATATTATAAAGCATGAAGAATTTACAATTTACTTATGCTTAATGCACTACGTATGAATGCATAAATCTTGAATTTTAAGATCGGGTCCCAATAATTATGCGTCATGTACAACTTATTGTTGTAAAAGATATCCATTAATTAGATCATTCATCGTCCATTAATAAATAATAAAAAGTCTTATTGATTATCATTTTAATTTAATATTTCTATTTAATAAATCAAATTTTAGTGTAAAAAGAAATTAGGGGTGAGCGATGGAGCCGATTTCTCGAACCTGACCCGGTATCGAATCGGGACCGGTACCGATCGATACCGAATTAATATATTCAATCTGGTACTCGGGCTTTGATTTATTTAAAAAATCGGTTTTCGGTACTCACAATTTCGCAACCATATATATCCTGAGTATCTCGATTCCAAATCAAAAATTGAAAAGTTGCATGAGATCCAAAATTACAACCATTTGGTTTTCGATTCTTATTTCCAAAGGGTCTGAGATTTTGATTGGTTAAGTTACCAAAATTACAAAATACGAATACTAAGGCAACAAGAATCTTGATTTCCAATTTATGACAATACAAATATTTGTTATCAATACAAATATTAAGGACAAAATCTTACTTGAATGGGTCGGGTTTGGAAAGATCAGTTTCATCTTCTCATCCCGTCTCTCGTAAGTTTATTCACCGTGAATTTTTGTAGTTAAGAACAAGAACGGGGGACTAAGAAATCGAACTCGTCGTTGGTATTTCGAAGTGACGATTCAAGGTAATTGTAACACACTAAATTCCAGGTGATATTTTTATACCACTATTCGTTAAATCAAATAAAATGAATTTTTACAAAAATTAAAATTACTATGTTTCGTCTATAAATATGAAAAGAGGGTGAAAATTAATGAGAAATGACTATATTGTTACATTTCATCATAAGAGATATTGGGTACAAAATTATACTAATAATGTAAAAAAATCAGTATTCGTTAAATGAAGTCAAACACTGATATGGCTTCATGTCACGTCAGTTTCTCTCCCACCCATACCTTTGAATTGTTTAATTTATTCTCCATGCTCTCTTTTCTATTCAATCAAGCAAAGATCAATCTCAATCTTTATAAATCAACTTTCAACTCAGTAGGTAATTTGAATGCTACTAGACGATTGAATAGTCGACAGGAGTCTATCTTCTTCCTCTTCATCATACTCTTTATTGAACTTGAGGTAAAAATTCTCAATTCTTCCTTATTGTAACCTCTCTAAAGATCAAAGTAATAAAGGAATGAGATTTATAATATTGTTAGTAATCTAAAAACAAGTTTAAAGCTTTCATCTTCCTCACCATCCTTTTCATTCTTTCATGAAACTCCAAAGTCACCATTAATGGTGAATTTCTCATTAGGGGTAAATTCTTAGTTATTAAAGCTTGAAATAGTTGGCTCTGATACCATGATGACAAATATATAACCGAATGATTGAAGGGTTTATTATACGAACAAGAGAAGAATACAATACAATTGGATAATTAGATTACATAACCATAGCCCTATATATAGACAACAAAACCCTAGAATGTGAAACCCCAAAAGCCCAATGGGCAATGGGCCCAATATTATTTTTACACTAATATCCCCCCTCAAACTCACAATGCCACAACAATGAACATTGAGAATTTGTCCGACAAAAAATGAAAACGAGAAGCAGATTGCGCCTTAGTAAAAATGTCAGCAACTTGTAAAGCGGAAGGAACAAATGGCCAGGAAATCGTTCCCATCTGAGGATGATGACATGTGAAGTGACAATCAACCTCAATGTGTTTCGTCCATTCATGAAAAACTGAATTACAAGCAATCTGTATAGCACTTTTGTTGTCACAGTGTATCGCGGTAGACTGAGATAATCGAACACCCATGTCAGCAAGTAACCAGCGTAGCCAAACAACCTCACTAGTAGTAGCAGCCATAGCCCGATACTCAGCTTCAGTAGAAGAGCGAGAAACAACATCCTTCTTCTTACTCTTCCATGAAACAAGTGAATCTCCAAGAAAGACGCAAAAGCCAGGAGTAGACTTACGATCAGTAAGATCCCCAACCCAATCAGCATCACTGTAATCACGTAGGTCAAAAGTAGATGACGAAGAAAACACAAGCGTCTGGAACTAAGTGCCCCTTAGATATCTTAGAATGCGAAGGACCGCCCCCCAGTGTGTAGTCGTAGGAGCAGTCACAAATTGACTAACAATATGGACAGCATGAGCAATATCAGGTCTCATGACCGTGAGATAAACCAAACTACCCACAATGGTACGATACAGAGTCAGATCATCAAGAGGAACACCATCAGTAAGAGTATAACAAGCATTAGTTTCCAAGGGAGTATCCACAGTCTTGTTGTCAGATAGGCGAGCACTTTCAAACAAATCCGAAATGTACTTAGACTGAGACAAAAGATATCCCTTGTCAGAGTGAGCAACCTCTATTCCCAGGAAATAACGAAGCAACCCCAAGTCCTTCATAGCAAACGATGAGCTAAATCACGCTTCAAGGACTCAATACCGGCATAATCATCACCAGTAATAATCATATCATCAACATATAAAGACAAGAGTATCCGTCCTACACTCGTACATTTAACAAACAAAGCAGAGTCATGGTTACTAGAACGAAAACCAAGAGATGTGGTTATTGAGGAAAACGTCTCAAACCAAGCACGAGGAGCTTGTTTGAGACTATATAAAGCTTTGTGCAGACGGCATACTTCTCCGGGCTTGTGAGCAACACCAGGAGGAAGTGTCATATAAACCTCCTCATGCAAATCACCATTCAAGAAAACATTCTTGACATCCATCTGAGAAATCTTCCACTTACGAATAAAGGCTACTGCAATCAATGTACGAACAGTAGTCATTTTGACTACAGGGGCAAAAGTCTCCTCATAATCCATACCATATTCTTGTGAATATCCCTTAGCAACAAGACGGGCTTTATACCGTTCAACAGACCCATCAAACGTAGTGTTAATTTTATACACCCAATGAGAGCCAATAGTATGCTTTCAAGATGGCAGCGGAACCAAATCCCACGTATGAGTCTGATGAAGGGCAGTCAATTCCTCAGCCATAGCATTCTGCCAAAGGGGATCATAAACAGCTTCTCTAAAAGAGTGAGGTTCAGACAAACTATGAATTTTAGCAATAAAAGAAGCAAATGAAGCAGATTACAACGAGTAAGCAAAATCTGGAAGTTTAGTGGACTTACGATGGCAAGTTGACTTGCATACAGTAGGGACCTCTGCATTCTCAACCGGCGATGGAATGGACGTAGGCATGGGATGAGCTATAGGTGTCTCTGAAACAGAGTTATCCAATGTTGTATGCATCTCAGTTGTCGGTATATCAGATGTGTTGATTTGGATATCAGAAGTGGTATTATCAGTGTCATCATTAAAATGATCAATAGAGAGGATATCATATCGTGTCATGTCATGAGACTGAGCGGGAATTGAATAGAAAGGAATATGTTCCAAGAAAGTGAAATGACGCGAGACGTAGAGCTTTTGACTCACTGGATCAAAACAATGATAGCCCTTTTGACTAATCACGTAACCCAAAAGACACACAAAGCAGATTGAGCTGACAAATTTTTACGTTCCACATGAGGACGAAGAACAAAACAAGCACAGCCGAAAACACGTAAGGAAGTATAATCAGGTCTATGACCATAAAGCTTTTCAAAAGGAGAGAGACCAGAATTATGAGCAGTAGGAATTCCACTAATAACTCAGTTAAATTCCCTAACTCGCATATCTGCCGCTGGTATATCCTCTATTCGCAGAGTCTCTTGTGGCGTCACCTCATAAGCCACTCAGTTTGTATATAATTTCAGATCATCAGTCTTCACTTCTCATCACATCCTCGCATCACTCTACATGGTTCATCCACTAATACAGCAAATCTTCAATCCACTCATAGCAACACATAAGGACATCTCCATCGAATCATTAAACGCAATATCATAGATATGAATAGCACACACAAGAGTTTAAATCCACTATCAATATGATAATCCACTATTAGTACGATCAATCCACTAGCACATCACATACGCATTCACAATTATTATCCAAATGACTCACATGACTCGACAGGATCGATCCACTAACATCTCAATCCTGAAATCCTGATTACCCGAGTTACCACAATATACCCAACTTTGCCACATCAAAACCACGTATAAACCCACATGACAAGCCCACAATCCATACACAACCATTCCACACCTCTGTCATTGAATCACATAATCACAGACACAAACGAAGCAATCACACGCAACAGAACACATACACTTATCACAGACATAGACCAACAGCCCGCCCCTACAACCGAAACACACTCAAAGTAAGTTCAGAAGTACATACCCGAAACCATATCAGTAGCATCCCGAGCTTCCTCTGCAGTCGCCTGAAAGACCCGACCTCGCGCCCTAGTATCCTGACGACTGGATGACGACGGCTCCGCTCTTGTCCCACTAGAACTAGCTCCCTGCACTGCTGGCCCCGACTCTGGACAATCTCTCACTCTATGCCCTAGCCTCCCACAAAGAAAGCACAACGGCTTAGGAACAGCACACGTGGCGGCAGCATGTCCCCGCTGGCCACACCGATAGCATCTAGGCGCCACGGCCCACTGTGGCGACGATGACACCTCGAGCACTCCCGATCCCCCACTGAACTATCAACCCTGCTGTCCCAATCTCGAGACCTCTGTCCCCTGCTGCTCTGACCCAGCTCGTTATACCTTGAACTCTGTCTCTGATCGCCTGACCGCTGGCTCTGAGTTGGTCCGCTCGACCTCCAGTTTTCACCCCTACCTCTGTCCCTATCTCTATCTCTATCTCGTCTGTCTCTCAAACTCTGGCCCGAATGTCGCTCCCTGGAATCGTCTCTGGAACGCCTCCGATCTCTCGAGGACCGCTCAGCGGTCCTCGCATGTCGGTGCTGAGAAGATGGCTCCTCTCTCTGCTTGGCTATCTCCCGCTCCCTTATGCGGGCCATCTCCAATGCCCTGGCAAAAGGAGGCGTCTTATGCAGTCCATCGAACTCTCTGATATCTGCTCGCAGTCCATCAATGAACATATCAGCCTTTCGCTGCTCTGTGTTGATATGCTGAGTCGCAAACTGGGAGTACTCGTTGAATCGATCCACGTACTGATGCACCGCCATCTCACCCTGTTGTAGATGAAGGAATCGTCGCTCCATCTCTCGCCTCTCGTCCCTGGGAATATACTGCAATTCGAACACAACCCTAAACTAATCTCACGTCATCGCATAAGCGGCGGAAGATGTCATCGCTGACTCTATAGACTTCCACCACTGTGACGCCCCTCCCCTCAGCTGATAGGTCGCATACCTGACCATGTCCCTCGGATCCACATGCGCAACCCGAAATGTTGCCTCTATTTCTCTTTCCCAAGCCATAGCAACTCCGGGCTCACCACTGCCCTTGTACGCGAGTGGGGCTACTGTCATAAAGTCTTTAAAGGACCCACCCCTCTGTAAGGTCTACACACTACGGATCTATCTAGACGCGAGACCGTCAACGAGTGCGGAATCCTCGTTAACGGGTTGACGGAAACAACTCTCACACGGAACACGGAGACTATCAACGAGCTGTACGGACGAACACGAACGCACCTACTAGAAGATTCTCTCCGAAAGAACACTCACAAAGCTGATAAACTCGAGATCGCCTTTTGCTAATCACTCACTCGAAATCTGCAAAAGTCTGCTAATGATTCGAGTTAATCCCTAATTATAGAGGCTCATTCGAGTTTGCCATGGGCCAAACTCGAATCAGGCCCAAGGCCCATTCGAGTTTGTCCCCTCTGACACTCTCGAATCTGCCTAATGGAACACATTCGAATCTGCTATAGATTCGAATCTGGTTAACTTGTGAATTCGAATTTAACCCAAATTCGACTTTCCCATATTAAACCTGTGTTTGAAACTTATGTTTGATTTTATCTTTGATCTTTATGTTTGAACTTCTTGTAATACGTTACATCAAGTTCAAACATACAATCAATAACTATCAAACATATATATCAAACACTCGTTAATTCCCAATACTTTGAATATTACTTGAACCAAAATGTTAGATCACTTAGACTGCTATCGTCACACAGGGTGTACCAACAGACTCCCCCTTGACGATAGCTTCTAACAATTCACACATTTGATTAAGTACTTTGTTTATTTACTTAAACTGCTACCAGCATACAAACCTTTCTCGATACACACTTTAACTACATTTTCACATTTCCTAGCCTCGCTATCCATATGAGCGTCGCTTGAGATTCTATGAGCATGTAGCACTTGAAGGTCATCTTTAGAAAGGTTTACAAGGTGAAGGGGATCGTAGACTCTAAGAATCACTTTTTCTTCGAAGTCCTCCATCACAGCTTCTCCTGTGTCACTCTCCACATACCACCAATTTAGATTCTTCATGACGTCCTGTTGCATTGGCTTGAGAGGAACCTTTCTCAGACATCTAACTGGTTTGTATTGTATTTTCATCCACGGACGACCAGTTAGAGGGTCAATTCGAGTATGGTCCATTACTCGTTTACCTAACCTTTGTTCGAACTTCCTAGACCTCCCTTCTTTTTTTATGATCTTTGCAATTATTTCAGCATAAGGGTCGTTGCCGATGTTGATTAGCTCATTTCATGCTAACGCCTTTATTTCAATCTTTGGCAAGGAGTTGAACACTTTCAGAGTTTTTCTGAGATACTGGAGACCATCTTTTCTTTTGATAATGAATATCTGCAATTCCCGATCAAAGAACCAGCTCAATATACTTCCTGATAGCTCTCCAGTACCCGGCACACTTATCTTCTTTTTCAGCTCCAACTCTCTTTTCTCTGCCCTAAACCATAGTTTTCTTTTCTCTTCATTGGTAAGTTCTCTGGCAGGTTCTTCACTTGCTGATTCAACATTTAAAGCAGCGTTTACCACTTCTATGTCAATCATATGATTTCCTTCCATTACGTAAATATCTGTGATGGGGTTTTGCTGAACAATGATCTCATTTGCTTCATCATCTTCATCAACACAAACTTCATCATCAGATTTCCAATCTGTTACGTCCTCCGGCACAAATTCTCCTTCTTCTAACTCCTCCATTTCGTCCTCAAAATCAAAGCCAAAGTCCAAAGGGTCTTCATCGATATCCATTAGCGCTTCGATCATTTCATTAATCTCTGACTCTGTGGCTTTGGAGGAACTGGCTTCACCTGTTGCAGCTCCTGTCTGTTCCGGCTCCCCCTGAGTCTCAGCATGCTGAGCAGCAGAAAAATCTATTGGCTCATTATGTCTTTGCGTGCTGGGATCATTGCCGTCGTTATCTCCATCATTATCTTCATCCCTGGGCAGCTCTATTTGATCGACTCCCCTTGAGCCTTTAGATTTTGCATTAATTGCTCAATCAGGGAGCGCATCGATCGTATCTCGGCTGCTTGATCAGCAACAAAAGTTTTCAGCTCCAAGTTTTCTTCCTGAACCTTGCCCACAACCTTCTTCAGTTCGGCATCCTCGATATCTACTTGGGCATTTAGGTTTTTGTATTTCACCTAGAGCCGTTGTCAAGCCAAAGATTTGAATTTGTTGGAAGTCTACTCTGCTCTTCAGCTCAGAAAACCTTTGATTCTCCATGAATGCGGATGAGGTGGATGGTATGGATTGTATGGGGGTTGGAATGATTGGAGATGGAATGTATGGTTCAACAGGGGGTGGTGGTGGTGGTATGGTAGATTGAGCAGGTGGAGGTATGGTAGATTGAGGTATTTCTGGCTGTGCAGCAGAAGCTGAGGTAGCTCCCTGCATAAATCGATGGCGTTTTGCCCTTTGCCTTGTGACCAATGGAGCAACGTCTTCCTCCTCAAAGTCTGAGTCATCAGACTCCCTTGACTCTCTTCTCCTCGTAGCTTCTTCATTTATTACCACTACTCTCGATCCATAAGTCCGTATGTGGATAGACGGATCTTCTGGTTCTTTCTCCATTTCTATCTCCTCCATATCCTCAGATTCTGTAGCTGAAGTAGACTTGTCATCACCTGCTGGCTGAGGTTGATATTCATCGATTTGTCTAAAAACGTCAACTTCTCCCTCCGGAGGCTCCAGAAGTTGATCAACAAGCTCAGCTGTTATCTCTTCATTAGCATTAGGCCCAGAAGCCCAGATTTCCTCCAATGGTTGAAGTGTAGGATCTACTTCAGATGGTCGAGCCTCCTCCTGCGTTTGAGGTTGGCTTGTCGAAGGCCTATGAGCCTGAGTTTGTCTTGCTGAAGGTCTTTGCCTCCTTCGCTGTTGTTGAGGTCTTGGATGTTGTTGAGGCTATTGCTGAGGCCGTTGTTGCTGAACTTGCACCTCCCCTGCCCAGTTGGCATCATCGGGAGCTACAAAATTAGGATCAATCACGACACCAAACAGTGGACCTTCCACTGGAATGGCTAACCTACCTCTATGAGAGGAACAATCTGCAAAAATCCTTTTATCGATAACCGCTACGCTTTAAATGTCATTAAGCTGCGGAAAATTTGGCAAGAAGTGCTTGATGAGCATCATCACAAAGCGGGGGTAAAATAACAATCTTTCTCGTTCCGGAGCCGTTATCTGATGAACGAACTCTGAGAAGAACATTTCGGAAAAGCTGAAACGTCGATTATAAACCAAAGCGATCATGCCGGATTGAATCTTGGACACTATGTAATCAAATCCCGCTTTCTTCGCCGCGAAGCATACCATGAACACGTGCGCCAGATATCGCCATTGGCCAATGAGCCCACTCTTCATATAGGATGTCTTAGTAACATCTAAATTATATCCCATCCTTACAAAGGCAGCCTGCCTAATACTTAATGGGAAATCTATAGGCCCGTTCTCTTGCTCCTGAGTTCCCAGCTGCAGAACTTGGCGCAGCATATCAGCAGAAAATACCAACGGATTATCAGCAATCCTTGTCCTAAGAACTGTCGGAGTGACAGTGCAATCGACTTGCAAATGTTCATAGAATTGGCGCACATAGGGAATGACAATTTGGATGTTATGAGACAGTGCATATGAGATTCTGGACTCAACTAAGAAATCCACCATCTGGCGGAAAGCCTGCGCTTCAGGGATATTATGGTCCGGGGAAATGACCATATTATGCTTCGGAACAAATACTCTATCCGCCATGTCTGCACAATAGATCAACTAAAATATTAGAATTATTAAAAATGAATAAACTTGTTTAAATTCAAATTTGTTTTATTTTGAACTTGTATAAGAACAAAATCCAACACTTATGAATTTCTACAAGTTTAATTAAAATTTAAATTAAATAATTCAAATAAAATGACAAACTCGAAAATCAGATTCGAATGAACATATATTCGAGTTTGATGACACATTCGAGTTTAATGACCATTCGAGTTTACTAACAAACTCGAATTTGGCCATGAACAAATTCGAATGAGTCGGCCACCATCATCACAAAAATCCATGATTTTAACCATGTTAGACTCAGAAAATCACATCTTTTAGTCCTACTAGGTTCTAATCAATGATATTTGTAATTAATTTGACTTTTCACCGGTTCAAAGTTTGTAATTTTGAAAAACAAACTTTCTACCAATAAAACTCTAAAATCTGATGATTTTGGCCTAAATGGAGTATAATACTACTTAAATCTTGTACAATACACTTGGTTATACCTAGATCTACGGTTGTATCGAACCCACACGGACAGAAACTCGACAAATAGTTGATTTCTTAAAAACGACAAACTCGAGAGAATAGATTCGAAATCGCTTCAACAAACTCGAGAGAATAGATTCGAAAACAGGTGAAATAATGACTATCACTATTGACCTATTTATACCACCAACATTCGAGTGTGTTGCCCTTCTCGAGTTTACTGACAGATTCGAGTTCTGCGATATTCGAGTTTAGGTTAAACTCGAATTAACCCCTGATACTTTGAAAATTTCGAAAATTTTTGAAATAAATTCAACTTTTTCAACCTTTTCAACCTTATCGTGTAACGGAATAAACTATGTCAAATCTTTTACCCTAAGCACAAGTTTTCACGCAATGTTTATTTTATTCAAGTATGAATGCACCCTCAGTAATTTTTGACCTTTTTCCTAAGTAAAATAAAATAAAATAAAATAAAATAAAATAAAAAAAAAATAAACTAAAAATAAACTAAAAATGAGTAAAAACAAAATTTTAAAATTTTGACCAAAAAATTTAACTTAGACTTAAACTATATTTATTAAAATTTACAACCTATGCTAAACACATAACAAATTATTTTTGATGAGCATAGTCAAAGAAAGGTTCAATCAAATAGCGGTGTCAGATACTCACTTTCAGTACTTAATCTTTCACACTTAGGAATTTTTGATTCCTTTGATTGTTTGGCGTGACATACCCATTTAGTCGATTGTTGGTATTTACCCCTTTAAACATGCTACATTTTGGAATATCCCTTGGCATTTTTATTTATCATGAAATTATCTTACGTGACTTAGACATAGACATACTTTTATGATCAAGGCATACAGACAATGATTCTAACTTGTTGGTATTTGCAAACTTTCTTTAAAAGACAAACATCGGACACAGGTCTGTATTTACATACAACAAAGTGTCTTAGTTTGACTTAAGGTTTATTTTTAAAGCTAGCAAGACAGCGGTGACAGGTCTGTACTTACGTACAACAGAGTTACGTGTTTTTGACTCTCAATTCTGTATGATTTTACTATTCTTTCCATTTTAAGATGTATTTGATGTTGCTATTCATCCCCAGAAAGTTTGCATACCTCATTTAGAATCAAAGTTTGTATGTCTTGTACATAAAAATTAAGACCGATTGGTCATACATCTAAGTTAGCGACACGTTTGACTTATTCTTGAATATTTTATTAGCCTTGAGATTCCCTATATGTATTATGCCTACCAACACATCAAACTAAAATACAGTATAACACTTAGAATTTTAGGTGCATTATGTGTGAAAGCCTAAACACTTAGAGTTTGTAACGACTGTGCTAATTTTCATCACTTTGAACCTATGCATCTAAGACTTAACTCCTTTTCTGATATTCTCCTTTTTTTTGAATTTTTTATGGTTTTATCTCTTTTTTTCTTTTGTTTTTCATAAGAAATAGCAAGAAAATAAAATAACCTACTAAATTACTAAAAATAGAAACTATCCTAATTTAGCAAACTTACTATAAAAAGAAAGAAAGACTACAGCTAAATTCAGAGATAAAAGTTCTACTAAGGTCCACTTACTCTGGGTTGCGCATTCCATTTAGTTGAATCAAATATTCAAACCGTGACTTATCAAAGGCTTTGGTAAATAAATCAGCATTATTATCGTCCGTTGCCACTTTTACCAATTTGATTAAGTTCTTTTTAGCACAATCACGAATAAAATGATGCCTTATGTCTATGTGCTTTGTTTTACTGTGTTTAACTGGATTATTTGTTATAGCAATTGTAGATTGGTTATCTATCCTAACGGGAGTTTGAGTGTAAGCCAAACCGTAATCCCGCAATTGTTGTTGTATCCACAGAACCTGTGAGCAGCAACTACCAGCAGCAACATACTCTGGATATTTTGGATCTGTAAATCCGGGCGGCTGTTCTACATATACCAGTTCCTTCACTTTCCCATAGAGGAAAGCACTCTTAACATCTAGTTGATATACCTTAAAGCCCTTGAAGGAAGCAAAAGCCAGAAACAACCTAATGGCTTCCAGCCTTGCTACTGGCGCAAACACCTCATTGTAATCGATTCCCTCCTCTTGGTTGAAACCCTTTACAACTAACCTAGCCTTGTTGCGAGTGACTATACCCCGATCGTCTCTTTTGTACTTAAAAACCCATTTGGTTCCTATGGCAATTTCCCCTCGAGGTAATGGAACTAACTCCCACACTTCTAGTGTCCT
This sequence comes from Centrapalus pauciflorus, assembly GCA_020465985.1. Lineage (NCBI taxonomy): Eukaryota > Viridiplantae > Streptophyta > Magnoliopsida > Asterales > Asteraceae > Centrapalus > Centrapalus pauciflorus. The sequence continues at coordinate 17,039 of JAANYP010007032.1, read as the reverse complement.
AAACTGAGAGAGTTCTTCCTGCATCGCTTCAACCCAGGAGTTATCCTTTAGTGCCATTTGCACATTTTTCGGCTCTACTTGCGAGATAAAACAAGAATAGAGGCAGGTATGATAGGCCTCGGAGTCATTTATCATCGACAACAATACAGTGTTGTTATTTAAACTACTCCTAGTCCTCACACCCTCATTAGGATTTCCTATGATGCTTTCTATAGGATGGTTCTTGTTGATCCTAGAGGTCTCTATCTCGTCAACTCTCAGATTATCTCCTAATTTAGATCCTATTTCACCTAATGGGGGAACATCCTTAGATTCCACATTTTCCTCCTCGTGGACAGTTTCCTCAGAGTTGGAATTTGTTGTCTGAGTCTGATTCTCAGTTGAAGGTGCTTCTGGATCAGTGACTTCTGGAGATCCATCTTCAGTCAAAGTAGGCTCAGATGTGGATTGAAATGTAGTCCTCGGAAAGGTATGTCCTTCATCATTCAGATTCAGCGTCGCCATGTCCTTTTCGATCGAACCTGCATTTTCATCCAAAGGAATGTTAAATGACTCAAACAATTTATCATAGTCAAATATCCATTCCGGACCTGTTTGGGGTTCATGTGTATAACTTGTGACTTCAATGTTATACACAATTTCTACTGTACCATTCGTTTTGTTAAAAACCCGTTTGTTTGGTGAGTTCGGCACATAACCTAGGAAGTATCCTTCGTCAGCCTTTTCACCAAACTTAGGTTGATGTTTTGTTCGCAATAAAGTACATGGTACCCCAAACGGTTCGAAGCCAGTTAAATTAGGTGGCCGTTTATTCAAAATTTCATAACAGGTTTTGTTCAAAGATTTGACAGTTAGGACCCGGTTTAAAATATGACATGCGGTATTCACTGACTCCCCCCAAAACATGGTAGGAAGCTTTGAATCCGAAAGCATAGTCCTAGCTGCCTCAATCAATGTCCTGTTCTTTCTTTCAGCCACCCCATTTTGTTGAGGCTCATACGGTGCACTAAACTTATGCACTATGCCCTTTGATAGGCAATATACACCAATTACAGTGTTTTTAAATTCTGTTCCATTATCACTACGTAGCCTGTTAACCCGTGTTCCATAGGAATTCTCCACTTGGTCTAAGAACTCGATGAGCTTGGAAGCCGTCTCGTCCTTTGTACCTAAAAAGAAAACCCAAGAAAATCGTGAGTAATCGTCAGTGATAACTAAACAATACCAACTACCACCTATACTCCTTTTGTTGATTGGTCCGAAGAGGTCCATATGCAGCAAATCGAATGTGGTAGTGATGGAGTTCTGAGTCTTGGACTTGTGTGCCTTCTTATGTTGTTTGCCCTTCTTGCATGGTAGACACTTATCCTCGAACTGAAAACTCTTCATAGGCACACCTTGCACCAACCCATTTTTCGTTATGTAGTTCATTTTACTTAGGTGCAAGTGTGCCATGCGTCTGTGCCACAATACTGATTCAGTCTCCGAAGCTTTAGACAGTAAGCAGATCGGTCCCATCGAAGATTCCGACTTGTTCATATCGAGCATGTACAAGTCATTCTTCCTTGGTGCCCGCATTAATATCCACTCTTCAGGAATCTTGAATCCCGGTTTTAGCACTAACGCTTCAGTGTCAGTGAACAACACTGAATTCCTCTTGTCACAGATTTGAGATACACTAATGAGATTGTGAACCAGTTTATCAACGTGATAAACTTGATCCAACTTGATCGTCCCATTAGTGACCACTCCAGTACCCGTGATGTTTCCTCCCTTGTTTCCCGCGAATGATACAAATCCCCGATTCCCACCCTAGAAGTCTGTAAGGAGACTTCGCTCCCCTGTCATGTGCCTGGAGCATCCACTGTCGACGAACCATTTGTTGTTTGGACCTGTGGTTATCTCCTGCACATGAAAGAAAATAGGTTAGTTATCACGGGGAACCCAAGCCATAACTGACTTGGTTATACCATTCTCGTCCACATACTTAAACTCTTTCAAATACCCATCTCGCCTTTCAGGTGACTTGGGTCGTTGAACAGGAGTTTGTTGTGGTGCCGAGTGATGTAAATTCACTCTTTGCCTTTGAGTAGGCATTTGTTGTGGAGCTCTTGAATAATTCCGATTATATTGCATTTCAGATTGAGATCCCTGAGCTCTAACCGGTGTGTGATGTCTAACAGGAGTGTGTGACCTAACTGGAGTGTATGCTCTGCTAGGTGTTGTGCTCCTATATTGTTGTTGAGGTCCAGACCTAGATTGATTAACGACTCGATTCGGTGAATTAGTCCTAACCACTTCTTTTGGTCCACCTTTTACCGGTATTTGTTTCACAACTTGTTTTGGTGCAGCCTGCACTGTTTTCTCGATACTCTGAGAACTACTAGTGCTCGCCACACTTGTTGAAGGCTTAACCTGTGTTGGCTTCCCTGTCTTAGGTGTAACGTCAGTTTTCCTAAGCGGACAATTAGAAGCAACATGCCCCTTTTCATGACATCTAAAGCAGGACATCTTGTCAATGGACTTCTTGTGTGTGCCCTTAGTCTTAGGTGTCTCACTAGTGTCAGGGTCTTTTTGTGCATCTATTGTGACCGGTTCATCGTCCTGATCATTAAAATCAATTTTATGTTTTCCTACAGGTGTTTCACTAGAGGAGGACACAAACTTGACTTTCTTAATCTTGACAGTTGTATCAGTCACCTTAGGTGTACTTTCTTTTACTGGCTCAGATACTAGTGCAGGTATTTCCTCTAAGTCCACTGATGTCTCAGTTTTCTCCTGAGGTTGAGGCACATAGTTGGCATTAAATGGTGGAGGAATCTCATGAAATCCTAGACCTACAGGCTTTTTAGATTGGCGTTGAGCATCTAAAACTTTCCCTAGGTTCAGACTTGAGTTCCTAAACTTTTCTAGCTTACTATTGGCCTCTGCTACCTTCACCTTAGTTTCAGTTAGCTCTACTTCTTTGGTCTTAAGATCTTTGGTCAAGGCTTCTACATGCTCATACATCAGTTCTAATCTAACACACTGCTCATCAGCTTGTCTTTTAGAACTACGACATCTTGTGCATCAGCTTTAAGCTTGTCCCTAAGATCTTGCTTAATGTCAGTCAGGCTAGCATTATCAGATTTTAATGACTCATTTTGAGCAGATATATTTTTATGTGATTCTAATACGAGATTCAACCTGTCGTTAGAAGTAACACATAAAACACATAATTCATGGAAAAGAGAGTAATTCAAACATACCTTTATGTGATCTGATTCGACGTTGGCCATTTTAGCGGCAAACTCCAGAAGCGTCTGATCATTCGACTTCTCCACCCACATCGGACTGCTTTCTTGTTGACTGTTGTCCCTTGTGTTCTGCTCTTCCTCTTCACATCCACTCTCAATGACTTCAGCCATAAAGGCTCTAGCGTTAGATTCCGGATGTGAGCTCCAGTCGTAAGTACCATCCAGCTGTCTGTCTGATGTGACGTTTGATAACAGACCAGCTATGTTGGCTTGACTGGATGACGAACTCGGAAGATATCTTTATTGAGACTGGTTCTGAAACTGTCCATGAGACTGATTCTGCCCTTGGTAACTATCTACCTTTGGTCTCTGACACTCTCTGGCGAAGTGTCCCAAACCTTGACAATTGTAGCATTTGACCTTGGACTTATCAAAGCCAATCCCCTTATTATTCATGTTCAGATTTCTTCCCGTGCGCTTGATGAATCGTTTAACCCGTTGGGTTACCATGGCCAGTTGCCATTTGAGATCCATCTCCTCAAGGTCGTTAGGGTCTACCTGATCGTAATCTTCATCCCATAGTGCAGGATCGTTTATTTCCCTTGAACGCAGTTCCCATATGCGGCCACAAATGACGCCAATAGATTCAAATGTTCTTCGGCCGATTTAGCGCTCATGGGCATCTTAGAGTAGCCCTGAGATGTTGATGCAGGTGTTGCCTGATGTTGCTGTTCCTCCGGTCTCCCAAACCCTAAGAACGCTCTATTCTGTGTGTCTTTAGTCTCTGCTGGTGACGACGTTTCTCCGGTGAAGAATGCTGTAGCGGTCTTCATATCAGCTGTCGCCGAAAGTTTTGATTTTCCAAAATACATGGCTGGATTTTGGACTTGTTCGTAATCTGTTTCGGCCTTCAGTAACTCGAAATGATAAGCCCTCAGCATCCCACTACATCCTCCAACGATTGAGTATAATACTTATCCTCATCAAGCTTAATCATCGCCACGTACATCGCCCATTTGGATGGTAAGGCATCAAGAAGCTTATTGTTCTTTTCTGTATCGCTATACTCAATGCAATGACTCTCAAGCTCTGTCAACAGATGATAAAAGCGGGTGATGGTGTCGCCCAGCTTTTCATCCTTCAAAGCCTTGAAAATCGCAAACTGCTGTTTCAACAACTCCATACGCTTCCTCCTAACCCTCGGATTACCCTCACACCTCTTTTCCAGCGTCTCCCAAAGCTCCTTAGACGTCTTTTGATTGCGGAATGTGTGTAGAATATCCTGAGGTAACGCCATTCGTATTATAGCGAACGCGCGGTTCTCAGCTTCAAACAGCTTTTTGTCATCGTCCTTCATCTTCGAATACGTGACAACCTTCTGTCTTCCCTCAATTTCAGCAGTCGGTGGAATGTATCCCTCGTCGATACATATCCACATTCGCATGTCGTTGAAACGCACGAAATCGGCAAACCGATCTTTCCACCAGTAATAGTCTTCAAGTTTCATCAGCTTCGGCGGAGTATTAGCTTTCCCGACCTCATGATCCATTTCTAGAAACCTTTGTAAATTTGTCATTGTTTCAAAAGTAATTGAATTTTAACTTAATAAATTCAATTCGAAATTAATTTAAGTTGATTCTTTCGAATTTAGGTAAATTCGAATATAATTAAGTTTAAACCTATTTGGGATTAAATTCGATTAAGTTCTGAAATTCAATTAAATTCGAAATAGGTGACAGATTCGAAAGTCTCCAAACTCGAAGATCAAGACAAACTCGAATACCCAGCAAATTCGAATCACCCTGTTCGACTATAGTCCAAACTCGAAGCAAACTCGAATCAAATAAACTCGAATTCTCTTTTAAGCAAACTCGAAAGGAGCGGATTTTGGTTAGACTCGAGACTAAGAAAAACCCTAATTACTCCTAACAGATTCGAGCGCCGCAAACTCGAAAAACAGCCAATACCTCGATTTTTTAACGTTTTGCAGATTAAATCAATATTTTTACAACGAAAAATATTGATTTCGATCAAAAACGTGAAAAACACGAAGTATTTCCCGGATTCCAATTTGCTAAGCTCGAAAAACACGAAAAACACGAAAACTTGAGAGATTAAACGTCCAAAAGCGTCAAGAAACCTAGGATGTATCTATATGAACACGAAGAACACTAAGAACACCCCGTAGGCTCTGATACCACTTGTAAGGTCTACACACTACGGATCTATCTAGACGCGAGACCGTCAACGAGTGCGGAATCCTCATTAACGGGTTGACGGAAACAACTCTCACACGGAACACGGAGACTATCAACGAGCTGTACGGACGAACACGAACGCACCTACTAGAAGATTCTCTCCGAAAGAACACTCACAAAGCTGATAAACTCGAGATCGCCTTTTGCTAATCACTCACTCGAAATCTGCAAAAGTCTGCTAATGATTCGAGTTAATCCCTAATTATAGAGGCTCATTCGAGTTTGCCATGGGCCAAACTCGAATCAGGCCCAAGGCCCATTCGAGTTTGTCCCCTCTGACACTCTCGAATCTGCCTAATGGAACACATTCGAATCTGCTATAGATTCGAATCTGGTTAACTTGTGAATTCAAATTTGACCTAAATTCGACTTTCCCATATTAAACCTGTATTTGAAACTTATGTCTTTAACTTATGTTTGATTTTATCTTTGATCTTTATGTTTGAACTTCTTGTAATACGTTACATCAAGTTCAAACATACAATCAATAACTATCAAACATATATATCAAACACTCGTTAGTTCCCAATACTTTGAATATTACTTGAACCAAAATGTTAGATCACTTAGACTGCTATCGTCACATAGGGTGTACCAACAAACACCCTCCCCGATCCCAGAAATGTCACGTCAATACAATACACATGTGGCAAAATTGCAATAACTCTATAACACATATATCAGAAGGTAATACCGATCACTGTTAATTTAAACTTTCACATAAATACCATTAACATATAATCTGCTGGTTTACAACATCCCAAAAGACGCAAACACAATCAATACTAACATAATCATTAACAAGGTAGATTTAATAGCCTTCACATACCAGCGAGTCTCTGATCAACAAACCCAACTACTGATCCCTTCCCGGATACCCAGATAATGGCAGACTCGAATACGTAAGCTTGGAAGCTCGTGAGTGTCGCGAGGGTTAGACTCTGCACAACAAGCAAGTAACACACATACACATAGCACATACACACAAAGCAATCTCTAACCCTGTCCCTGGCAATCAACATCACTATACTGGTATGAACACATAGCATGAGATCCGAAGCCCTGCACACAGAATCACTGAGGGGACACTTTCCCGCTAACGACCGTGCGCACCGGTGGATAGCGAAAACCCTGTAGCGCAGGAGCGCACCGGTGGATAGTGAAAACCCTGCCATGTATACAGGCCCCAAGGACTCTTAGGGACAGTCAACCCGCGCGATCACTCATCGCGAATCACCGTCCGTATGGAACTCATCACGGACCCCTGGACCGGATCTCATCTCATGCACAAATAACACACAACCAAGAATAGAATCATACCTGCTCTTGCGTCCCTGTCTCGTACACGACACACAATATGCACATAACAGCTACACATCTATACTCGTAAAATAATCACGCGATTTGGAAAAGACTCGGGTACTCACCTATACCCAAAATCAGCTGTAACCCGGAACTCTAACGCGGCTCAGTATGATGTCGGCTCGAACCTGTAACACAACGGGTCCCATATATTAACACAAATCCAACTACTAGGCAACATAAACCCGGACACAATACCATAAGCGAACACGACCCATAGCAGCCCCAAACGAGTAACCGATGCCCAAAAACCCAACCGAACCAGCCCTGCCTCCGATCGCGGCCGCGCTCACCTGCAGCCTTCTTCTTTCTGCTCGACATCCATGGCGGAACCAGGGAGAGTTTACCTCCCCAAACTCGCTTTCAGCACCAAAAACCCACAAAAATTTACACCAAACTAAACCCTACAGCCCCTAACTCAAACCCACCAATTTTAACAATATTACTCACGAATTTACATCAAGAACTTAGAAATCCTTACCTCTTGGATTCACAACACAAGGATGAGGATGATTGCTAAATTTCAACAACCCAATTTTGACCCCTTGCTGCTCACTTTACGCACACACAATTCACACACACCTTTCTGATTTTGGAAAGAGAGGAAAAAGGATAAGAATGCTCCAACCTTCTTTCACATATACACTTTCTATAATTAGAAAGCCCGAACCCGCTAAATCCGAACCGGACACCACTTTTTCATAATTAATATCATTTTGACCCAATTAAATCCACGATCTCATAAATAATAATAATCCACTAATTATTAATCCGGAGACACGTAACTCATAAACCCGACATGTATATATCCACTAACCGTGATCTCATTGGACCAACACTAAAATAATAACTTAAATATCCACTAAAATAATTCCACGTAATAGCTCGAAAAGCAGGATGTTACAAATTTCATTTAAATATACTAATTCATTACGTTTTGATTTAAGTAAATAAATATTTTGTTACGCTAATATGTTTTTATTTAAATTTATTATTTTATTTAATTGGATTTAAATATTTTGTTATGTCAGTACGTTTGGACTTAAATTCATTATTTTATTTGTTTGGTTTTTAAAAAAATGTCTTAAAAGTTATAAAATTATTAATATATATTAAACATAACTAATTTACAAATAATTGTATAAACAAACAAATAATATATTTTTTAATTAGATTTATAGAAAAATCACGATATAATTTGGATATAGATCTAAACCTTATATATTTATTAATATTTAAAGATGTAAGAAATAATATATTGTATTTATATTTTATATTTGTTAATCTTTACAGATAATAGAAATAATGAATTATATTTATATTTAGTTTATATTATTTAAAATAATATATTTTGTTACGTTAATACGTTTTCATTTAAATTTACTAATTTATTTTTTTAATTTTAATATGTTGTTATGTCAATACGTTTTGATTTCAATATAGTATTTTAATATTTTTGATTTACAAGTTTATACATTAATATGTTTTATTCGTTTACACTTAAATATTTTAATTTTCACTTAAGTATTAACGAAGAAAATTTCTAAATCAAAACAAATAAAATAATAAATTGCAATCAAAACGTACTGGCATAACAAATTATTTAAATTCAAACAAATAAAATAATAATTTTAAATAAAAACATATTAACGTAACAAAATATTTAAATAAAAAATAATAAGTTAGCAAACTTAAATCCAAACGTAATGAATTAGTAAATTTAAATCAAAATTTACACAAATTCAAAATTTATTAAAGTAATGAAATAGTTTGATGGAAAAGTATAAATAATAAAATTATACAAATTGTTTAACCAATAAAATATTAGTAAATAAAACTTTAATAAATAAATTGATACATAAAAAGATGCATAACTTAACTAATTCAGTATATATATAAAAATAACTTTTAGTAAAGAAATATAGATTTATTTTACAAAATAAATAGGTATAATTAATAATAATAATGAGTATATTAATAATAATATAATTTATAATGAATCAAATCATAATTTATTAAATTAATATTTCAAATTTAAAACCAAAAATGAAAAATTAAGAAAATGGATAAAAAATGAAATTACCAAACTTGTAATTGGAATAAGGGCAAAATCGTCATTTTTAAAAATTTTAGAAATAGAAAGACCAATTCTGCAAGTATAAAGTGGTTTGAGGGACCGTCACTGCAACTTTGGAAGTTGATGGACCGTTTTCATAATTTTGAGCAAACCACATGGACCATTTCTATAATTTACTTTAAGTAATAAAATTAAACCAACAAATAAAACCCAATAATTTAAGCCCAAATTAAATGAAAACCAAATGATATTTTTAGCCCAGCTAAACCCAAACCACAATGATGTTTAGCCTAAATTAAATATAGACAAAATTACATAAATGGTCCCTGTGGTTTATATGGAATTACGGTTTTAGTCCCTGAAAGATATTTATTACACCACAAGTCCCTAAAATTGAAAAGTTGTAACATTTTGGTCCCTGAAACTAACGGCGGTTAACTAGAGCCGTTAGTCTCAGGGGCAATTTTGTCCTTTTGATTTTCAGGGACCATTTGCGTAATTTTGATAGTTCTAATTTTTTATTCCTTATACTATAATTTATATATATATATATATATATATATATATATATATATATATATATATATAATTTCTTTTTTATCATTTAATTATCCAAATATAACATTTAATTTTTTATTTTTTTTGTTTTAATTATTACTATAATTATTTATTTAAGATTATCATATGATATATCTGGTTCATTTTTGTAACATCCCAATTTCGAGATAATTGCGTGTAATTATTTTAGTGGATGTTTAATATATTATTATTGCGTGGGTCCAATAATAGCCCGAGTAGTGGATTATACGTGTCGGGTTTATGGGTTACGTGTCTCCGGGATATAATATTAGTGGATTAATTACATATTTGGGTTCGTGGAGTTAAATGGGTTAAAAGGATATTAATTGTGAAAATATGATATCGGGTTCGGGTTATTGGGTTCGGGACCGGTTGAGATAGGGACGTACATATATGTTTATCCTTTCTCTTCCCTATCCATTTGCAAGAGCCCTAAAGTGTTGTGTGTGAGAATTGTGTGTGTGTTTGAGAGATTCCAGCAGCAAGAATTCTTGTGTGGATTGAATTAAGTGCAGGAACTTGGAGTAATCTTCATCATCTTCTTCATATTGAGTTCTTGAGCTCCAAGAAGGTAAGGAAGCTTCAACCTAGTGGTTTTAATTTGGGTTGAATGTGTGAATTGGTTTCTATGCTATTAGAGGTTTTTATGTGATGCTTCTATGTGTTAACTGGAGCTGTAATTCGTGTATTTGAGGAGTATTACTCCTGGGCAGAGCTGAAAATCGCAGGTCAGGGTTCAAGGTTTCGCTTCGTCGCGGCGCGACCTACAGAGGGTTAGCGGCGCGACTGGTAGCCTGCAGGGGAAATTCGAGTTGAGTCTTATTAGAAGGTTTTGGGTCGAATTGGTATCGGGTTCCTTCGGGACTATCGGGCTGAGTTCTGTAAGTGTATTAAGGTTGAGTTTTGAGTCTCGTCGGGATTTTGGGGTCGGGTTTCGGTTGGGTCTTCGGGGTCCGGTTGGGATTATGTGTCGAGTTCAATTTGATTAAAGGGTCGTGTTTGGGTTTGTTTTATATGTTGATTGGAGTTCGTGGGTTTTGTTGAGATTGTTTGAGTCCGTGTTGGATATGGGATCATTGTGAGTCGGTTGTATGTATTGGCTGGGATTGAGATTAATTGTTGAGATCCGTATGATTGCAGGGACGAGCCGATCGCGAGGTGAGCAGAATCAGAGATCGTAGAGTTAGGGATTGAGACGGATTGTCTGACAGTCAGGTGAGTACCCGAGTTCTTTTCTAAACCGCGGGACTGTTTTCGAATCGTGGTTGTGTAACTAGCTTCGTGTACGCGTATATTGTGTATATTATGTATTGTGAATGAGACAGGGACGCGAGCACAGGTATGATTCTATTTTCCACATATGTGTTATATGTGCATGAGATGAGATCCGGTCCAGGGGTCCGTGATGAGTTCCATACGGACGGTGATTCGCGATGAGTGATCGCGCGGGTTGACTGTCCCTAACAGTCCTTGGGGCGTGTATACACGGCAGGGTCTGTAGCCGGTTCGCGCCCGTGCTACAGGGTTGTGGCTAACCACCGCGGCCGCGGTCGTTAGCTGGGGAAGGGTCCCCCTTCAGTGATTCTGTGTGCAGGGCTGTGGATCTCATGCTGTGTGTTCATACCTGCATTATGATGCTGATTGCCAGGGACAGAGATTGAGCTTGTGTTGTGTGTATGTGCTATGTGTATGCATGTTATGTATTTACTGTGCAGAGTCCAACCCTCAAGTACTCACGAGCTTTCGAGCTTACGTATTCGAGTCTTCCATGTTCAGGATATCAGTGACGGGATCGGTAGCCGTGCCTGTTGAATTGAGATCGAGGATTATCTAGGAAGTCTTGTGTTAGTATTGTGTAATGATTTGATCATTTTTATCTATGTTAGCAGCTTTTGGGCTGATATTATTAACGGATTATATGTAATAGTGTTTATATAAAAGTTTAAATTATCAGTGATTTCAGTGTATCCTCCTGACTTACGTGTTATAGAGTTATTGCGTTATTGCCACCTGTGTATTGTATTGACGTGGCATTTCCGGGATCGGGGAGGGTGTTACAATTCTTTTCAATTATTTATTTAAAATACAAATCTTTCTCTATTCTTGTTTTCATTTAAGAAAAATAAAAATAAAAGTGAGTTGTAGTTTTTTCGTTCGTAAAATCTAAAAATCGGTATGATTTATTTCATTTGTCCATTCAAAAAAATTGAAAATAAAGACATGTTGAAACTTTTTTCATTTGGAAAAATAAAAATATCAAGATGGTTCGTAGTTTTTCATTGCAAATTCTTAATAAATTTTTGATTTTAAATGGTTTGGAAAAACTCAAGAATTAGAATGTTTCATTGTTAATTAATCTAAAAAAAACTAAATTCCGAATGACTTGTTATTTTTTATTGAAAAAATTAAAATTGTATTGATTTTTTATCCACGTTTAATTAAAATCAGAATGGTTCTTTTGTTTAAAAAAACAAAAATCATAATAATTCACCGTTTTTTGATCAAAAAAATCAAAATCAAAATGGTTTGTCACTTTTTTTGATAAAAGAATTTAATATCAGATAGTTATTGTTGTTTGAAAAAATCAAATATCATAATGATTCATCGTTTTTGATCAAAAAATTAAAATCGAAATGGTTAATCGTTTATTTGATTCAAAAAACAATATTGGAGTGCTTCGCGATTTTTTTATCGTTGTTTAATCAAAATCGAAATGGTTATTTTTTTGAAAAACTAAAAATCAGAATGGTTCATCTTTTTTTATCGGAAAAATTAAAACCATTTTAATTTTTTATTGTTTCGAACAAAAAATGCGAACCGTATTGATTTTGATTTTTTTCAAACAAATAAAAGGACTAATCATTCTAATTTTAATATTTCTACAAGAAAACGACGAACAATGCTGATTTTTATTTTTTCGATAAAAAATATGAACCATTTTAATTTTTATTTTTCAAAAAAGTTAACCATTTCGATTTTAATGAAACAACGATAAAAAAATTACGAATCACTCCGATATTGTTTTTGTATCAAATAAACGATGAACAGTTCATATTTTAATTTTTTTTGATAAAAACGACGAACCATTATGGTTTTTGACTTTTTTTAAACAACGATAACCATCCGATATTAAAATTTTCTTATCAAAAGAGTGAACCATTTGGATTTTAATTTTTTTCATCAAAAAACGTTGAATCATTATGATTTTTGTTTTTTCCAAACAAAAGAACCATTCTGATTTTAATTAAACGTGGATAAAAAATCAATACAATTTTAATTTTTTCAATAAAAAACAACAAATCATTCGGAATTTAGTTTTTTTAGATTAAATAACGATGAAACATTATAATTCTTGATTTTTTCAAACCATTTAAAATTAAAATTTTATTAAGTATTTGCAATGAAAAACTACGAACCATTTTGATTATATTTATTTTTTCCAAAAGAAAAAGATTTCAATATGTTGTTATTTTAAATTTTTTTGAATGGACAAAAGAAATAAATAATTTCGATTTTAGATTTTGCGAACGAAAAAAACTACAACTAACTTTTATTTTTATTTTTCTTGAATGAAAACAAGAATAGAGAAAGATTTGTATTTTCAATAAATAATTAAAAAAAAACCAGGTACATCATATAATAATCTTAAATAAATAATTATAGTAATATATAAGTAAAAATTAACATTAATAAGAACAAAAAACATATAATTAATAATTAAAACAAAAGGAATAAAAAATTAAATGTTATATTTGGATAAAAAAAAAGAAATAAATAATATATATATATATATATATATATATATATATATATATATATATATATATATATATATATATATATATATATATATATATATGAAAGCAAATTATAATATAAAGAATAAAAAATAGAAACTATCAAAATTACGCAAATGGTCCCTGAAAGTCAAAAGACAAAATTACCCCTGAGACTAACGGCTCTAGTTAACCGCCGTTAGTTTCAGGGACCAAACTGATACAACTTTTCAATTTTAGGGACTTGTGGTGTAATAAAATTATTTTAGGGACCAAAACCGTAATTCTATATAAACCACAGGGACCATTTATGTAATTTTGTCTTAAATATACTATCTGTTAGGCACAAAAAGGCCTCAGTCAAACCTGTTCTACATCTGAGGGGGAGATTTATAATCAAACCTGTTGATGCATTTGAAGGTTGAATTTAAGGCCTGTTACATGCCTTATTGAAACCTGAAAATGATTTGCAATATCAGTCTAAAGCTGTTCTATATGTTGCATGTGTTGCAACTAAGACAGTTTGTCCAAGCTGCTCTGTCTGCTGAACAGGCTGGACATAAACTGTCTACGCTGCTCTACACTGTTGAGCAGCTTGGGCATTTTTAAGGTGTTCTGTTCTTTGTGAACAGAACCTGTTCTTTGTGAACAGGCTAAACACTTTATGGAATTTGTTTCCAAGTCATCATGTATTGTTTTTGACTACAAGATCAGTTTAAAAAGTCGAAGACAAAGTGGAAAACAGAACTGCTCAGCCTGCCCACGCTGTTCTGTAACATGAAGACAAAAGGATATTTGAAAAAGGGTGACAGACCTTTTTCTTATATCAAAATAGGCCTTTACAGGGAAGAAAGACGCAAAGTTGACATTCCTAAATTAGTTAAAGGCAATGCAACAGTAGACAAAGTAAAAAGACAAAGTTCTGCACATGTGAAGACAAGTCTGCTTTTCAGAAAAGTGCAGAAAAGGTTATGTTGTCTTTTCAACAAGACTTCTCCTTTTTCATTCCGTACAATGAAGATGTTTCTCTTAGATCCTATGAGTGAGTATAAAAGGAAGCTTCTAAGGACAGAAAGAAGGTGTGAAGAAAGCTAAGAAGTGCTTGAAACCCAAGAGTGAAACGTGCAGTGTGTTTTCAACATGCATGCAAAGCCTGCTTGATAGTATACAGTTTCTTTGTGTCTAGCTGCCTACTTAAGCGATGTCCCCTCCTGATCGTGTAACCAGTGAGTGCGCTTAGGATGGTAAGTCCATTGTAACTAGTTTGAGTCTGTCTTGACTGTAAACATCTGTTGGATCTGTCATCTCACAGCTTGAACTAATTCCGCATTCCCAAGCTTGTTGTAATACAAATTGTTGATAATACATACAAACATGAGAAATAGTGGTAGTTTTTAAATTGCTGTATTAACAAACCCCCCCCCCCTCTACACGTATAAACTATTCCTTTGGGACCTCGCGGGAACCGAGTACCTGGTTATCAGAGCGTTTAAGAGGGTGTGATCATTCCTCGATCTGCTCATTCATCCTCCCAAGATTTTCCATGACAACAGTGCTGCAATTCTTCTTAGCTATGGACCTGATGGCTCTATGGCAAACCTCCCAAATGTATCAATCAAAACTTCTCTGTTGGAAGTGCAGAAGATTGCTCTATTAGAGAAGTCTTAGGGTGTACACTGCCCGGAATAGTGATGGAGGTCCCATGTGGCACAACCCTTGTAGCTACATAATCAGCGGTTGAAGGAGCTCGCCTGAAATCAGGGACCTTTGAGAAAGCTAAGAGCTCAATGGTCTAGATGAAGACAAGAGATTGGTGAGCCTGGAAGATTGCAAACGGCTTAGAACACCTGGTACTTTCTCTCCCTGATGATGTGGTTCAAAAGCAGTTGAGAAAATGAAGACAGCAAAGGAGATGTAGGAGATACTTTGTGACGCGTTATAGATGGACCCACATCCCACTGGACACAGGATCAACAATCGTTTTAGAACAGGTATGACTCTTCTTTGCTAAACGCAAAGGAGCTCTCACTGAAACCTACACCAGGTTCTACTGCTTCAGGGAGATGATCGTAAGCGGTTGGATCAACAGGAACCAGTCATTACCCTGGTGATAAATTTCCTTGGGGACATTTTACATGAAAAGAGTGGAACATAGCGTTGTCAACAATCTTTAAGGAACTCGTACTATCAGAAGTATGGATTCTGGATCAAATCTTTATGGAATCCTTACTAGATGAATAGAACCGTCAAGGCAACAGAAGAGAAATGCCTTGGAAAATTTCGCAGAAAGGTGGCAAGCATTTGTAGGCTAAACGAGACAAGTCTTAATCAGGTGAATGTGTGTTCATTCAACCTGATCAACAAGGATGATGAAAAGGAGGAGGTATCAGACGAAGAATATGCTGCAGATCTGCTGAACAAGATGCATTGAAGCAAATGATAAAGACATGCTTGTACAAAGAGTTTTCACAGAAAGGTTTGAAGAACATGCTGCGAAGGAGTTCAATGCTGGCAAAAAGAGGGGCATTTTGACAATCCAAGTTAGAGTGCTTCAAGATGTGGCAAAACTGGTCACATATAGCTGCTGAACGTAGTGGTCAAAAGCTGTTGGTCGAGATCATCAAACCCAACAAGACATAACAAGGATGAGGGTTTAGGGGTTAAGTACCGTTATGGCCATGGCTTAGCTAAAGGAATTGGACTCATGATCTTCACAATCGGCCAAAGGGCTTATGGCGAGACATGTGACTGGGAGGGAAATCTGATTCATCTCTGAGGAAAGAAGATATAATCAATGTCTTGTGGCACACGGATGTCCAATCAACAAATCGTTTCAAACGGATAATGGCTGGAAGCTGAACCTTCAGCGCTTAGAGAAATGGAATCCTAACGTGCTGTTATAAGGGTACAAAATTTATGGCCTTACAGATTCTGAAGAAAAAGTTAAAATGGTTAATATATGCTTGTTGATCTCAAAGCCGGCTAGTTGAGAAGCATGTGCTTTACTATCACCATGAAATCTCTACGACTTAACGAGGCTGATCTTAAAACAAATCCACCAGTAAACCTTGACAGTCTTTCCTAAGTTGGAAAACTGGCTTGATGAATAAACGACATCAAATCTATTTTACTGGAAGAAGAGAATAGAACAGATATAAAAGCATGCCAACAGCTTCAAAAGATAAGTTGACTCATATAGGTGCCAATCGCGCGAAAAAGTCAAGCCATTGTATAAGTCAACATATTCCTAGCACAAATCCAGCCTATCGTGGAGGGGATCTCGACACTCGCAGCTTCCATTGAGTTGAGATAGTATTCTGAAAGAGATTTAATCCGACGCTTGTGAACTATCCAATAACATTCATTCAAAATGTGAAATGGTAAACATCACTGCAACACAAACAATTTGTCCAGGCCTCAAAAATACTGACAGCTTGTGTGAACCACGCCCAAAGCTGATGTTGGAGTTTGTTCTCCCAGTCAGCCTGCTCAGTGCTCTGACTAGCTCACAGCATGCAAAAAGAAGGAAAACAAGGTTACAAACTGAAGCTGTGGATGCTGAAACCTGTTGAAAAAACAGGTTCGGAGTCCAAAGCTGATGGTAAAAAATTGTAAGCCTTTTGATGCTAACCCACTTTGAAAACATGTTTTAAAAATAAGCCAGTACCTGTATTTCACAAGGGTAAAGTGCTCGATGTTGAAAACAAAACTGCTGTTGATTTTCAAATGAAGTTTATCAACTCATGGTGGT
>JAANYP010007031.1:0-27657 GCA_020465985.1 Centrapalus pauciflorus | reverse complement strand
CGGTTAGTATTTTTGTCTAATTAAGTTCTCCATGAACGTATAATCATTTTCTATGGTTGTCTCGTGTAATAACTAATAACTGTTTCATAATATTTTTATTTTTATTATCGTTTATAATTTTGAAAACACACTAACGAGATGGTATATATTGTACGTGCTTTCATATGTTGCAGGTTAGTTACTTTCTTTTGACATATGCAAAAGGATCGACAGAAGGAGATTTGTGCATGATAAATGTCGGTTTCGTATGAAAGAAATTACAAGAAGAGGAATTGATTATGGATTCCCAAGATTGTAATTTACTTTTTTGTTGTATCGCTTATACATTTGATCCTTATTTTGGTTGTAAACGTTTATATACTTAAAATACTTTTTGATCGAGAAATGATATTATTTTTGTTAAATTGAATTGTAAGTATAAAAACTATCACGCAGCAATTAAATAAATATATGTATTTGCATTAAATTTAAAAAACAATGAATGTGTTTATTTTATCTAGAAAATATTGCATTTATGTAATTTAAAACAATAATAAAGTGTTGCAATAGATTGATAATGGTGTTGCATTTACATAATGACAAGATTTGATAAGTGTTGCATTTGATAAGAATATATATTTAGTATATATATTCTTATAACATTATTGTACTTGGATTATGTGCATTCCAAGCATATATATGTTATAAACAAAGACTTAACATGAGATAATTCTAAAAATAGGATTTAGCGGAGAAAGCGAGGGGGTGACAGTGATTAAAAAGAGGGGAGTGTGTAGAAAAATAGTTAATGGGTAGAGGAGGTGAGCACAAAAAGGGCGATTTATAAAAAATGCTTACCAAGAGAAATCGAATAACGAAAGCGATCCAGCTACTCTCTCGTACGCATTGAAACTGGATCTCTTATGGATGTGTTAGCATATTGTAACCGCAATTTCCCATTGCAACAGCCGTTTCAACAATTCATAAAGGCGAGCCTTTGCTCTAAAGAGTACTTTATTTCATAATTGCGTCGAAGCAATTATTTATGCCAAGTAAGATCTCACTATATTTCTTGATATTCTTAATCTTTTTCCATTATTTAAATCTATGAAAATTTAAAATTAAACTTAGTGTTTGTATGTATGTCTCTGTGTGTGAAGGAGGGTTAAACGAAGAACCATAACTAATCTTGCAAGGATCTCTAAAATCACTTTACAGCTGCTAGATGAGGTGATGCATGATCATGATGCATCATGCGAAAATTGTGATGCATTGGTGCTTATACCTTGTACTCCAATAAATAAATAAATATATATATATATATATATATATATATATATATATATATATATACACACACATATATATATATATATATATATATATATATATATATATATATATATATATATATATACACACATATATATATATATATATATATATATATATATATATATATATATATATATATATATGTGTGTGTGTGTGTGGTTGTGTGTGTGTGTGTCTATTTATATGTACGTATGTAAGTATGTATGCATATCTATTGTATTAAAAAAGTATGTAGATTGTCACTTGCCATCTAACTACAATGTTAATTGGCGAAGTCTTTATTTGATACCAATACGTTTTAATTTTTTGTTTAAATAATTAAGTTCAATTCATTTATACTATATTTTAAAGATTTTATTACCAACGATGGGTTTAATAGAAACATTTCCAATCAAAAATTCTTATTTCTATGTGTTAATAATAAAGCTAAGGTCTAGTGTGTCCCAGTTTTGTGTTGTTATTAATTATAAATAAAACTAAGGATTTTACTAGCTTATTTTCATTTATTATTTTGAAGTTTCATAATATTTTATTTTATAATGTATAGTATTTAAATAAATATTGACTCACATCTCCTTCATAATATTCATAGTTTGTAACTTTTCAAATATTCTAGAATTTGTGATTTATTAAAAATGTATCTTTTGGCAGCTACTCTTCTAGTGGTTAATGACGTTCTAAAATTTTCCCATTTTTTATCTCTTGTGGAATATAGTTAAATGTATGATGACATTAATTATAGGATTTATTATATTCTTATAATGTCATTGTATTCGGATTATGTACACATTGAACATACGTCATAAAGCAAGACTGAAAGGGGATGATTCTAAAAATATCATTTGGCAGAGAAAGCAAGGGCATGAGAATGGTGTTAAAGGGCGGATGTAAAAATGACGATTATAGAAAACGTTTTGGAAGAGCATGAAGTTAAAGGCAATCATTTACGTACTCTTTCGTATTGACCTTGGAACTATTATGAATTTGTTATGATGTGCTACCGGGAATTTCCCAATGCAATAGCGGATTCATAAAATTTCATTTATGTATGTCTCACAAAGCTCTAAAGTGTTCATATTGCATATAGGAATTACACATTATAAGTATTTCGCGATACTTTTGGTATATCATTGATTTCTTTTCTAGTTCTTATGCTTTTATCACTATTCGTCATTTTTTTAGAGATCATTGTCTTCGCTGTCACCACTACTGGTCTTTTGAGTAATAATAATCCCAAAAGAAAATTTGCTTTTTCAATTTTTCGAATCTTTAATGAGAACTATCAATTGTTATTTTTGAGTGTTGATTTCTAATGTGTGATATTTGATTTTCATTTACCTGATTTCTTTTTTATATATAAAAAACCAATAATATCATTTCCCACCATGTTTCTGGTGGTTTTCGTCATTTATGTTGAATTTTGTGAGTTTTAACATTGGATTTTAATAATTGGAATATTCATAGGTCTATGATTTAATTAGAATATGGGATGACATCTAGGCTTAATTATATCTGGTTCTGTATTGGGTAACCCTAAAAAAGTCTCCTTTCATTTATAAATATCTTGAATTAGAATTGACAGTTTGTGTTTAAAAGTGTAATGTTCGATCTTGAATTAGAATTGACAGTCTATCTTTTCTATGATTTGTCTTTCCATCTGTATCTTAGATAGAATAGAATATCAAAGTAGAGCATAGATGTCTTAACCCAATTTTGTAGATAGTCGTGGTCCATTAGGGTTTCAAGGATTTCCTTTGTACTCTCTATAACTATTTGCCGTTGTAACCCCGAAGCTAGAGCTAGGTGAATCCCACAATATCGCCGGTCCATATAAGAGATGTTGGACATATACGAGCAACCCTTTACCTTATATTTTATTAATGTTTTTGTGGCTCCCATGAGAATTCTACATTTAAGCGTGCTTTTGGTCCCGCCGGAAAACAATGCCGTGAGGCGGAAGGAGGCGTGGCGAGAACCCCAAAGCGGACGATATCATGCCATAGAATGCAGAGCCTACTTAAGATCAATCGTCGTCAATTGATCGGTTGGCTGGCTGCGGGCTGTACTATCTGATTAATGCAGCGTAGCAAATAGAAAACCAAAGATAATCCGTTGATTCCACGAATACCCGGAAGATCTTAACCAAACTCACGGGAATACCGCGAATTTGGCCTTCAAAATTGGTTCACACAAAGAACACAAATTTGGGAGAGAAAATTGAAGTTTCATAAAAATTGGAAGTGACCATCCAAGTTCACACATTACAATACTAAAAAGAAGCAGAAAAACATAAACGGGCAAAAATGATAATGGGCCAAACACAGGGGCCAAAAAACTAAAGTCCAAACCGAAAGAAAAATAGAAAAATGCAAATTAAGTAGTCTTCGGGGCCTTTTTGGGCGGAAAGCAGGGCCCAAACCGCCTATGGCTGTTTGCCAGCACGTCGGGCCTGTCCATACGGTCGTTTTGATATATTATAAGCCCAAATCGGATACCCGAGGCCCAAGTTATCGCCATTTTAGTGAGCCAATGTGGTCATGGGCCTCCAAGTATTCTAAGGCCCGGTCTTCTGCATCATTCCCCCCCCCCCCCCCCCCCCCCCCCCCGGTAGACAAAATTCGTCCTCGAATCTGCAACAGCTTCATCTTCAGAAGAGTCTCCATGAAAAGGCACCATAAGCTTAACATTGAACACGTCTGAACAGCGAATGTGACTTGGCAGCTTCAAACGATAAGCATTAGGGTTGATCTTCTCCAAACTCTCCACTGGTCCAATCTTCTTTGCTGACAGTTTGTTGTATTCACCCACCGGGAAACGGTCCTTAGTCAAAACTGCCCAAACAAAGTCACCGACCTCAAAGTCGACATGTCTACGCCTTTGATCCGCATCTTGTTTGTACTTGGCGTTATCCTGAACCAAGTTATCATGCACAGCTTTATGAACCTCATGTAACCCCAACAACGAAATCCTGCACTTTCTTTGGAACACAACCTGAAACAGGGAGAGTCAGTAGTCAGTAAATCCAATGGGCATCGAGGCTGGGCCGAATACACCACTGCAAATGGGCTAAAATGTTAACAGCATAATCACAGCATGATTATGAGCAAATTCAGCCTGACAAAGCTTTTGATCCCATGCCTTCACATGATCACCCACCAAACATCTCAAATGGTTTCCAAGGGACCGATTCACCACTTCAGTTTGCCCATCTGTATGAGGATGATAGGCACTGCTGAAGTTAAGCTGGGTGTTGACCATTTTCCACAAACTGCGCCAAAAGTAACTCAAAAACCGAGTGTCCCAATCTGAAACAATAGAGGATGGCAATCCATGCAGACGATATACCTCCCGAAAGAACAACAAAGCCACATTAACTGCATCTGTCGTCTTCTTGCATGGTATAAAGTGAACCATCTTCGAAAAACAATCGACAACAACAAAGATAGAATCATTACCACGCTGAGTACGAGGCAACACCAGCACAAAGTCCATGCTGAAGTCCACCCAAGGCTGTGAAGGGACAGGCAACGGCGGCTGTTCCCTTCGAAGTCTGACAGATCCTACACCTTTTAACAAACCGGTCGACCTCTTTCCGAATAGTAGGCCACAAATAAGAAGACTGCACCAACTGCAAAGTACGATCCCGGCCCACATGTCCTTCACCATGTAACTCCCTGATAATGTGTAAACGAAGACGGGAATGAGGAATACACAATTGGGTCCCCTTGAAAAGAAAACCATCATGCACAACAAAATCTGATATTTTTCCAGAGCTGATATCCTGCAAAATAACAGAGAAGTATGGATCAACTGTTAGCTGCTCCATGATGGAGTCAAGCCCTGATACACCAACCCACATAGACACTAGCAGATTGCTCCTCCTACTCAATGCATCTGCCACCCGATTCGACACCCCAGATTTATGCGATAGGTTTAGCAAAATCGGTGTTTGATATGATTTTCTAGCAAAAATGTGATCATGAAAGTTAGCTCAAGTTGATGAATTTTTGTAACCCTTGTCATATTTACATGATTTATTAGTTGGTTGCTATTTCTAGCAATATTGTGATGATGAAATGGTAATTAATTGATAGATTGTAAAATTAATGTATGAAATTGGTCCTTAGCAATATTGTGATCATAGGATTAGTTTGATCTTTAATTTTTGTGAATATGATATGCGGTTAATCGACTAAAACGAATATTCAAAAGTGATTCTGAGCGCTTGACGTGTACACAGAATTAATTTTGAAAGCTAATTTCAGTCGGCTAAATCTAGTCGTAAAAGATACTTTTTACGAAGTTTTGAGAGCTAGGGAATACTGGAGACCTCCATACTTGACTCATAGAAATGAGTAAATTGTATTCATAAATTAGCTATTGCATGATTATTAACATAAACTTGGACTTTAAACTGATTTAAATAGTTTGAATCATTTCTGACTTGTTTTTCTTCAACCAAAACATCCCTAGTGTTTATTCACTTAGTTGCGTTTCATAAATCCTAAAGAACAATTCCAAGTGAGTGTTACTTTTATTATTTGATCTTTATGTTGCTTATTTGCTCCTAATAGTTTAGATCATTATTGTATTTGTTTATCTCTCAATTTAGTTTAAGCGTTTTAGTTTAATTTCTGTCTTAGGTGCATTCATGCATTTCGTAGGTTTGTTTAGTTTAGTTAGTCGGTAATCCATCATTTTACCTTCTAAGTGGCTAGATATTAGCAAACGTCTTAGTATCGGTATCTCGTTTCCTATCGCCGTTCCCTGTGTTCGATAAATCCCGAGGTCAGCTTCAAGCTGTACTATCTACGACTAGTACTACCAGTGGTATTTGGTATAACTTAGGCTTCAAGCCCTGGTACACCAACCCACATAGACACTAGCAGATTGCTCCTCCTACTCAATGCATCTGCCACCCGATTCGACACCCTAGATTTATGCGATAGGTTTAGCAAAATCGGTGTTTGATATGATTTTCTAGCAAAAATGTGATCATGAAAGTTAGCTCAAGTTGATGAATTTTTGTAACCCTTGTCATATTTACAGGATTTATTAGTTGGTTGCTATTTCTAGCAATATGGTGATGATGAAATGGTAATTAATTGATAGATTGTAAAATTAATGTATGAAATTGGTCCTTAGCAATATTGTGATCATAGGATTAGTTTGATCTTTAATTTTTGTGAATATGATATGCTGTTAATCGGCTAAAATGAATATTCAAAAGTGATTCTGAGCGCTTGACGTGTACACAGAATTAATTTTGAAAGCTAATTTCAGTCGGCTAAATCTAGTCGTAAAACATACTTTTTACGAAGTTTTGAGAGCTAGGGAATACTGGAGACCTCCATACTTGACTCATAGAAATGAGTAAATTGTATTCATAAATTAGCTATTGCATGATTATTAACATAAACTTGGACTTTAAACTGATTTAAATAGTTAGAATCATTTCTGACTTGTTTTTCTTCAACCAAAACATCCCTAGTGTTTATTCACTTAGTTGCTTTTCATAAATTCTAAAGAACAATTCCAAGTGAGTGTTACTTTTATTATTTGATCTTTATGTTGCTTATTTGCTTCTAATAGTTTAGATCATTATTGTATTTGTTTATCTCTCAATTTAGTTTAAGCGTTTTAGTTTAATTTCTGTCTTAGGTGCATTCATGCATTTCGTAGGTTTGTTTAGTTTAGTTAGTCGGTAATCCATCATTTTACCTTCTAAGTGGGTAGATATTAGCAAACGTCTTAGTATCGGTATCTCGTTTCCTATCACCGTTCCCTATGTTCGATAAATCCCGAGGTCAGCTTCAAGCTGTACTATCTACGACTAGTACACTGCTAGTGGTATTTGGTATAACTTAGGCTTTCTTCACTTCTTTTGATTTTCATAGCCAAATCCGCGCAAGATCAGTCCTCCATACATTGCTACTGCTATCCCCACCACCACCAACACCACCACCACTACTACTGGTGTTGCTCACGCACGCCTCTGACATCCCAGAGACCGCCTCTCCTCCTCGTCAGCCCACACCTCATGTTTCCCCCTCTCGACCTCTCAGCCCTCACCACGGCCCCAATCCAGCTTCATATTTCTGAACCTATCGCAAGTGAGCCCACCAATTCAAAGTCTGTTTCATTTGTTTTTTCAGAGCTATCTCGTGGCATATTCACCAAGACTTTCTAGCGTCATCGCCCCCGCGCACGCCCCCCTCGGCTGAATCTCTAGACTCTTGGATTTTTATTATTTTCTTATCTTTTAATTATGTACTTACATATTTACGCTTCAGCACTTTATTTTTTAAATTTTGGTCTGTACATATTATTTATTTTATCTTACATTCTGATCTGATTGTGTGGTGATTGATTGGTTTCGTAAGGTCGGACCATGGCAGAGATGTTCGCTGGCAGTGAGTTCAGCTTCATCGTCCACATCCACCACCTGGCAGCGTTTGCTCAATTCCATACTTGTGCATACTAGTTTAGACATTGAGGACATTGTCTATCTTAAGTGTGGGGTGGGGTGATAAATCTGGCATTTTGAGCTGTTTGTCCGAAGTTAGCCTGCTTTAGTGCATTTTATGCATGTGTATCCTAATTTTAGCCGATTTTCAAATTTTTCTCTCTTTTTGATGCGCGTTATACTTTTTAGTAATATTGTTCCGATTAGATTGCATGCGAGACTAACTTAGTGAGTTTGATGCTATTTGAACAATGAGAGACGTTTTGATTGCATGTTGTGAACTTTCGAACCGAAATAGCATGATATTAGCACACATATTGCCCTAATCATTCATTGTATGAGAATTTGAGCCGTATAGCATCATTGTTATGCTCATTTTTGTTTGTTGTGTGTTTATGCATGTGTTGACTAATAGAGGTAGAACTTGAATTTAAATACATGTTAAAATCACAATTTTGAAAATTTGGCACACATATAAAGGCAAATTTAGGATTACCCATTTTTAGCTTTCTTTTGTTCATCTTTCACCCTTTATTCTCCCTTAGTAGCCCCTTTTGAGCCTTTTTCCTTTCATTTTAGTGACAGCCATACTATGAGCCATTTATAGCCCTTTTTGTTTTCTTTTACCTTTATTCGGGATCTGATTTGAAGTGCAGCAGTTAGTTTATCTATTTTTATAGTTCTTTTAGCTGTTTTTCATTCTATTGAGCGTTGATGCATAAATCAGATGAGTTTGAATTCATGTTAGCTTGATGGGTACCCCTGATTTTTTTTCATTTAGCGGCTCACTTTCAAGATCGCCTGATCATCGATTCTAGTTTTGTGGTTTTTGAGTGTCAAGTCATGATAGCTGATATGATCAACGGATCCAGGGGTAATTTTTTGAGAAAAAGAAAACAAATGTATATAAAAAAAGAAGCAGAAGAAGAATATATATATATATATATATATATATATATATATAAAGAAAAAGAAAAAGAAATAATAAATTTATCAGATTTACATTGGTTCTTCACAGTTGTATAGTCGAGGGATGCTTCAGCTTTGTATATAGTTAGATGTTAGTTTTATTTTTATTCTCGTTATCAATGGTTCTTTTTGTACATAGTTTTGTTATTTCTAGTTGTGTTTGCTGCCTTCTCTTTTGTGAATAGATGGGTTCCCTTACTTTTGTTTTCTCCCACTTTTTCTTATATTATCCACACCCTTAGCCTTAGCCGCCTTACATCCCATAAGTCCTTTATGTGCTAAGTTTTGATTACATGTGATGGAGATGTGATTTGTTTTCAAGCCTATGCTTATATTGTTGACATTTTTGGCAGCGAGTGAATGAAATTGATTATGATATGGTAACTAGTGGATAAATTGTGAAGTTATTGCATAAATTGATCATTAGCATTATTGTGATCATAGGGTAACTAGTTTTGGTTTTAAAAGCTAGTTTTAGTTGGTTGATTTTTTCGTAAAATGCATGTTTTCGCTAGTTTTATGGGGTTGGGGAATACTGGAGAACTCCATACTTGATTCCTAAAATTAGTGGGATGTGTTCTTTAATTGTCTTGTAGGTACTTGATTGACATACATTTGTGCTTTAAATGTTAAAACGGTTGGATTTAGTTCTAACTTGTTTTGTGTGTTCAACTAAAACATCCTAAGAGTCTATTCACTCAGTTCCTTTTCATAAATCCTAAAGAAAAATTCCAATTGGGTGTCACTTTTATTATTTGATCTTTATGTTGCTTATTTGCTTTTGATAGTTTAGGTCATCATTGGCTTTCTTTATCTCTCATTCTAGTTTAAGTATCTTAGTTTAATTTTTATCTTAGGTGCATTCATGCATTTCGTAGTTTAGTTTAGTTTGTAGGTAATCCATCATTTTACCTTCTAAGTGGCTAGATAATAGCAAACGTCTTAGTATCGGTATCTCGATTTTATTTTTCGTTCCCTGAGTTCGATAATTCCCAAAGTTAGCTTCAAGCTATACTATTTACGACTGCTTATTTAGGCTTTCTTCATTCTTTTATTTTTCATTGCCAAATCCGCGTACATCAATTTAAAATTAAACTTAGTGTTTGTATGTATGTCTCTGTGTGTGAAGGGAGGGTTAAACGGAGAACCATAACTAATCGAGGATCTTGAAAATCACTATACAACTAGTAGATGAGGTGATGCATGATGATGATGCATCACGTGAAAATTGTGATGCATTGATGCTTATCCCTTGTACTCCAATATATATATATATATATATATATATATATATATATATATATATATATATATATATATATATATATATATGTGTGTGTGTGTGTGTGTGTGTGTGTGTGTGTCTATTTATATGTACGTATGTATGTATGTATGTATGTATGCGTTTTTATTGTGTTGAAAAAGTAAGTCGATTGTCACTTGGCATCTAACTACAATGTTAGTTGGCGAAACCTTTATTTGATTCCAATACGTTTTAATTTGTTTGTTTGAATAATTAATTTCAATTCATTTATACTATATTTTAAAGGTTTATTACCAACCATGCATGGGTTGATAGAAACATTTTCAATTGTTAATATACAACACTTGAAAAACTAAAATTCTTATTTCTAAGTGTTAATAATAAAGCTAAGGTCTAGTGTGTCTCAATTTTGTATTGTTATTAATTATAAATAAAACTAAGGATTTTACTAGCATTTTTTCATTTATTATTTAGAAGTTTCTTATATTAGTTTCATAATATTTTATTCTATAATGTATAGTATTTAAATAAATATTGACTCACATCTGCGTCATAATATTCATAGTTTGTACCATTTATTACCGAACTTTACAAATATTCTAAAATTTGTGATTATTAAAAATGTTATTATTTAAAGTTCAAACATATCTGAATACCGGTATATATACATATATGTTTACTTTAAAAATGTATCTTTTGGCAGCTACTCTTCTAGTGATTAATTAGGTTCTTTATTCTTCCCATTTTTTTATTTCTTGTAGAATTTAGTTAAATGTATGATGACATTAATTATAGGATTACATTGTATTTTTATATTCTTATAATGTCATTGTATTCGGATTATGTACACATTGAGCATACGTCATAAAGCAAGACTTGAAAGGGGATGATTCAAAAAATAGCAGTTGTAAGAAAGCTCGAGGGCATGAGACTGGTGTCAAAGGGGAGTCCATAGAAAAGCAACCGGCCGTGAAGGAAGGTGGGGAATTTCCTATATGAATTTGTTATGATGTGCTATGGGGAATTTCCCAATGCAATAGCGGATTCATAAAATTGTATTTCGGTATGTCTCACATAGCTCTAAAGAATACTAGTGTTGATATTGCGCCTAGGAATTACACATTATAAGTATTTCACTATACTTTTGGTACATCATTGATTTCTTTTCTAGTTCTTATGCAATTATCACTATTAATCAATTTTTTTAGAGACCATGGTCTTCGCCGTAACCACTGGTCTTTCTAGTAATAATAATCATAAAAAAAATTGATTTTTCAATTTTCCGAATCTTTAATGAGAACTATCAATTGTTATTTTTTGTGTTCATTTCTAATGTGTGATATTTCATTTTCATTTACCTGACTTCTTTTTTATATATGCTAAACCAATAAAATAATTTTCTACTATGTTTCTTGTGGTTTCTGTCATTTTTGTTGGATTTTGTGAGTTTTAACATTGGATTTTACTAATGGGAATATTCCTAGGTCTATGATTTAGAACATGGGATGACATCTCGGGCTTATTTATATGTGGTTCTCTATTGAGTAACTCTAAAAAAGTCTCCTACTATCACGTATTTTGTACATATTTTTCGGTCATATCTTTCCTCGGATTTGGGTCATTTTTACCTCGAAACTGTTAAATACGACACTTATTTGTTTATTTTTGTTTTTTGCAGTTTGAAAGTTGCCTTCCTGGAGCTAAAGTGTCAAATTTGCGGATTAGACCGGGCTCCCTTGGATTTCTATTGACTTTGACGAGGATCGCGGTCGCGCTTGCCAGCGATCAAAGGATCACGCCCATGTTCATTATTGCGACCGCGATTCCAAGAAAATATGAAAAGACCATCAATTTTTATGATATTTTTGGACAAACTTTTACACATAGTTTACGGTGCGATTAGTAGGTGTTAGATAGATTACGATTTTTAGCTTAGTTTTGGGTATATTAATATAGCATTCGGTTGCGGGTTTGTCTTGTGTTTCTCGCGGTTTTTGGTACACTCTTTCCTTAGATCTCGTTTATTTTATTATTATTATCATGATTAGTGAGTAGTTTAGTTAAACACTTGTTTGGTTACGTTTTTACATGGATTAGTGGAGTATTTGATGGTTTTGGTTGAAAAGTGTTTGATTCATTGATGTATTTTTTGATTCGTATGATAAATATGTGTAAAATCAATATTATAGTTGATTTTCTATCATTATTGTGATGATGATTTTTATAAACTTAGTCAAATTTATGTGATTATTGTTATTTCTACCATTATTGTGATCATGAGATAGTGGCTAATTAATAAATTGTGAAATCATTGCATGCAAATTGATCCTTAGGAATATTGTGATAATAGGATTAGTTTAATCTTTGATTTCCTTAGACTTGATAAATGTTTATGCGGCTAAATTGAATATTTAGAGTTATTTCCGAGCGTTTGACCTGTACACAGTTTTAATGTCTAAAAGCTAGATTTAGTTGACTTAATTAATCGTAAAAGACATTTTCTGTTGCTTTTAAGAAATTGTGGAATACCGGAGAACTCTATACTTGATTTTCTGAAAACATCAAAGTTTCAAACTCTTGAACTTAAAAACATCTTAAGTGTTTTTACACCCTTTTACTTACTTTGAACTCCATACAGTTGGATTTAATTCTAACTTACTTTTCTTTGACAAAAAACATCTTAAGTGTTTTTACACCTTTTTACTCCACTAATTCTAAGACACGTATCCAAGTGAGTGTTGCTTTTAATATATCCGATATTCTGTTTTAGTTTTATAGTTTATAGTCTTTAGTAATCGGTTAGTTTGTTTAAGTGTGTAGGGTTAGAATCATCCTCATCCTTTCCGAATGGTTAGATATTAGTGACAATCCTAGTACGTGTATCTCGTTTCCATTTGCCGTTCCCATAATTCCCAGGTCAGCTTCAAGTTGTACATAACTATGTCAATATTTGGTATAACTTAGGGTTTCTTCAATTCTTTTGTTCTGATTGCCAAATCCGCGAAAATCATCTCCATTCATTTATAAATATTTCAATTGACATTTTGTGTTTAAAAGTGTATTTTTCGATGTGTGATATTATATATTTGATTAATGCGTGTTATCTTTTCTATGATTTGTCTTTCCATGTGTATCTTATTAGATAGAATAGAACACTACTACAAAAATTATATTGAGACCCCCTTATTATAACCAGGTTAAGCAAAAAAAAGCTTTAAAACCGGGCTACAAAGTTAATTGAGTGTTTATAAATGTTTTCAAAAAACCGGGTTCTATTTTACTCAATTACTTTTTCGTAGATGGCTCCGCCATTTTAAAAGTAATATAGCCCTGTTATTTTAAAGAAACCGGGTTTGATCATGACCCACCCTAAATTTCACCTCCCGGTTCCCCCAAATTTTATTTGTTGCCAATTCTATCTTAATTAATTTGGTGAGAGATCCACGTACAAGCCGCCACAGAAACCTATCTTCCTTCAAAATGCTCTGCTCTCTCCTTCACTACCCCTCTCGATTTGTGAGTTGTTAACCCGCACAATCTCCTCTCAATCGGCCTACCAATCAACCGAAGCTCTCTCGACCTCCTCTCACGCATATCTTTCTTTCCCCTCTCTTTATGTCTATCGATTTGTATATCGTAACTTTCATTCTCTCTTGATTCAAGTTTGATTTTAAGTACTCTCTAAGATTTTACATGAAAAAAGCATGTTCTTCTTCTATTGATACGCTCTATGCTCTCTGTATACTTCTCGAAGTCTTGATTAAGCTTAGACGGGTTTTCGAATAATGAATTAAGGTAAGTACTACAACATTTATTCTTGATTTAGTTTCTTAGAATTTTTTAATAGACAATGTTATGCTTGATTTAGTTTCTTAGAATTTTTTACTACACAATGTCAAATCTGGCCATGGTCTTTCTGTTACCAAGTTTTCGTTTATGGCAATTTGGCAAAATTAATCGTGTTTCTCAGTTTATGGCAATTTGGAAAAATTAATTGTGTTTCTTAGTTTCTGTGATGAGAAGTTTTTTTCCTTTTCATATCAACGTGTTTCTTAATTGTGTTTCTCAATTTAATCTATAAAAGTTTGTTTTTGCCATTACATTATCATATTACTCTTGTATTATTGTAGCAACAAGGATCATGAGGATCTTATTGGACATTAGGTATTGCTTCCACACAATTATGAACTATATAGTAGTCTTTAGCGCTTGACTTGTTGATAATTGTGCAAAATTTTTTCAAAGTAACTTGATTAGTTGGTTGATTTAAGCGCTTGACTTGTTGATAAATTAAGTGAGTGGTAACGAGATTAACTTTGATTATTTAGAACAAACTATGGTTTTCAAGTGATAAAGTGGACTAATCAATTAATGGCTTAAATTCATTAATCGGGTTTTAATTGTTTAAATAATCCATTAGTCGTTTATTCTATTGTGAATCAACTCGTAAAACCAATTATTCATAGTTATTGGTGACCTTCATAAAACCAATTTTTCCATAAGTGTTTGGTTCATATTATTTAGTTATTGTGGATTTTCTTGTTCATTAGTTACTGTAGTTTTAGTTGCAATTATTAATTTTAATATAATTCAAAGAAAGCCAAAAATAGAGGATTTTAAGTCTTTTTCTAGTCGTAGTTTGTTTGTTTTACTTATTTAATTAAATATTTTCATTCATTGCCTTTAGTTGTTAGTTTCTCAAAAAAATTAAAAATAACTAAATATATGACTAGGTTGTGAAATACTATTTTGATTGTTATTATAAAAGTCTATATGCCTCTAAATTTTCAAGAATGATGCAATATGTACTTAGTTTTAACAGATTGGGATAAAACCATAAACTTTTACACTCGAAGATTCGGATTTTGCTAACTTCTTTTAAAAGATATACTGTCAAGAATACAAAGTAACAATATTACGTTAATATATCATCAATAATAACACAAAAGACAAAACTAATCATATACTTTTACTTAGTGTCAAACAAGTAAACATTTAACTTAACTAACAATCTAAATATTTAATATTTAACTTTTGATATATCGATCGTCTATAAACATCATACAATCCGAAACAAAAACTTTGACATCATACAAACTCAAAGGGTAACACATATGCGAACGGAAAAAAAACAGAGAGTCTGAACTTTAAAATCATGGGGGTCAATTATTTTTTTTTTTGACTATGTGTATAATACACTAAAAAATTTATCGAGAGTCATTTAACCCCCACCCAATAGAGGTGCGTACGACCCTGTTATTAAATTAATATTATTTATTTTCTATAAAATTGTATACAATATATAGCATGAGCCACTCTTCAAGTGATTAATAAACATTCTAATTCCACTACATTGGTTATTTTTGGTAGAATATTGTTAATATTATGATAATCTTAATTATACGATCACATTAAATTTAGTATATATATTCTTATAACATTATTGTACTTGGATTATGTGCATTTTAAGCATATATGTGTTATAAACAAAGACTTAACATGAGATAATTCTAAAAATAGGATTTGGCGGAGAAAGCGAGGGTGTGACAGTGGTTAAAAAGAGGGGAGTGTGTAGAAAAATAGTTAGTGGGTAGAGGAGGTGAGCACAAAAGGGGCGATTTATACAAAATGCTTACCAAGAGAAATCGAATAACGACAGCGATCCATCTACTCTCTCGTACGCATTGACATTTGGATCTCTTATGGATGTGTTAGCATATTGTAACGGCAATTTCCCATTGCAACAGCCGTTTCAACAGTTTTCATTCATAAAGGCGAGCCTTTGCTCTAAAGAGTACTTTATTTCATTATTGCGTCGAAGCAATTATTTATTCCAAGTAAGATTTCACTATATTTCTCGTATATCCTTGATCTTTTTCCTTGTGTGTGTGTGTGTGTGTGTCTATTTATATGTACGTATGTATCTATGTATGCATATCTATTGTATTAAAAAAGTAAGTAGATTGTCACTTGCCATCTAACTACAATGTTAATTGGCGAAGCCTTTATTTGATACCAATACGTTTTAATTTTTTGTTTGAATAATTATTTCAATTCATTTATACTATAGTTTAAAGATTTTATTACCATCCATGGGTTAATAGAAACATTTTCAATGGTTAATATACAACACTTGCAATACAAAAATTCTTATTTCTAAGTGTTAATAATAAAGCTAAGGTCTAGTGTGTCCCAATTTTGTATTGTTATTAATTATAAATAAAACTAAAGATTTTACTAGCTTTTTTTCATTTATTATTTGGAAGTTTCATATATTAGTTTCATAATATTTTATTTTATAATGTATAGTATTTAAATAAATATTGACTCACATCTCCTTCATAATATTCATAGTTTGTAACTTTTCAAATATTCTAAAATTTGTGATTATTAAAAATGTTATTATTCAAAGTTCAAACAGATCTCTGGTATATATACATATATTTTTACTTTAAAAATGTATCTTTTGGCAGCTACTCTTCTAGTGATTAATCAGGTTCTTAATTTTTCCATTTTTTTAATTCTTGTGGAATATAGTTAGATGTATGATAGGCACTGCTGAAGTTAAGCTGGGTGTTGACCATTTTCCACAAACTGCGCCAAAAGTGACTCAAAAACCGAGTGTCCCGAAACAATAGAGGATGGCAATCCATGCAGACGATATACCTCCCGAAAGAACAACAAAGCCACATTAACTGCATGTGTCGTCTTCTTGCATGGTATAAAGTGAACCATCTTCGAAAAACAATCGACAACAACAAAGATAGAATCATTACCACGCTGAGTACGAGGCAACCCCAGCACAAAGTCCATGCTGATGTCCACCCAAGGCTGTGAAGGGACAGGCAACGACATATAGAGTCCAGCATTGGTGGCTGTTCCCTTGGAAGTTTGACAGATCCTACACCTTTTAACAAATCGGTCGACCTCTTTCCGAATAGTAGGCCAGAAATAAGAAGACTGCACCAACTGCAAAGTACGATCCCGACCCACATGTCCTTCACCATGTAACTCCCTGATAATGTGTAAACGAAGACTCGAATCAGGAATACACAATTGGTTCCCCTTGAAAAGAAAACCATCATGCACAACAACAGAGCTGATATCATGCAAAATAACAGAGAAGTATGGATCAACTGTTAGCTGCTCCATGATGGAGTCAAGCCCTTGTACACCAACCCGCATAGACACTAGCAGATTGCTCCTCCTACTCAATGCATCTGCCACCCGATTCGACACCCCAGATTTATGCGATAGGTTTAGCAAAATCGGTGTTTGATATGATTTTCTAGCAAAAATGTGATCAAGAAAGTTAGCTCAAGTTGATGAATTTTTGTAACCCTTGTCATATTTACATGATTTATTAGTTGGTTGCTATTTCTAGCAATATTGTGATGATGAAATGGTAATTAATTGATAGATTGTAAAATTAATGTATGAAATTGGTCCTTAGCAATATTGTGATCATAGGATTAGTTTGATCTTTAATTTTTGTGGATATGATATGCGGTTAATCGGCTAAAACGAATATTCAAAAGTGATTCTGAGCGCTTGACGTGTAGACAGAATTAATTAATTTTGAAAGCTAATTTCAGTCGGCTAAATCTAGTCGTAAAAGATACTTTTTACGAAGTTTTGAGAGCTAGGGAATACTGGAGACCTCCATACTTGACTCATAGAAATGATTAAATTGTATTCATAAATTAGCTATTGCATGATTATTAACATAAACTTGGACTTTAAACTGATTTAAATAGTTAGAATCATTTCTGACTTGTTTTTCTTCAATCAAAACATCCCTAGTGCTTTTCATAAATCCTAAAGAACAATTCCAAGTGAGTGTTACTTTTATTATTTGATCTTTATGTTGCTTATTTGCTTCGAATAGTTTAGATCATTATTGTATTTGTTTATCTCTCAATTTAGTTTAAGCGTTTTAGTTTAATTTCTGTCTTAGGTGCATTCATGCATTTCATAGGTTTGTTTAGTTTAGTTAGTCGGTAATCCATCATTTTACCTTCTAAGTGGCTAGATATTAGCAAACGTCTTAGTATCGGTATCTCGTTTCCTATCACCGTTCCCTCGATAAATCCCGAGGTCAGCTTCAAGCTGTACTATCTACGACTGGTACACTGCCGGTGGTATTTGGTATAACTTAGGCTTTCTTCATTTCTTTTGATTTTCATAGCCAAATCCGCGCAAGATGAGTCCTCATTGCTACTGCTATCCCCACCACCACCAACACCACCACCACTACTACTGGTGTTGCTCACGCACGCCTCTGACATCCCAGAGACCGCCTCTCCTCCTCGTCAGCCCACACCTCATGTTTCCCCCTCTCGACCTCTCAGCCCTCACCACGCCCCAATCCAGCTTCATATTTCTGAACCTATCCCAAGTGAGCCCACCAATTCAAAGTCTGTTTCATTTGTTTCTTCAGAGCTATCTCGTGGCAGATTCACCAAGACTTTCTAGCGTCATCGCCCCCGTGCACGTCCCCCTCGGCTGAATCTCTAGACTCTTGGATTTTTATTATTTTCTTATCTTTTAATTATGTACTTACACATTTACGCTTCAGCACTTTATTTTTTAAATTTTGGTCTGTACATATTATTTATTTTATCTTACAATCTGATCTGATTGTGTGGTGATTGATTGGTTTCGTAAGGTGAGACCATGGCAGAGATGTTCGCTGGCAGTGAGTCTTCATCGTCCAGATCCACCACCTGGCAGCGTTTGCTCAATTCCATACTTGTGCATACTAATTTAGACATTGAGGACACTGTCTATCTTAAGTGTGGGGTGGGGTGATAAATCTGGCATTTTGAGCTGTTTGTCCGAAGTTAGCCTGCTTTAGTGCATTTTATGCATGTGTATCCTTTTTTAGCCGATTTTCAAATTTTTCTCTCTTTTTGATGCGCGTTATACTTTTTAGTAATATTGTTCTGATTAGATTGCATGCGAGACTAACTTAGTGAGTTTGATGCTATTTGAACAGTGAGAGACGTTTTGATTGCATGTTGTGAACTTTTGAACCGAAATAGCATGATATTAGCACACTTATTGCCCTTATCATTCATTGTATGAGAATTTGAGCCGTATAGCATCATTGTTATGCTCATTTTTGTTTGTTGTGTGTTTATGCATGTGTTGACTAATAGAGGTAGAACTTGAATTTAAATACATGTCAAAATCACAATTTTGAAAATTTGGCACACATATAGAGGCAAATTTAGGATTAGCCATTTTTAGCTTTCTTTTGTTCATCTTTCACCCTTTATTCTCCCTTAGTAGCCCCTTTTGAGCCTTTTTCCTTTCATTTTAGTGACAGCCATACTATGAGCCATTTATAGCCCTTTTTGTTTTCTTTTACCTTTATTCGGGATCTGATTTGAAGTGCAGCAGTTAGTTTATCTATTTTTATAGTTCTTTTAGCTGTCTTTCATTCTATTGAGCGTTGATGCATAAATCAGATGAGTTTGAATTCATGTTAGCTTGATGGGTACCCCTGATTTTTTTTCATTTAGCGGCTCACTTTCAAGATCGCCTGATCATCGATTCTAGTTTTGTGGTTTTTGAGTGTCAAGTCATGATAGCTGATATGATGAACGGATCCAGGGGTAATTTTTTGAGAAAAAGAAAACAAATGTATATAAAAAAAGAAGCAGAAGAAGAATATATATATATATATATATATATATATATATATATATATATATATATATATATATATATATATATAAAGAAAAAGAAAAAGAAATAATAAATTTATCAGATTTACATTGGTTCTTCGCAGTTGTATAGTCGAGGGATGCTTCAGCTTTGTATATAGTTAGATGTTAGTTTTATTTATATTCTCGTTATCAATGGTTCTTTTTGTACATAGTTTTGTTATTTCTAGTTGTGTTTGCTGCCTTCTCTTTTGTGAATAGATGGGTTCCGTTACTTTTGTTTTCTCCCACTTTTTCTTATATTATCCACACCCTTAGCCTTAGCCGCCTTACATCCCATAAGTCCTTTATGTGCTAAGTTTTCATTACATGTGATGGAGATGTGATTTGTTTTCAAGCCTATGCTTATATTGTTGACATTTTTGGCAGCGAGTGGATGAAATTGATTATGATATGGTAACTAGTGGATAAATTGTGAAGTTATTGCATAAATTGATCATTAGCATTATTGCGATCATAGGGTAACTAGTTTTGGTTTTAAAAGCTAGTTTTAGTTGGTTGATTTTTTCGTAAAATGCATGTTTTCGCTAGTTTTATGGGGTTGGGGAATACCGGAGAACTCCATACTTGATTCCTAAAATTAGTGGGATGTGTTCTTTAATTGTCTTGTAGGTACTTGATTGACATACATTTGTGCTTTAAATGTTAAAACGGTTGGATTTAGTTCTAACTTGTTTTGTGTGTTCAACTAAAACATCCTAAGAGTCTATTCACTCAGTTCCTTTTCATAAATCCTAAAGAAAAATTCCAATTGGGTGTCGCTTTTATTATTTGATCTTTATGTTGCTTATTTGCTTTTGATAGTTTAGATCATCATTGGCTTTCTTTATCTCTCATTCTAGTTTAAGTATCTTAGTTTAATTTTTATCTTAGGTGCATTCATGCATTTCGTAGTTTAGTTTAGTTTGTAGGTAATCCATCATTTTACCTTCTAAGTGGCTAGATAATAGCAAACGTCTTAGTATCGGTATCTCGATTTTATTTTTCGTTCCCTGAGTTCGATAATTCCCGAGGTCAGCTTCAAGCTATACTATTTACGACTGCTTATTTAGGCTTTCTTCATTCTTTTATTTTTCATTGCCAAATCCGCGTACATCAATTTAAAATTAAACTTAGTGTTTGTATGTATGTCTCTGTGTGTGAAGGGAGGGTTAAACGGAGAACCATAACTAATCGAGGATCTTGAAAATCACTATACAACTAGTAGATGAGGTGATGCATGATGATGATGCATCACGTGAAAATTGTGATGCATTGATGCTTATCCCTTGTACTCCAATATATATATATATATATATATATATATATATATGTGTGTGTGTGTGTGTGTGTGTGTGTGTGTGTCTATTTATATGTACGTATGTATGTATGTATGTATGTATGTATGTGTTTTTATTGTGTTGAAAAAGTAAGTCGATTGTCACTTGGCATCTAACTACAATGTTAATTGGCGAAACCTTTATTTGATTCCAATACGTTTTAATTTGTTTGTTTGAATAATTAATTTCAATTCATTTATACTATATTTTAAAGGTTTATTACCAACCATGCATGGGTTGATAGAAACATTTTCAATGGTTAATATACAACACTTGAAAAACTAAAATTCTTATTTCTAAGTGTTAATAATAAAGCTAAGGTCTAGTGTGTCTCAATTTTGTATTGTTATTAATTATAAATAAAACTAAGGATTTTACTAGCATTTTTTCATTTATTATTTGGAAGTTTCTTATATTAGTTTCATAATATTTTATTCTATAATGTATAGTATTTAAATAAATATTGACTCACATCTGCGTCATAATATTCATAGTTTGTACCATTTATTACCGAACTTTACGAATATTCTAAAATTTGTGATTATTAAAAATGTTATTATTTAAAGTTCAAACATATCGGTATATATACATATATGTTTACTTTAAAAATGTATCTTTTGGCAGCTACTCTTCAAGTGATTAATTAGGTTCTTTATTCTTCCCATTTTTTATTTCTTATAGAATTTAGTTAAATGTATGATGACATTAATTATAGGATTACATTGTATTTTTATATTCTTATAATGTCATTGTATTCGGATTATGTACATATTGAGCATACGTCGTAAAGCAAGACTTAAAAGGGGATGATTCAAAAAATAGCAGTTGGCAGAAAGCTCAAGGGCATGAGACAGGTGTCAAAGGGGAGTCCATAGAAAAGCAACCGGCCGTGAAGGAAGGTGGGATGCAAAAACGGCGATTATACAAAACGTTTTGGAAGAGAAAGCAATTAAAGACCGTGATTTACGTACTCTTTCGAAACTCCTATATGAATTTGTTATGATGTGCTATAGGGAATTTCCCAATGCAATAGCGGATTCATAAAATTTTATTTCGGTATG
The DNA here is from genome assembly GCA_020465985.1 of Centrapalus pauciflorus. NCBI lineage: Eukaryota > Viridiplantae > Streptophyta > Magnoliopsida > Asterales > Asteraceae > Centrapalus > Centrapalus pauciflorus. Next base: position 5,533 of record JAANYP010007031.1, on the reverse strand, counting down.
TCTCACAAAGCTCTAAAGAATACTAGTGTTGATATTGCGCCTAGGAATTACACATTATAAGTATTTCACTATACTTTTGGTATATCATTGATTTCTTTTCTAGTTCTTATGCAATTATCACTATTAATCAATTTTTTTAGAGATCATTGATTTTTCAATTTTCCGAATCTTTAATGAGAACTATGAGTTGTTATTTTTTGTGTTCATTTCTAATGTGTGATATTTGATCTTCATTTACCTGACTTCTTTTTTATATATGCTAAACCAATAAAATAATTTTCTACTATGTTTCTTGTGGTTTCTGTCATTTTTGTTGGATTTTGTGAGTTTTAACATTGGATTTTACTAATGGGAATATTCCCAGGTCTATGATTTAAAATATGGGATGACATCTCGGGCTTAATTATATGTGGTTCTCTATTGAGTAACTCTAAAAAAGTCTCCTATTATCACGTATTTTGTACATATTTTTCGGTCATATCTTTCCTCGGATTTGGGTCATTTTTACCTCGAAACTGTTTAAATACGACACTTATTTGTTTATTTTTGTTTTTTGCAGTTTGAAAGTTGCCTTTCTGGAGCTAAATTGTCAAATTTGCGGATTAGGCCGGGCTCCCTTGGATTTGTATTGACTTTGACGAGGATCGCGGTCGCCAGTGTGGTCGCGCTTGCCAGCGATCAAAGGATCACGCCCATGTTCATTATCGCGAACGCGATTCCAAGAAAATATAAAAAGACCATCAATTTTTATGCTATTTTTGGACAAACTTTTACACATAGTTTACGGTGCGATTAGTAGGTGTTAGATAGATTACGATTTTTAGCTTAGTTTTGGGTATATTAATATAGCATTCGGTTGCGGGTTTGTCTTGTGTTTCTCACGGTTTTTGGTACACTCTTTCCTTAGATCTCGTTTATTTTATTGTTATTATCATGATTAGTGAGTAGTTTAGTTAAACACTTGCTTGGTTACGTTTTTACATGGATTAGTGGAGTACTTGATGGTTTTGGTTGAAAAATGTTTGATTCATTGATGTATTTTTTGATTCGTATGATAAATATGTGTAAAATCAATATTATAGTTGATTTTCTATCATTATTGTGATGATGATTTTTATAAAATTAGTCAAATTTATGTGATTATTGTTATTTCTACCATTATTGTGATTATGAGATAGTGGCTAATTAATAAATTGTGAAATCATTGCATGCAAATTGATCCTTAGCAATATTGTGATAATAGGATTAGTTTAATCTTTGATTTCCTTACTTGATAAAAGTTTATGCGGCTAAATTGAATATTTAGAGTTATTTCCGAGCGTTTGACCTGTACACAGTTTTAATGTCTAAAAGCTAGATTTAGTTGACTTAATTAATCGTAAAAGACATTTTCTGTTGCTTTTAAGAAATTGTGGAATACCGGAGAACTCTATACTTGATTTTCTGAAAACATCAAAGTTTCAAACTCTTGAACTTAAAAACATCTTAAGTGTTTTTACACCCTTTTACTTACTTTGAACTCCATACAGTTGGATTTAATTCTAACTTACTTTTCTTTGACAAAAAACATGTTAAGTGTTTTTACACCTTTTTACTCCACTAATCCTAAGACACGTATCCAAGTGAGTGTTGCTTTTAATATATATGATATTCTGTTTTAGTTTAATAGTTTATAGTCTTTTGTAATCTGTTAGTTTGTTTAAGTATGTAGGGTTAGAATCATCCTCATCCTTTCCGAATGGTTAGATATTAGTGACAATCCTAGTACGGGTATCTCGTTTCCATTTGCCGTTCCCATAATTCCCAGGTCAGCTTCAAGTTGTACATAACTATGTCAATATTTGGTATAACTTAGGCTTTCTTCAATTCTTTTGTTCTGATTGCCAAATCCGCGAAAATCATCTCCATTCATTTATAAATATTTCAATTGACATTTTGTGTTTAAAAGTGTATTTTTCGATGTGTGATATTATATATTTGATTAATGCGTGTTATCTTTTCTATGATTTGTCTTTCCATGTGTATCTTATTAGATAGAATAGAACACTACTACAAAAATTATATTGAGACCCCCTTATTATAACCCAGGTTAAGCAAAAAAAGCTTTAAAACCGGGCTACAAAGTTAATTGAGTGTTTATAAATGTTTTCAAAAAACCGGGTTCTATTTAACTCAATTACTTTTTCGTAGATGGCTCCGCCTTTAGTTGTTAGTTTCTCAAAAAAATTAAAAATAACTAAATATATGACTAGGTTGTGAAATACTATTTTGATTGTTATTATAAAAGTCTATATGCCTCTAAATTTTCAAGAATGATGCAATATGTACTTAGTTTTAACAGATTGGGATAAAACCATAAACTTTTACACTCGAAGATTCGGATTTTGCTAACTTCTTTTAAAAGATATACTGTCAAGAATACAAAGTAACAATATTACGTTAATATATCATCAATAATAACACAAAAGACAAAACTAATCATATACTTTTACTTAGTGTCAAACAAGTAAACATTTAACTTAACTAACAATCTAAATATTTAATATTTAACTTTTGATATATCGATCGTCTATAAACATCATACAATCCGAAACAAAAACTTTGACATCATACAAACTCAAAGGGTAACACATATGCGAACGGAAAAAAAACAGAGAGTCTGAACTTTAAAATCATGGGGGTCAATTATTTTTTTTTTTGACTATGTGTATAATACACTAAAAAATTTATCGAGAGTCATTTAACCCCCACCCAATAGAGGTGCGTACGACCCTGTTATTAAATTAATATTATTTATTTTCTATAAAATTGTATACAATATATAGCATGAGCCACTCTTCAAGTGATTAATAAACATTCTAATTCCACTACATTGGTTATTTTTGGTAGAATATTGTTAATATTATGATAATCTTAATTATACGATCACATTAAATTTAGTATATATATTCTTATAACATTATTGTACTTGGATTATGTGCATTTCAAGCGTATATATGTTATACACAAAGACTTAACATGAGATAATTCTAAAAATAGGATTTGGCGGAGAAAGCGAGGGTGTGACAGTGGTTAAAAAGAGGGGAGTGTGTAGAAAAATAGTTAGTGGGTAGAGGAGATGAGCACAAAAGGGGCGATTTATACAAAATGCTTACCAAGAGAAATCGAATAACGACAGCGATCCATCTACTCTCTCGTACGCATTGACATTTGGATCTCTTATGGATGTGTTAGCATATTGTAACGGCAATTTCCCATTGCAACAGCCGTTTCAACAATTTTCATTCATAAAGGCGAGCCTTTGCTCTAAAGAGTACTTTATTTCATTATTGCGTCGAAGCAATTATTTATCCCAAGTAAGATTTCACTATATTTCTCGTATATCCTTGATCTTTTTCCTTGTGTGTGTGTGTGTGTCTATTTAAATGTACGTATGTATCTATGTATGCATATCTATTGTATTAAAAAAGTAAGTAGATTGTCACTTGCCATCTAACTACAATGTTAATTGGCGAAGCCTTTATTTGATACCAATACGTTTTAATTTTTTGTTTGAATAATTAATTTCAATTCATTTATACTATAGTTTAAAGATTTTATTACCATCCATGGGTTAATAAAAACATTTTCAATGGTTAATATACAACACTTGCAATACAAAAATTCTTATTTCTAAGTGTTAATAATAAAGCTAAGGTCTAGTGTGTCCCAATTTTGTATTGTTATTAATTATAAATAAAACTAAAGATTTTACCAGCTTTTTTTCATTTATTATTTGGAAGTTTCATATATTAGTTTCATAATATTTTATTTTATAATATATAGTATTTAAATAAATATTGACTCACATCTCCTTCATAATATTCATAGTTTGTAACTTTTCAAATATTCTAAAATTTGTGATTATTAAAAATGTTATTATTCAAAGTTCAAACAGATCTATGGTATATATACATATATTTTTACTTTAAAAATGTATCTTTTGGCAGCTACTCTTCTAGTGATTAATCAGGTTCTTAATTTTTCCATTTTTTTATTTCTTGTGGAATATAGTTAAATGTATGATGACATTAATTATAGGATTACATTGTATTTATTATATTCTTATAATGTCATTGTATTCGGATTATCTACACATTGAACATACGTCATAAAGCAAGACTTAAAGGGGATGATTCTAAAAATAGCATTTGGTAGAGAAAGCAAGGGCATGAGAATGGTGTGAAAGGGGCGGATGCAAAAATAACGATTATACAAAACGTTTTGGAAGAGCAAGAAATTAAAGGCAATCATTTACGTACTCTTTCGTACTGACCTTGGAACTCTTATGAACTTGTTATGATGTGCTATGGGGAATTTCCAATGCAATAGCGGATTCATAGAATTTCATTTATGTATGTCTCCCAAAGATCTAAAGTGTTCATATTGCATATAGGAATTACACATTATAAGTGTTTCGCTATACTTTTGGTATATCATTGATTTCTTTTCTAGTTCTTATGCTATTATCACTATTCCTCATTTTTTCAGAGATCATGGTCTTCGATGTCACCACTACTGGTCTTTCGAGTAATAATAATCCCAAAAGAAAAATTGCTTTTTCAATTTTTTGAATCTTTAATGAGAACTATCAATTGTTATTTTTGAGTGTTCATTTCTAATGTGTGATATTTGATTTTCATTTACCTGATTTCTTTTTTATATATAAAAAACCAATAAAATCATTTCCCACCATGTTCTGGTGGTTTTCGTCATTTTTGTTGAATTTTGTGAGTTTTAACATTGAATTTTACTAATTGGAATATTCATAGGTCTATGATTTAGAATATGGGATGACATCTAGGCTTAATTATATCGGGTTCTGTATTGAGTAACCCTAAAAAAGTCTCCTTTCATTTATAAATATCTTGAATAGGAATTGTACTAATAAGGTTAAGTACTTAACATTGTTTTTGGATTTTATATCTTTTATAATAATCAGCGTAAGGATGAGATGCGTAACTTGACTAGGTTCCAAGCTCCTTAAATAACTAGTATATTGTATGTTAAAAAAATTTAGAGGGCATTATTTTTCTATTTTGCCCTTACCCAGGACCGGCACTCTACAATAAAGTGGAGAAATTCTAGGTATATGAGTAATCATTGGCCTTATATTATACAACGTGTTTTGGGTGCCCTATAGTAAAGTGTCACATGTATATTCTTAACAATTGGGTTTATTGATGGCGGATAGAACAATAGTTCTCTGGTGGTGAAAGCCAGACTAAGATTGGCATGTGAGGTAAATGGTATAAGAAAGTATGGATGTGGGATCAGGATGAATAAAAATCGAGTACGAAACACTGATCATTCAGAACAAAGAAAGTGAATATGATAAGTCCGACCTTTAGCAGCACCAGCTACTTGATACATGATTGATTACTTGACTCTTAGTATGGATAAGACAATACTTTCTTTAATGCTAATGTACATAATTAATTAGTTTTTGTATTACATTATCACGTGCAGACTATTTGATAGTAGTGATAATTTT
>JAANYP010007028.1:30000-78848 GCA_020465985.1 Centrapalus pauciflorus | reverse complement strand
CCTTGACCAAAAGTCTGAAAGACAAGGACATAGAGCTAGCCGAGACCAAGGTTAAGGTAGCAGAGGCAAATAGCAAGCTGGAAAAGTTTAGGAATTCGAGCCTAACCCTAGGGAAAGTCTTAGATGCCCAAAGACAGTCTAAGAAGCCTGTAGGTCTAGGTTTTCACGAAATTCCTCCACCGTTCAATGCAAACTATGTGCCTCAGCCTCAGGAGAAAACTGACAACTCAGTAGACTTAGAGGACCTACCTGAACCGACACCTGAGCCTACAGTTGAAAATACACCTAAGGTGACTGACTCAACTGTCAAGGTCAAGAAAGTGAAATTTGTGTCTTCCTCCAGTGAAACACCTGCAGGAAAACAGAAAACTTCATGGGCTGACCAGGTCGAAGAGACAGACACTATAGATGTACCAAAGGATGTAGACACCAGTGAGACACCTAGATCTAAGGGACCAACCAAAAAGTCCATAGATAAGATGTCTTGCTTTCGATGTCACGAGAAAGGGCATGTTGCTTCTCACTGTCCACTTAGGAAAGGAGATGTTACCCCTAAGACAGTGAACCCAACACCTGTTAAGCCCTCACCAACTGTGGCAAGCAGCAGTAGTTCTCAACCTACTGAGAAAACTGTGCAGGCCGCACCCAAACAAGTTGTGAAAAACACACCGGTTAAGGTTGGACCAAAAGAAGTGATTAGGACAAATTCACCGAATCGTGTCATTAATCAATCTAGGTCAGCACCTCAACAAGTCTATAGGAGCACCACACCTAGCAGGTCACACACTCCAGTTAGGTCACATACTCCTGTTAGACAATATGTTCCGGTAAGAGCTCAGGGATCACAGTCTGAAATGCATTATAATAAGACTTATTCTAGAGCACCACAACAAATGCCTACTCAAAGGCAAAGAGTGAATCTAAATCACTCGGCACCACAACAGAATTCAGTTCAAAGGCCCAAGTCACCTGAAAGGCGAGATGGTTACTTGAAAGAGTTCAAGTATGTGGACGAGAATGGTATTACCAAGTCAGTCATGGCTTGGGTTCCCCGTGATAACTAACCTATTTTCTTTCATGTGCAGGAGATAACTACCGGTCCAAACAACAAGTGGTTCGTCGACAGTGGTTGCTCCAGGCACATGACGGGGGAAAGAAGTCTTCTCACAGACTTCAAGGGGGGTAATAGGGGATTCGTATCATTCGCGGGTAACAAAGGAGGAAATATCACTGGAACTGGAGAAGTCACTAATGGGACGATTACATTGGATCAAGTTTATCACGTTGATAAACTGGTTCATAATCTCATTAGTGTCTCTCAAATCTGTGATAAGAAGAACTCGGTGTTATTTACTGACACTGAGGCGTTAGTGCTAAAGCCGGGATTCAAGATACCTGAAGACTGGATATTGATGCGGGCTCCAAGGAAGAATGACTTGTACATGCTCGACATGAACAAGCCAGATAATTCGATGGGTCCGATCTGCTTACTATCAAAAGCTTCGGAGACGGAATCGGTTTTGTGGCACAGACGCATGGCTCACTTGCACCTAAGGAAAATGAACTACATAACGAAGAATGGTTTGGTGCAAGGTGTGCCTCTGAAGAGCTTTCAGTTTGAAGACAAGTGTCTACCGTGCATGAAGGGCAAGCAACATAAAAAGACACACAAGTCCAAGAAGCTGAACTCCATAACCTCGACATTCGATTTGTTGCATATGGCCCTTTTCGGCCCTATCAACAAAAGGAGTATAGGAGGTAGTTGGTTTTGCTTAGTTATCACTGACGATTACTCACGGTTTTCATGGGTTTTCTTTTTAGGTACGAAGGACGAGACGGCTGCAAAGCTCATCGGGTTCTTAGACCAAGTGGAGAACTCCTACGGAACAAGGGTTAAACATATTCGTAGTGATAATGGGACTGATTTTAAAAACTCTGTAATTGGTGTATATTGCCTATCAAAGGGCATCGTGCATCAATTCAGTGCACCATATGAACCACAACAGAATGGGGTGGCCGAATGTAAAAACAGAACATTGATTGAGGCTGCAAGGACTATGCTTTCGGATTCAAAGCTTCCTACCATGTTTTGGGGGGAGGCAGTGAATACCGCGTGCCATATTTTAAATAGAGTCCTTACAGTCAAATCATTGAACAAAACATTTTATGAAATTTTGAATAAACGGCCACCTAACTTAACTGGATTCGAACCGTTTGGAGTACCATGTACACTTTTAAGAACAAAACATCAACCGAAGTTTGGTGAAAAGGCTGACGAAGGATACTTCCTAGGTTATGTGCCAAACTCACCAAACAAACGGGTGTTTAACAAAACAACTGGTACTGTGGAGATTGTGTATAATATTGAAGTCTCAAGTTATACACATGAACCCCAAACTGGTCCGGAATGGATATTTGACTATGATAAGTTATTTGAGTCATTTAACATTCCTCTGGATGATAATGCAGGTACAATCGAGAAGGACTTGGCGACGTTGCATCTGAACGACGATGGCCAAATCTTTCCAAAGACCACGTTCGAATCTACATCCGAGCCTACTGCGACTGTAGATGGATCTCCAGAAGTTGCTAATCCAGAAGAACCTACAAATGAGAATCAGACTCAAGCATCAAGTTCCAACTCTGAGGAAAATGTCCGTGAGGAGGAAAACGTAGAAGCTGAGCCTGTTCCCCCATTAGGTGAAATAGGATCCAACTTAGGAGATAATCTAAGGGTAGATGAGATAGAGACCTCTAGGATTAACAAGAATCATCCAATAGATAGCATCATAGGAAATCCTAACGAGGGTGTGAGGACTCGGAGTAGTGTAAATAACAACACTGTGTTGTTGTCGATGATAAACGACTCCGAGGCATATCACACATGTCTATATTCGTGTTTCATATCGCAAGTAGAGCCCAAAAATGTGCAAATGGCACTTAAGGACAACTCTTGGGTTGAAGCGATGCAGGAAGAACTTTCACAATTTAGGAAACTAGAAGTGTGGGAGTTAGTTCCGTTACCTCGAGGGGAGATTGCAATAGGAACAAAATGGGTTTTTAAGTGCAAGAGAGACGATCGGGGTATAGTCACGCGCAACAAGGCGAGATTAGTTGTAAAGGGTTTCAACCAAGAGGAGGGAATCGATTACAACGAAGTGTTTGCACCTGTAGCAAGGTTAGAAGCAATTAGGTTGTTTTTAGCTTTTGCCTCCTTCAAGGGCTTTAAGGTATATCAATTAGATGTTAAGAGTGCTTTCCTGTATGGGAAAGTGAAGGAGTTGGTGTATGTAGAACAACCGCCCGGATTTACAGATCCTAAATATCCTGATAGAGTATATCGCTTAGATAAGGCTCTTTATGGATTACATCAGGCACCTAGGGCGTGGTATGAGACTCTATCCAACCATCTGTTAGAAAATGGCTTTGAGAGGGGTAGGATAGATAGTACTCTATTTGTTAAGAGAAAGGGAGATCACTTTATCTTGGTACAAGTGTACGTCGATGATATCATTTTTGGATCATCAGACGAACAGATGTGCAAAGATTTCGAGAAGGTTATGAAGTCTAAGTTCGAGATGAATGCTATGGGAGAGTTGGATTTCTTTTTAGGGTTACAAGTTGACCAAAAGAAGGAAGGGATGTTTATCCATCAAACTAAGTATGTCTATGACATATTAGAACGGTTTGGGATGGAGGGAACTAAGTTGACTGCCCACTTCAGCACGCCGATTCAAGTGAATCACAATCTCGGGCCGGGTACTGAAAGTGATTCTGATGTGGATCCGACTTTATATCGGGCCATGATTGGGTCACTTATGTATTTAACTGCTTCAAGACCTGACATAATGTTTGCTGTGTGTATTTGTGCTAGGTTTCAAGCGAATCCGAAGGAGATGCATATGAAAGCTGTGAAGCGGATTCTACGATACCTCAAGTCGAAACCGAAGCTGGGACTTTGGTATCACGCGGAGGGAGATCTAGAGTTGGAGGCGTTCACAGATTCGGACTACGGAGGATGCAGCTTGAAGCGCAAATCAACGACTGGAGGTTGTCAGTTCCTCGGAGGGAGATTGGTGTCCTGGCAATGCAAGAAACAAACATCGGTAGCCGTGTCAACGTGCGAGGCCGAGTATGTAGCTGCTGGTAGTTGCTGTTCACAGGTTCTGTGGATACAACAACAATTGCGGGATTACGGTTTGGCTTACACTCAAACTCTTATTAGGATAGACAATCAATCTACAATTGCTATAACTAATAATCCAGTTAAACACAGTAAAACAAAGCACATAGACATAAGACATCATTTTATTCGTGATTGTGCTGAAAAGAACTTAATCAAACTGGTAAAGGTGGCAACATAAGATAATAATGCTGATTTATTTACCAAAGCGTTTGATAAGTCACGGTTTGAGTATTTAATTCAACTGAATGGAATGCGCAACCCAGAGTAATTTGACCTTAGTAGTAGTAAGTTTATTTTCTTTTAGAGTCGTAATATTTCTTTCTTTACAGTAGTCTGCTAATTTAGGAAAGTTTCTATTTTTAGTAAGTTTCTAATTTTAGTAAGTTTCTATTTTTAGTAAGTTAGTAGGTTAGCTTATTTTACTGCTTATTCTTATGAAAAACAAAAGAAAAAAGAGAGAAAATTACAAAAATACAAAAAAAGAGAATATCAGAAAAGGAGTTAAGTCTTAGATTCATAGGTTCAAAGTGACGAAAATTAGCACCGTCGTTACAGACTCTAAGTATTTAGGCTTTCACACATAATGCAACTAAATCCTAAGTGTTATACTTTATTTAGTTTGATGTGTTGGTAGGCATAATACATATAGGGAATCTCAAGGCTAATAAAATATTCTAGAAAAAGTCAAGCGTGTCACTAATCTAGATGTACGACCAATCAGTCTTAATTTTTATGTACAAGACATTCAAACTTTAAGTCTAAATGAGGTATGCAAACTTTCTGGGGATGTATGGCAACATCAAATACATCTGAAAATGGAAAGAATAGAAATATCATGTAAAACTGAGAGTCGAAAACATGCAACTCTGTTGTACGTAAGTACATACCTGTTGTCTCTGTTTAGATTCGGGTTAGCAGACATGTCGCTTTGTTGTACGTCAGTACAGACCTGTCACCGCTAACTGCTGACTTTAAAAATAAACCTTAAGTCGAACTAAGACACTTTGTTGTATGAAAATACAGACCTGTGTCCGATGTTTGTCTTTTAAAGAAAGTTTGCAAATACCAACAAGTTAGAATTTTTGTCTGTGTGCCTTGATCATAAAAGTATGTCTATGTCTGAGTCACGTAAGATAATTTCCTGATAAATAAAAAGGCCAAGGGATATTCCGAAATGTAGAATGTTTAACAGGGTAAAATACCAATAATCGGCTAAATGGGTATGTCACGACAAACAATCAAAGGAATTCAAAAAATTCCTAAGTGTGAAAGTTTAAGTACTGAAAGTTAGTATTGGACATCGCTATCTGATTGAACCTTTCTTAGACTATCCTCATCAAAAATATGTTGTTAAGTATTTAGCTTAGATTGTAAATTATTTTTCTTAAGTCTAGATTAAATTTTTGGTCAAAAGTTTATTTTACTTTAGTTTATTTTATTTTATTTTTACCTTAGTTTATTTTATTTTAATTTAGTTTAATTTTTACTTAGGTAAAAGGTCAAAAATTACTGAGGGTGCATTCAAGGTTGAATAAAATAAACATTGCGTGAAATATCTGTTGCTTAGGGAAAAAGAGTTGGCATAGTTTATTTGGTTACACAATACCGTAGAAAAAAATTGGAAAAGTTGAAGTTATTTTCAAAATTTTCGAAATTTTTCTAAGTGTTTGGTAGTTTCGAATCTAGGACAGACTCGAAGTGGTAAGACTTCGAATCTGTCAGTAGATTCGAATAGGGACTTAGACTCGAAGGTTGGTAGTATATATAGGTCAATAGTGAAGTCATTTATTACTTTACTGTTGTCGAATCTATACTCTCGAATCTATTCAGGCGATTTCAAATCTATTTTCTCGAATCTACCGTATTTCACATAAACGACATTTCATCGAGTCTAAAGCTATTGTGTTCGATTCTACACTCATATCTAGGTATAATCAACCGGATTGTACAAGATTTTGGTAGTTTTATACACAATTTTGGGATTAAACATCACATTTTGAAGCTTTATGGGTCAAAATAGAGTTTTTGCTAAATAACTAAGTTAGGACCTATAAAATATCAAATTGAAAGCATAAATCTACAATTAGAACCTAGTTGAACTCATGTATGTGATTTGCTGAGTTCAAAATGGTTAAAATTTTGGGTTTTTGTTGAAACAATGGCCGACGGGGTTTCGAGTCTGTTCATGGACTTTCGAATCTGTTCATTGGTTTCTCGAATCTATCATTAGATTCGAGATGACCATGATATTCGAATCTGTCCATTAGACTCGAATAGGGACTCTTCGAATCTGTCCATTACATTCGAATATGGACACTTCGAATCTGTTACCTTCGAATCTGTACTTTATTTACTTTGTTGAATTTAAATTTTATTAAACTTGTGGAAATTTAATTGTGTTGGATTTGGTACTTAATCGAGTACAAAATAAAACAAATTTTGAATTTAAACAAGTTTATTGATTTTTAATAATTCTAACAGTTTTATGTATTGTGCAGATATGGCGCTTCGTGCTTTTGTTCCTAAGCATAATATGGTACTTAATCCAGCTCATAACATCCCTGAAGCGCAGGGTTATCGAGAAGTTTTAGATTTTCTAGCAGAGTCTAGGATCAGCTATGCATTATATCAAAATATTCCGATTGTGATTTCATATGTGCGTCAATTTTACGATCATTTACAGGTGGACTGTACTGTCACCCCGACAGTTTTAAGAACCAGAATTGCTGGTCAACCTCTGGTTTTCTCAGCAGATATTTTGCGTCAAGTACTGCAGTTGGGTTCACAAGAACAAGAAGACGGGCCTATAGACTTTCCATTAAGTATTAGGCAAGCAGCGTTTTTGCGAATGGGCTATAGTTTGGACGTTACAAAATCATCTTATATGAAAAGCGGGTTGATAGGGCAGTGGCGATTTTTGGTCCACGTGTTCATGGTTTGTTTTGCGCCTAAGAAGGCTGGATTTGATTACATCGTTTCAAAGATTCAATCTGGGGTGATTGCCTTGGTGTACAATAAGAAATTCAGCTTCTCACAGTTGTTTTTCTCGGAATTCATCCATCAAATCACTGCTCCTGAGAGAGAAAGATTCCTTCTGTATCCTAGGTTTGTAATGATGTTGATAAGGCACTTCTTGCCTGATTTACCACAAACAGATGATGCATTGAGCGTGAATATTATGGATAAGCGCATCTACTCTGACTGTTCCTCACATCGGGGAAGGTTGGCTGTTCCAATTGAGCGTCCGTTGTTTGGAGCTGTTTTAGACAGGAACTTTGTGGCACCAGATAATGCCAACTGGGCAGGTGAAGTAGAAGTTCAGCCTCGACAGCAACAACAACAACCGCAACAACAACAGCAACGTCCACGTGATCCAAGGCGAAGACAAAGAGCTACTGCGAGTCAGATTCAGGCATCAAGGCCTTCCATAAGTCAACAGCCAGAGGTACAGGAAGCAGGGCCTTCAAGTGCCGTTCCAGAACCCGAGCAAATCGCCCAAACTTTGGAAGAAATCTGGGCGTCTGGACCTCATGCCAATGAGGAAATAACTGCAGAGTTAGTTGATCAGTTATTACAGCCTCTGGAAGGAGCAGAAGATGTGTTTAGGCAAGTTGAGGAATATGAACCTGAGCAAACTGGTACTGACTTGTCATCTTCAGCAACTGAGTCAGAAGAGATGGAGGAGATAGAAGTTGAAGCTCCAGAGTCAATGTCTGCCGTTCCTGAAGTTCAAATTGGAACTTATGGTTCGCGACTGATTATTAATAAAGGTGGTTCTAGGAGACGATTGGACAGGGAATTGGAGGAGTCTGATTTCGAAGAAGAAGAAGTTTCTCAACTTGTGACGAGGCAACGGGCCAAACGTCACAGGTTCATGCAAGGATCCTCTTCAGTCTCCCAGAACAACCAGAAATTTCTCAACCTCAAATCCCTCAACCTCAAGAACCTCAAACCACCATTCCACCACCACCACCTCGCGATGAACCATATATTCCATCGCCAATACTTCCAACTCCGTTACAGTCAATTCCATCAACCTCATCCTCATACGCTGACAATCAAAGATTTTTGCGCTTAAAAGATAGAGTTGACTTCCAGGAAATTCAAATCTTTGGGCTAACAACAGCAATCGGTGAGCTTCAGAAGCATAACGCAGATATCGATAAGGAGAATGCCGATTTGAAGAAGATTGTGGAAAAGGTCCAGGAAGAAAACACAGAGTTAAAAACATTTGTTTGTGATCAGTCAGCCGAGATAAGGTCGATGCGCTCCTTAATTGAGCAGTTAATGAAAAATTTACAGGCTCAGGGGGAGACGTCGTGCCGTGATCAGGAAGTACAGAGGCCGAGAGATGATGATGATGAAGACAACCAAGGCAATGATCCCAGCCCTAAAAGATAGAATGAGCCAGTAGATTCTTCTGCTGCTCAGACTGCTCAATCTGAGGGGGAGCCTAGTCCAGGGGGAGAAGTAGGAGGAACAGGAGGAGAAGCAGGTTCTTCAAGGACTTTAGATAGCGACATGATAGATGCGCTGAAAGATATTGAAGAAGAGCTAATGGAATTTGATTTTGAAGATGATATTGAAGAATTAGAAGAAGGTGAATTCATTCCAGATGACGTAGTTGACTGGAAATCGGATGATGAGGTGCTAGATGATGAAGACGATCATGTTGATGAAGTAATAATCAATTCACAACCAGTCACTGAACTGTATGAGAGCCAAAATCATAATGTGATTGATATTGATTACATCAAGGTAGCCTCAGTTGAAGATAAAGAACTTGAAGAGGCTGAGAAAGAGCCATCTAGAGCTGATCTGATCAATCTTTGGTTCAAGAAGGAAGAAAAGAAAGATCAGCTGAAGATGAAGAAGAAGATCAGAAATCCAAGTGCTGGAAACTTCTCAGGAGGGATTATTAGCTGGTTCTTTGACAGAGAACTGCAGCTGTTTATTTTGAAAAGAAGAGATGGACTTCAATACATGAGGCGGACACTGAAAGCGTTTAATTCATTGCCCAAGATTGAAGTTAAAGAGTTAGCCTGGAAGGAGCTGATCAATATTGGAGATGATCCCTACGCGAACGTAATTGAAAGAATTATAAGGAAAGAAGGGCGATCAGGCAAATTTGAGCAACTCAAGCCAAGGACCGGAAAGAGGGTCGAGGATGGATCAAGGATAGATCCTCATACTGGAAGACCTTTGGCAGAATTCGTGAGGAATTAAGCAAGAGGCGATCTCGAGTTTATCAGCTAGGTGAGTTCCGTTTCGGAGAGAATTAGTACGTAGGATCGTTCGTGTGTCGTTCGTTCAGCGTCTAATAGTCTCCGTGTTTCCGTTGGTTGAGAGTTGTCCGTCTAACCGTCAACGAGGATTCCGCACTCGTTCACGGATCCGCGTCTAGATAGATCTTGCAGTGGTAGACCTTACATCTTCCTCAGGACCAGAATCTCTTCTTACTACAAATGATATCTTAAGTCAATGTTATCCATT
Organism: Centrapalus pauciflorus; assembly: GCA_020465985.1. Classification (NCBI taxonomy): domain Eukaryota; kingdom Viridiplantae; phylum Streptophyta; class Magnoliopsida; order Asterales; family Asteraceae; genus Centrapalus; species Centrapalus pauciflorus. The sequence continues at coordinate 69,169 of JAANYP010007028.1, read as the reverse complement.
GGCTTAGCATACCAGTAAGTAATAAGAGGTTTTGTGAAGTCATGCTGGTCTAAGGACTTCTTAATATCCATCACTTTCTGAAGCTGATGCTCAAACAGTATCCTTTTTACCTGATCAAGCTTTGCCTGTGAAATTGTATCTGATTGGGGATTAGAAGCAACATCTTGAACAGAAGGAGCAGAATCACTCACACCAGCTTGAGCATTACTTATACCAGCTTGAACTGGTTCTTGTTGACTTTGGACTTCTTAGGAGACTTTGGCTACCTTACGTTTTTCCATCTCTTTGTCATGGATGTCTTGCAGCCTCTCTATACTCATGGACTGAGCCATCTTCTTTGGAATGCCAGCTGAAAAGGCAAAATTGATCAAGAACTTTCTATGCTCAGCCTTTAAATGCCCTATTGGCATTTTCCTCTTTTCTCATTCTGTTTGACCACAAACCCTCTTAGGTAATCACCTAAGGTTTCATCATCTTGCATTGGGACATGGGTTTGCTGGTCTAAAGCCTGATCTTGTTCTTCTGCTATCATTCTGGCAATTTCAGCATCATATGCAATCTGGGCTTCTCTAGATGAAAACTTGTGCTTTGGAGACTCAATGAGAATGCCTTTGCCCTTATCCTTGGTTGCAGAAGATGTACCTTGAACTGTACTGATGGGAGCATGAATTCCTTCTATGATAACAACTCCAGTTGTTCTTGTAGGAGCAGCTTGAGTTTCTAGGCTAACAGCTTGAGCAGCTGTTGGGACTGCTAGCCTAGAATCTTGGACTGTTGGAGTAGGAACTGCTTGGACTGATGGAGCTGCTTGGACTGATGGAGGGATCTCCTGATTCTCCCCCTTTTTGGATGCATTGGTTTGGTCAAGAGGACCTACAACCTTTGCCAAGTGGGTTCGAATCAGTTGCTCTAATTTAATGAGCTTATTTCCACAGAGGGTGAACCCCTAATGGAGATAATCCATTCTCTGATTTTGAGTAGCTTCTGTCTGTCTGAGTGAAATGATTTGTGCCCCCTATGCAGCAATAATGGACTGATAGTATTCCAACATTGCTACAACAGGTTGCAGCTGAGGATCCGTCAAAAGCATAAGTTGCAGACTAGCCTCAAGATCAGCAAACGAATGTGGTGCTTGTGATCTATCACTGACAGGAATTCCAGAAGTAAAAACCTCTGGGCCCCTCTATTCTTGGTACTGGGGACTTCCAGATGGTGCTTGCACACCTTCTGTTTCCATGGGTGTGGTCTTATTGATGTTGACAATGTCCTGTGCCTCTTGTGCAGAAGCAACAGTAGTGTCAGCCACAGAACCCATATGGACATCCTCTGTTGGGATGTCCACCTCCAAATTGAGGTTAGGAGTGTCCTCAATGGGTGCCCTTTGGATATTCTGTGCAGAAGTGTCCTCCTGCACAGGGATATTTGGCTCTTGTAAGAGGGCTGAGGAGGAAGGAGCTCCTGAACCTCTTTTTCTTTTGTATAATATGAGTGGGGATGTGGGTTTAACAATAGGAACAGAAGGCATTTGAGTATCATGAGGAGTGGGTTGGGGTCCTTGGGGTGAAGCAGTAATGTTAGGCTGAGCCTGCTCAGGACCCTCTCCTCTGTTTCTTGGAATGATGTCCAACATTGCAGAAGGCAATGGGACATCAACAGACAAAACATTGGCACTTGGTTTTAGAAGACGTTTTATTGATGGTAAAGAGTGCCTATGGGAAACATGAATCCTTTTATGTACATTGAAATTACTGCAAGTTCTTGCAATAATTTCAGTCAAAAATCTAGGATACATCAAAAATTTCCCATGTTTTAGGGCATGATGCATTAGCATACCCTGAAAAATCATATTAGAAAAATTGAACTGTTGGCCCGTTCATAAACACACTAAGGCAGTGGCTATATTTGATGAAAATTCTGACCAACCAGTTCTTTTTGGGCTTATACATTGCTGAATAATATGTACAAGATACTTCCACTTAGGCGCTAAATTTGTTTTAAAGAAAGTATAAGATTCAGCAGGTCCCCTATATCCAATAGTATAAAGACCATTATGTAAGGCAGTAAGGGATAGGTCTGTTATACCTGAGGCATCTTGAAGATGCAGCTGTTGGCGTGTGATCTCCTCAGTGATAGAAACAGTGTTGCCATCAATTTTGGATGTCAAAGATGTGACTCCATTAACGGTTTTGAGGGAGGCATGTTTCCAGAACTGTTCAATATGAGAGATGTAGATGGTGGGATTGATATTGAGGGCATGATGGATATGGGAACTTCGAAGGAAGTCTATCATGTCGTTGAATGGTTCAAGATCAGCGTGTTTGAGAGAGTAGGGTAGGCAGTTGTGTTCTTTGACAAATTCCATTGATGATTGATGAATTAGGGTTTCAGTGATGTGCGTGGTAATTGCTCAGAGAATCGAAGAAAGGTTGTGGAAGATATTTTGCAACTGGTAGTTACAATAGAACGAAACTCGAACCTTTAAAGGTTCCGAAAATATCTAGACCCGCACACACACTTATGGAAATTACCAGATTACCCTGCACACTTTGACAGATCAAGTGAAACAACTAACAATCCGAGAAAATGAACTAGCAGCTTGAGAAAAGACTCAAGCTGTTAGTTGAAAATCAAGCAACTGCTAATGAAACAGTGACTCCCCCTTAATCAAGCATATGTAATAGATATAATTTTCATAAAATAAGAGAGAATAAAGAAAAACAAATTAGTCCATATTAACCATGTCAATATTTGATACTAGGAAGGTGAATCTTCCTACATCAAATGGTTTTGTAAATAGATCAGCTAACTGATCATCAGTATGAATTTTGGTAACTTGGATTAATTTCTTCTCATTACAGTCCCTTATAAAATGAAATCTAATGTCTATATGCTTGGTTTTGGGAAATTTCACTGGATTTTGTACAATGCTAATTGCACTTGAGTTGTCAATGTAAATGGGAGTGGATAGGAAATTCATACCATAGTCTCTAAGTTGATTCTGAATCCACATCACTTGGGAGCAGCAACTTACAGCTGCTACATATTCTGCTTCAGTAGATGAAGTGGAGAAAGTTGTTTGCTTTTTGCACTGCCAAGAGACCAATCTTGCTCCCAGATATTGACATCCACCAGTTGTGGATTTTCTGTCAATGTTGCATCTGTGAAGACCACCCCTTACGGGGCAGTCCTCAGAGTCTAGGTCCCACTAATGCAATACGATATCAATCATACTAAGATAGGGTAATTAAGTTGCGGAATTATAAATTACATATACAAACATATTAGAATTAAGTTTAATATAGATTACAATTTTCAAATTAAACTTATTAAGGGTACCATCTAATCTAATACATTACATCATAAAATCATATCAAGTCTACCCAAAACCACCACAATTTTCATCTTCCAATCAGTACGGAAGGGTTCGTTGAGTAGTGGTCTTATGAAAGCTTCAAACTTGGATCTTGAATGACCTAAGTACTAGGTCCAGCAGGTGACTTTCCTTTATCTCTTCCTGTAAAAATGTAAAGTAGCATCTGTAAGCAATTGCTTAGTGAGTATATAGATTTTCAAATCAACATGCATGGTCAAGCGGATCTTTAGTCTAGCGTGATATGTCTTGGCTGCCGCTACAGCCCTCATGATTGAGATATAGAATTCATAGAATCGGATGATGCTCAAGCCACGCTCACGCTTAAATTGTGGGGATCAGCCACATACTGGGCTAGCTACCAGTAAATCAACGTGGAGGAACATCGGAGGTCATTACCAAGTCCATAAGAACTGGTGAAATAGCCAGGTCTAGAACAATAGACCATCAAGGCTATTCAAGCTGAATAAATCTATCAAGTGTCTGATCAGTAGTGAAAGCTTAAGTCATTGAAGTCATGATAGCAATGAATCATAAAGCAATATCTGAAGAAGTCTTAAATGCAATATGAAATGATAATCAAATAGCTATCATGATCCACTGGGCAACACCGAACCATGGTGTGCACAGGTATCAATCCAGCTGATAAAATGAATGTCAATAAATATAACATCAACAATATATCTCAACCGGAAAGTCAACATGTTGAATTTGAATATCTATAACTCACAGATCTGGTCTTTGTCAAACAGATATAAAAATCTGCCACCTGAGTTATCTCAGGATTTTATCTTTGTCAATCTGTTCTCTGTCAAATCATGTCTTGACCCGCTTTTAAATCTTTAAATCTTTGTAAGTATATGTTCAGAATTTCACTGAACCTGTCCAACATTTTATCATTTTGCAAGAACGTTAGTCTTAAACTTTAATTGATCTGATTCTGATAACTTATAAACTTTTATATCCATTTTCATGGACATGTGTGACTTTTGTCATGTTTATATCATAATATCTCCTTTTAAGATTTAAACTAAAGATTTTATTGATTTTATTCTTTATAAATCATAAATTTGTTTTGACATTTATTTTATAAAAATGATCACTATTTATGTGTATAATTTAAATTTAGTACCAATATATATATACCTTGGATACTTATCCATATATCACTTACCCACATGCACTCACATTCTTTTATGTGTCTTTGTATGTATATATATGTAAAACCCACAACTGTAAACGTAAATATATATATGTATGCTCACCAAAGAAACCAAGGATCCGAAACCCAACTAAAAATAGTTTCGGTATTCTTTATTGTTTCGGTATTCTTTATTGTTTCGGTATATTACCGAAACTTTCATAGTTTCGGTATAGGTTTCAGTAGAGTGTGTAGGTCTCGGTAGTTTTCATAGTTTCGGTATGTTACCGAAACCTTAAAGGTTTCGGTACCCTTATGGGTTTCAGTACTTCATGGTTTCAGTAATATGGTTTTCAGTAACCCATATAGAGTCTCGGTAGAATGGTTTTTACCGAAATAATGTGAGTTTCGGTTTTTAATCCAAAGTTTCGGTAGTCATGCATGATTTTCGGTATTGGTTTTCGTAATATTTTCAGTATCCTTAGTTTCAGTATACAACCTTAACACATACATATATGTTTCGGTAATGTGGTTTTACTGAAACCTTATGGTTTCGGTAACCCACTTTTGGGTTTCGGTATCAGGAAAACACACATAACACACACGGTTACACTTTTTGTCAATAACACTATTTTTATCAAAATTCCGATTCCATCATATTTTGGATGATCCAAACTAAAATCTTTGTTTCTTTAACATCTATCAACTTAAATTCATCATAATCTACCAAATTTTTACACATGCAACACAAAATTCATGATTTTAATTCTTGGTTTCGGTTTTACACAATACCGAACCAAACCTACATATATTTCGAAATTGAAGAAATTATTACCTCAAAATCTTGTAGATTGATGATCTTTGATGATGATTCGTAACTCTTTAGTGTATTGATTCTTCAATTAATTTGCTATTTATGATGAATTCTTGATGGATTGTGAAAGAAACTGTAGGTGAAGAACAAGAGAGAGAAAGAAGAGAGTGAGTGTGTGTGTAAAAGTTTTTAGTGTGTATTAATGGTAATTAACTGAGTTTATATATCAATTTGATTATTTTTGCCATTTAACCCACTATACTTTTGTATCTTAAATATCTTATAATTTAATCATCTTTAATAATTAATAACTCAAATAATTTAAGTTCATTATTTCATTCATAATTAAATTACAAGATAATTAATGTAATAAAATTACATTATTTGATCAGAATACAGAAATTAAAACTGGACCAAATGTTGGGTTGTTACAGAATGGGCTCCACCACGCACAAACTTCGTCCCCGAAGTTAGCTATGTTCGAACAGACTGGGATATGTAGCTTTCATAACATCTCTCGATTCCCAAGACTAATGCGAACCTTTGTGGTGTTTCCACTGGACGAGCACCATCTGTATATCTTTATTTCGAAGCTTTTTAGTCTTCAAGTCCAAAATACGTTCTGGCTCTTCAATCACTCGAAGCTTCTCATCAATCTGCAAGTTAACATGTGGTATTTTAACTTCTCTTTCGTCTGCTAAGCTCTTTCTCAGATGACTGACATGGAATACAGGATGTATTCCAGATAAGTCCGCTGGCAGTTCAAGACGATAAGATTGGTTTCCTATCTTTTCGACAATCTTGAACGGACCGATGAATCTCGGAGCTAGCTTGTTTCTCTTTATAAATCTCACCACATTCTTCATTGGGGATACTTTCAACATCACCCAATCGTTAACTGCAAAGCTTATTGATCTGTGTCGGTTATCATAATATGACTTCTGCCTGCTTTGAGCTTCCAGTATGTTTCTTCTAACAAGTTGAATCTTCTCATGAGTCAACTGTAGAAGGGCAGGACCCGCTATTGGCGATTCACCTGTTTCACGCCAACAGGTAGGAGTTCTGCACTTTCTTCCATACAAAGCTTCAAATGGAGCCATCTTGATTGTTGAATGATAACTGTTATTGTATGAGAATTCGACCAGAGGCAAGTGGTCATCTCAGTTACCACCTAGATCAAGAACACAGGCACGAAGCATATCTTCAAGAGTTAAGATAGTACGTTCACTTTGGCCATCTGCACTTGGGTGATAAGAAGTACTCATAGAAATCCGAGTACCCATTCCTTCTTGCAGTGCTTGCCAGAATCTCGAAGTAAAACGACTATCACGATCAGAGACGATTGATTTCGGCACACCATGACGAGAGATGATCTCGGTAATGTACATCTATGCCAGTTTATCGAGAGAATATGTCTCTTTCATCGGTATGAAGTGAGTTGACTTCATTAATCGATCCACGACTACCCAGATGGAGTCGTGCTGTCTCTTGGTTTTCGGCAACTTTGTGATGAAGTCCATTGTTATATGCTCCCACTTCCACTCAGGAACTGGCAGTGGTTGCATATCCCCGAAGGGTTTCTGATGTTCTGCCTTAACCATTTGACAGATTCTGCAGCTTTCAACATATAAACCGATGTCTTTCTTCATTCCTGGCCACCAATAGTCAGCTTTCAGATCGAAGTACATTTTTGAGCTGCCAGGATGAACAGATAACTTGGACTTGTGAGCTTCAGAAAGAAGAGTGCTGCGAATAGAACCATATTTAGGAACCCAGATTCGGTTTCCCTTGAGACAGTGAAGTCCCAAATGATTCAAAGTTAGAAATTGTAATTGCCCTTTAAGATTTTCAAAACTGATATTCTCTTCTTTCAGTGCTTCAGCTTGGGAAAGTCAGATGTCTTCTATAAGATCGGAAGAGAATATGACCGGAGTTAGGGCATAGCAGCACTTTTCTGGGTAAACTTTTCTACTCAAAGCATCCGCGACAACATTAGCTTTGCCGGGATGATATAAGATCTCGCAATCATAGTCCTTGATAAGCTCCAAGGACCGACGCTGTTTCATATTTAGATCCTTTTGAGTAAAGAGATGTTTGAGACTCTTATGATCGGTGTAAAGCTGACACCGAGTCCCATAAAGATAATGCCGCCAGATTTTCAGAGCAAAGGTAACTGCAGCCAACTCAAGATCATGAGTCGGTGCACTTTTCTCATAGTCTTTTAATTGCCTTGAAGCATAAGCAATTACTTTTCCCCTTTGCATGAGAACACATCCTAAGCCAGTACCAGATGCATCGCTGTAAACAACGAAATCGTCATTGCCTTCTGGCAAGGCTAGGATCGGCGCTTGAATAAGCTTCTGTTTCAGAATGTCAAATGCCTCTTGCTGTTTATTGGTCCAAACGAAAGGAGTATTCTTTCGTGTTAGCATTGTGAGAGGTACAGCAATCTTCGAGAAGTCCTTTATGAATCGCCGGTAGTAACCAGCCAATCCGAGGAAACTTCTTATTTCAGAGGCATTTGCCATTTCTGAACGGCCTCGACTTTAGAAGGATCAACGGAAATTCCTTCGCCAGAAACAACATGGCCAAGGAACTGAATCTATAAGAATCAAAGTAGAAATTCAAGTTCGGATGTAAATTAAAGAATACTTAGGAAATGGCTCAAGACATATATAATAGAAATTATACATGTCTAAGCCAAAATTCGCACTTAGAGAATTTTGCGTAGAGTCTTTCTTTTCTTAATAACTCTAGCAATTGCCTCAGATGAATAGAATGATCAGCCTCCGTTTTGGAGTAAATAAGAATATCGTCTATGAATACGATAATTGATTTATCCAACATAGGTCTGCACACGCGATTCATGAGATCCATGAACACCGCTGGTGCATTTGTCAAGCCAAACGGCATCACGAGAAATTCGTAATGACCGTATCTTGTTCGGAAGGCTGTCTTTGGAACATCCTCATCTTTAACTTTCAACTGATGATATCCAGAACGAAGATCTATTTTCGAGAAGTAGCTGGCTCCTTGTAGCTGATCAAACAGATCATCAATTCTGGGCAGAGGATACTTGTTCTTTATAGTAACCTTGTTCAACTCGCGGTAATCAATGCACATTTGAAAAGTTCCGTCTTTCTTCTTAACGAATAAGACAGGTGCACCCCACGGAGATGAACTTGGTCGGATAAACCCCTTTTCCTACAGCTCTTGCAATTGCTTTGACATTTCCTGCATTTCTGCAGGTGCAAGTCTGTAAGGAGCTTTTGCAATAGGAGCCGCTCCAGGAACCAAGTCAATACTAAACTCGACTTGACGTTCCGGTGGCACTCTGGAAATATCGTCAGGGAATACGTCTGGGAACTCACAGACAATTGGGATATCTGATAAAGATTTCTTTTGGGCTTCAGAAGTAGATTCAGATGAGACATAGCATACGTAAGATTCGTGACCCTTAGATAAGTACTTATGCGCTTTTTCAACAGAAATGAAGCAGTGAGCACCTTTTCGCTTCTCGCCTTTGATCTCCAATACTCGGCCGTCTGAAGACTTAATTCTGATGATTCGCCGATTACAGACGATCGTAGCCTCGTTATTCATTAGCCAGTCCATGCCGATGATGACATCAAATTCTTTCAACGGTATCGGGATGAGATCAAGATTGAATACGATGTTATCAACGAGTAAAGTGCAGTTACGGTAAACAGAATCAGCCATAACATAGTTGTTACTGGCTGTCTCAATATCAATCACTACAGGAAGCTTGGATGGAGATTTATATAATCTTTGTGCAAAAGAAGTTGATATGAAGGAGCGACTAGCACCGGAATTGAATAATACACGGGCAGGGATTGAGTTAAGCATGAACGTACCGGTAACCACGTCAGGTGTTTCTTTTGCTTCTTCCGCTGTTATCTGAAATGCGCGGGTTCTTGCTGTTGGTGTTGCAGCTGAACTTTTCATTGTAGACCCTCCAGCTGACGACTGTGACTGACCTCGTTGCCCGCTGCGACACTGATACATGAAGTGTCCGCGCTTCCCTCATTTCGCACATCCACGTCCCTGCTGTGGACACTCTTCGCTACTGTGACCAATTCTGTTGCATGCAAAGCAAGTGACGTCATCTGGGTTACACAACCCCATGTGTGACTTTCGACATCTCTTGCAGAATCGTGGCTCGTTTGTCAATGAGTAGGCTTGCACTTTCGGTTGGGATTGTTGAGATTGCTGGGTCTGAGATTTGTTTGGCCTGAAGAATCTGCCGAATCTCTACTTCTTCGGAGGAGACGGATTCGTCGGGTTAGTTGTTGGGGCGTAAAGTTGATCACCATACTCTAAGTACCCTCGCTCGATCTGTCTAGCTGCTTCAACCATCTCTAGATAAGAATTATACTTTATCGCGCTCATTAGGTGTCGATATCTCGGATTAAGCCCTCCACGAAATCTATTCATCTTTCTCTCTTCAGTAGCTACCTGATACGAGGAATAACCGCATAGTCGTGAGAATTCGTGTTCGTATTCGTCAACTGTCTTGGTTCCCTGAGTCAGCTGCATTAGTTGAACTTCCATTTTGTCTCGCTGATCGACTGGACAGTATTTTGCGTTGAACATGTCCAGGAATTGCTCCCACTCGAGAGTTTGGATGACTTCTTCTCCATAGATACTCCTCTGAGTCTTCCACCATGCACGGGCAGCTCCAACAAACAACGCAGACGCATAACTCACTTTCTTCGATTCTAAGCAATCAGAGATTCTGAAAATCTCCTCAGTATGACTGATCCAATTCATCGCCTGAATTGGATTTACTGTACCCTCAAAGTTCAGGGCACCGCTCGCTTTAAAATCCTTAAACTTGCAGCCTTTTGGCTGAGCAATTTGAGTTTCGGGATTTGAGTTATCAGAATCAGATTCATTAGTCTGGACTTGCTTTTCTTTTCTTTTATTCTTTTTATCTTCACGTCTTTTAGCTTCGGCCTCATCTCTGGCCTGAAACTGTTCTTGCATTGTCTTATTTTGTTGTTTAGAATGTTGGGCTAAAAGTTGTTGCATCATTTCAAACATCTGTTGTGGGGTCATGTTGCTGGGAATGTCACCTGATCCTGATCCTGACATCTTAACTGAAAATTAAAATCAATTAACTATCAGTTTATAGACTTAGATCTATGTACCCTTTTTCCCATCCTAATAGTCTGTACATCCTATCTCAGTTCAAACCACCTAATTGATTGATAGATATGTATTGCTTCAGTTTGAGACCAAGTATATTCACGTAATACTTGATTCACTCAAACTAGTGCTCTGATACCATCCTGTGAAGACCTCCCCTTACGGGGCAGTCCTCAGAGTCTAGGTCCCACTAATGCAATACGATATCAATCATACTAAGATAGGGTAATTAAGTTGCGGAATTATAAATTACATATACAAACATATTAGAATTAAGTTTAATATAGATTACAATTTTCAAATTAAACTTATAAAGGGTACCATCTAATCTAATACATTACATCATAAAATCATATCAAGTCTACCCAAAACCACCACAATTTTCATCTTCCAATCAGTACGGAAGGGTTCGTTGAGTAGTGGTCTTATGAAAGCTTCAAACTTGGATCTTGAATGACCTAAGTACTAGGTCCAGCAGGTGACTTTCCTTTATCTCTTCCTGTAAAAATGTAAAGTAGCATCTGTAAGCAATTGCTTAGTGAGTATATAGATTTTCAAATCAACATGCATGGTCAAGCGGATCTTTTAGTCTAGCGTGATATGTCTTGGCTGCCGCTACAGCCCTCATGATTGAGATATAGAATTCATAGAATCGGATGATGCTCAAGCCACGCTCACGCTTAAATTGTGGGGATCAGCCACATACTGGGCTAGCTACCAGTAAATCAACGTGGAGGAACATCGGAGGTCATTACCAAGTCCATAAGAACTGGTGAAATAGCCAGGTCTAGAACAATAGACCATCAAGGCTATTCAAGCTGAATAAATCTATCAAGTGTCTGATCAGTAGTGAAAGCTTAAGTCATTGAAGTCATGATAGCAATGAATCATAAAGCAATATCTGAAGAAGTCTTAAATGCAATATGAAATGATAACCAAATAGCTATCATGATCCACTGGGCGACACCGAACCATGGTGTGCACAGGTCTCAATCCAGCTGAGAAAATAAATGTCAATAAATATAACATCAACAATATATCTCAACCGGAAAGTCAACATGTTGAATTTGAATATCTATAACTCACAGATCTGGTCTTTGTCAAACAGATATAAAAATCTGCCACCTGAGTTATCTCAGGATTTTATCTTTGTCAATCTGTTCTCTGTCAAATCATATCTTTGACCCGCTTTTAAATCTTTAAATCTTTGTAAGTATGTTCAGAATTTCACTGAACCTGTCCAACATTTTATCATTTTGCAAGAACGTTAGTCTTAAACTTTAATTGATCTGATTCTGATAACTTATAAACTTTTATGTCCATTTTCATGGACATGTGTGACTTTTGTCATGTTTATATCATAATATCTCCTTTTAAGATTTAAACTAAAGATTTTATTGATTTTATTCTTTATAAATCATAAATTTGTTTTGACATTTATTTTATAAAAATGATCACTATTTATATGTATAATTTAAATTTAGTACCAATATATATATACCTTGGTACCTATATATATATATATATATATATATATATATATATATATATATATATATATATATATATATATATATATATATATATATATATGTCTTTGATATATACACACACACACACAAGATATGGATACTTATCCATATATCACTTACCCACATGCACTCACATTCTTTTATGTGTCTTTGTATGTATATATATATGTAAAACCCACAACTGTAAACGTAAATATATATATGTATGCTCACCAAAGAAACCAAGGATCCGAAACCCAACTAAAAATAGTTTCGGTATTCTTTATTGTTTCGGTATATTACCGAAACTTTCATAGTTTCGGTATAGGTTTCAGTAGAGTGTGTAGGTCTCGGTAGTTTTCATAGTTTCGGTATGTTACCGAAACCTTAAAGGTTTCGGTACCCTTATGGGTTTCTGTACTTCTTGGTTTCAGTAATATGGTTTTCAGTAACCCATATAGAGTCTCGGTAGAATGGTTTTTACCGAAATAATGTGAGTTTCGGTATTTAATCCAAAGTTTCGGTAGTCATGCATGAGTTTCGGTATTGGTTTTCGTAATATTTTCAGTATCCTTAGTTTCAGTATACAACCTTAACACATACATATATGTTTCGGTAATGTAGTTTTACCACCCACTTTTGGGTTTCGGTATCAGGAAAACACACATAACACACACGGTTACACTTTTTGTCAATAACACTATTTTTATCAAAATACCGATTCCATCATATTTTGGATGATCTAAACTAAAATCTTTGTTTCTTTAACATCTATCAACTTAAATTCATCATAATCTACCAAATTTTTACACATGCAACACAAAATTCATGATTTTAATTCTTGGTTTCGGTTTTACACAAAACCGAACCAAACCTACATATATTTCGAAATTGAAGAAATTATTACCTCAAAATCTTGTAGATTGATGATCTTTGATGATGATTCGTAACTCTTTAGTGTATTGATTCTTCAATTAATTTGCTATTTATGATGAATTCTTGATGGATTGTGAAAGAAACCGTAGGTGAAGAACAAGAGAGAGAAAGAAGAGAGTGAGTGTGTGTGTAAAAGTTTTTAATGTTTATTAATGGTAATTAACTGAGTTTATATATCAATTTGATTATTTTTGCCATTTAACCCACTATACTTTTGTATCTTAAATATCTTATAATTTAATCATCTTTAATAATTAATAACTCAAATAATTTAAGTTCATTATTTCATTCATAATTAAATTACAGGATAATTAATGTAATAAAATTACATTATTTGATCAGAATACAGAAATTAAAACTGGACCAAATGTTGGGTTGTTACAGCATCCTCCATAATCACTGTCAGAATAGGCTGTTATTTGAAGAGGAGAGTCTTTAGGATACCAGAGGCCCAAATGTGGTTGGCCTTTGAGATATCTAAAGATTCTCTTAACAGCAACCAAATGGGAGTCCTTTGGAGAACATTGAAAGCTGGCATAAACACAAACAGCAAACATAATATCAGGTCTAGAAGATGTTAGATACATAAGAGATCCTATAAGGGATCTGTATAGATGAATGTCCACATCTATTCCATCTTTGTCCGTATGAAGCTGCTTGTGAGGATCCATTGGAGTACTTGCAACTTTGGTATCTTTGTACCCAAACTTTTCCAGTATGTCTTTAACATACTTTGATTGACTTATGAAGAGTCCTTCGGGCTTCTGCTTGACCTGCAATCCTAGTAAGAAGGTGAGTTCTCCCATTGAACTCATTTGAAACTATTTGTGCATCAAAGCCTCAAACTCTTTGCACAGACTGTCATTGGTTGACCCAAAGATAATATCATCAACGTATATCTGTACAAGCCGAATCTCAGATTTGATGGACTTTGTGAATAATGTTTTGTCCAGAGTACCTCTCTTGAATCCATTCTGTAAAAGGTATGATGACAAAGTGTCATACCATGCTCTAGGGGCTTGGTGGAGTCCATAGAGGGCCTTGTCTAGTTTGTAGACTCTGTTTGGATACTTGTAGTCCTCAAATCCAAGAGGTTGACATACATAGACCTCTTCTTCAATTGTGCCATACAGAAAAGCAGACTTCACATCCATTTGATACACTTTGAACCCTTTGAGGCTTGCATAAGCTAGGAACAGTCTGATGGCTTCAATTTTTGCCACTGGAGCAAAGACATCATCATAGTCTATTCCTTCCTCTTGAGTGTACCCTTGTGCTACTAGTCTTGCTTTGTTCTTGATGACTATCCCTCTCTCATCCTTCTTGTTTCTGAAAGCCCATCTTGTACCAATGGCTCTCTTTCCTTTAGGAAGATCAACTAGTGTCCATACATTCTGAATCTTGAATTGTAGAAGCTCTTCCTGCATTGCCTCAATTCAAGATGCATCTTTCAAAGCTTCTGATGCCTTTTTAGGTTCTAGCTGAGACATGAAACAGGCATGTTCAAATACAGCTAGACTAAATTCAGAAACTGCTGGTTCAGCAGCAGTAGTCTCCTTGTGAACCATTGTCCTTGTTTGCACAGGTGCGCGTGGATCACCCATTACTTGATTGAGAGGATGATACTTGTGAACCCTGAGTGTAGGCTCTCTATATGTCTGGAAAGAGGATCCAAGATTTGTATCATCTCCATCAGGACCAGTTGATGGTTCAGCTTCTGGAACAGCTTGACTTGAATCTGGGACTGTTTCCCTTTGTGTTGGAGTTGTTCTCTCAGGATTTGGGAGTTACACTTCATTGTCTGGATTTGAATCATGTTGAGCATTCAGAACCCTTGGAGGGTCACAAGACAGAAGTGGTATAACTGTATACTCATCCCATTTATTTGAATCTGCAGCAGTTTGAAACTTTGTGCCAACAGCTTGATCATTTGTGCTACCAGCATGAGAATTTGCGTTGACAGCTTCAATCCTGTTTTCATCAGATTCTGCAGTATACTCAACAAAGCTCAGAGAATTTGTTAGTGAATCTAAATCAAACAACCAATCAGGACCAGTGCCTTTGACATTTGCGGTATTTTCATTAAATTCAACATTGGCACTTTCTTCAATGGTTTTAGACACACTGTTATATACTCTATAGGCTTTACTTTGATTTGAGTATCCTACAAAGAAACCTTCTTCAGCCTTACTTTCAAACTTCCCTAAGTGAGTCTTAGTGTGAAGAATGGTACATGGACAGCCAAAAGACTTGAAAAAGGCTATTAAGGGTAGTCTATTATGGAATAACTCATATGGACTTTTCCCTTGTGATTGAACAACCTGAACCCTATTTAGAACATAACAGACTGTATTAACTGCTTCTGCCCAAAAGGTCATTGGCAGTTTTGAATCAGCTAGCATGGTTCTAGCAGCCTCAATTAATGTTCTATTCTTTCTTTCAGCTACACCATTTTGCTGTGGTGTTCTTGGTGCACTATATTGCCTAGCAATACCTTTGGACTCACAAAAACTGTTTAGGATATGGTTTTTAAACTCAGTTCCATTGTCTGATCTTATCACCTTAACTTTTGAGTTGGATTGGTTTTCTATCTTAAGAATAAATGACTTAACCAGCTCAGCAGTTTCATCTTTAGACCTAAGAAAGTAAACCCAAGTAAATCTGGTGAAATCATCAACAATGACTAAACAGTAAGCTCTTTTATTCAAACTCAAAACAGATGTAGGACCAAATAGATCCATATGAATCAGATGAAGAGCAGATGAGATTGAATTTACTTCTTAGGCCTTATGAGAAGTTTTGTGTTGCTTGCCTTTAAGACATACTACACAATGATCATCACATATGAACTCCTTTTGTGGTAAACGTCTTACCAAGTTCTTTTTGACTAAAACATTCATGGATTTGAAGTTCATGTGACACATCCTTCTGTGCCAAAGAGCAGACTCATTGGATGATGCTTTGGATATCAAACAGCTTAAAGTACTTGATTTGAATAAAATTCTGTGTCCAAACAGTATACATTGTCCTTTCTTGGTGTTCTTAGTAAAATAAGATTTTCAGGAATTGTAAAATCTTTTGAAAGGACAATGCATTCAGAATCTGTAAACAGAACAATATTTTGTTTGTCACAGATTTGAGACACACTCAATAAGTTATACTTAAGATGTTCAACATACAAAACATCATTGAAAATCATGTTGCCTGCATTAACAGTACCTTTACCTGTAACCTTACCTCCATTGGAGTTTCCTCCAAATGCAACAAACCCTCCTTCAAAGCCTTTGAAATTTGACAAGCACTCAGAATTGCCTGTCATGTGCCTAGAGCATCCACTGTCCAAATGCCATCTTGTTTTATGTTGTGATCTGTGGTTGCTCTGCACAAATAAAAGCTTAGTTAGTAGTGGAGTAAACCCAAACCAAGTTGGTTTTGGGTTGTCCTTGTGCATTGACATAACTAAATACTGTTTTTGACTTCTTATACTTAGTGAGATCCATTGATGGATTCTGTGGGGAGTATTTAGTTAGTACATGAGGTATCCAGGTATTTTGTCCATCCTTTGCTTTAACAGTCTCAGATGATCCGTTACCAGTTCCAGTTTTATGCTTAGCAGTTTGAACTGTGTTTCTAGTGCTAACAGCTTCAGAATTTGCACTAACAGTTTCAACACTAGGCTTAGCAGTTTGGACATTTGTATTAACAGTTTGATCTGAGGATTTGTCTTTAACACACCATATTTGTTTAAAACTTGATTTAGGCTTTGCCAATACTTGTTTTTGGTGTGTGGACTGTTTTTTATTAACTTTTGAGAACCTGTGATCAACTGTTTTCTTTGGAACTGATGCTGTAGGAAGTTTGGCCTTTGAATTTTTTGAATTTTTTGAATTTGTCTTTTTATGAATCACAGTCTGTTTTGTAACAGATGGTTTATAAAAGCAATCCCTGGCCAAGTGATTTTTTCTGCCACAATGGAAGCATTTTTTGACTGTTTGGATTGGAGAACCAGTTTTATTGGATAATATCTGGTTCTTGTTTCTTTGATTTCCCCTTACCTGCTGTTGTTTGGATAACTTTTGGACACCATGCTTTTGGCATGTGCAGATTGGAACATTTTGACCCATTGTATTACCTTTTGAGGAAGATGCAGTGTTACAGTTAGAAGGTACAGAAACCTGTGGAGCAGCATTGCATACACTCATCTTCACCTTCCCTTTCTTATTGGGGATTTGGATTTCTATAGGTGCACTCATTGTTTTGTGTTCTCTTTTAACTTCTGTGCACTCAATTTCTCTATTTTGAATCAGATCTTCTTTAGATTCAGGACTGTTTTCAAGGACAGGATCTACAGTGGTCATAGACTCATCTAATGGTTCATTAACAAGCTTATCAGCAACTTCACTCCTTGGAAGAATGTATTTGTTGTTGTATGGAGGTGGAGTGGCTCTGTATCCTATACCTTCTTTGGGATTGAGCTGAGATTTTACCCTATCTTTAAATTAGACTTCCATTAGGTGTTCCAGCTTTTGATTTGCTAATTTGAAATTTCCTAGATCTATATTGACAGATTCTAGTTTTTTATTAGCCTCTAACACCTTTTGTTCAGTCTAATCTAATTTTTTATTTAGGGATTCTATTTTCTTATTCAGCTCCTTTTTCTCCCACTCATGATATGTTCTATCATGTCCCATTTGAATCTCATTATCCTTATAGTCATTGATCTATTTTTCAAGATCTTCTATGGCCTGCATGTATTCATATCTCCTTTCTTCCATCTTAGCTAGAGTTTTACACATGCTCTCATTATGATCTCTGTATTTTTTAACCATATTTTTGCATGTTTGAGAGCAGAGTTTAGAATTTACCTCAGATGGTAGTTCAGTGGAGGTGACATTTGATGTTTCTGCCATTAGAGCTTGATTTTGAAACTCTTCCTCTGTCTGATCACTCAAGTCAAACACATTGTCTTCTTGAGAGACAAGTGCTTGTGATGATAAAGCCTAATTAGTCTGCTGAGGTCTTGGTGGCTGTTGACCTTGAGATCTTCATTCTCTGGCAAAGTGGCCAAGCTTGTGACATTTAAAACACTCAACTTTTGACTTATCAAAAGCTGGTTTGCCTTCTGCTCTGGCTTGAAAGTTGGATCTGCCAGTTCTTTTCAGAAACCTTTTGGCCCTCATGGTCAGCATTGCATGTTGCCATTTCAGATCCATCTCTTCTAGGTCATCTGGATGAATCTGTTCTAGATCTTCAGCATTTAGAGCAAACAGTCCATCATTGGCAACAAAAGCTTCAAAGTGAGCTTCAGTAGAGTTACCATCACCACCTGAAAAGGAATCACTGCAATTAGATTTTTCAGATGACAGTAGAGCAGTGTTGTGATTATAAGAAAAAGATTTCTTTTTAGTGTCAATCTCAGTTTCAAACACTCTCAGACTGTTGTACAGATCATCTAGTTCTATTTCATCAAGAGTGTCTTTTGTTCTCCATTGAGCAGCATAGACTGTCCACTTTTCACCAAGAGATCTAAGGAATTTTCTGTTGACTTCATCTTGATCCAGGCTGACATTTGCACTCTCCAATTCACTAATCAGTTTGTTAAACCTGTCAAAGATTTGAGTAAGGTTTTCAATCTTGCCACCAGAAAAGTTCTCATACTGCTGTTTCAAGAGATCCTTTTGATTTCTCTTGGTACTGGCATTCCCAGCAAATCTTTTCTCTAAAGCAATCCAAAGAGAATGAGTAGTATAAAACTTTTTAAACCGATGTTGATAAGCATTAGGAATGGCTATTTGTAGAAGCGTAAGAGCTTTCACTTCATTCATTCTAGCCTTCCTTTCCAGTTCAGTTTTTGGAGGAGTTTTGAGAGGTTTGCCATCAGCATCAAGTTCAGGATCAACTGTAGGAGGAAATTCAACAGCTTCCCATATGGCATAATCAATGAATTGAATATGCTGTTGAATCCTGAGTTTCCACATCTCAAACTCAGTGGGCTTGAGCATAGGCACTTTGAGTCCTTGCCCAGATCCACTACTGCTATTATCAAATTCCATTGCAGAAAATTAAAAATGTTAAAAGAAAGCTTTTGACTTTGAAAACAAATAAAACCCTGTGGCTCTGATACCACTTGTCAGGATCAGAATGTTACTACTTAAGATTAACTTGTTTGAATTAATTAGAGTATAAACCAATAATCTTGTACTAAATCAAAGTCCAATTAAGAACTTTGCGGAATAACACTTAATTGTTTTAAGAAAAACTTTCAGAATCAATAACAAATAAATATATTTGACTAAACAAAATTGCCTGTATTGCTGAACTCAATGATTACAATCACCTCTAATCTGTTTGATTAGACGAAGAACACAAATTGTTTTTAGGGTTTTACAACCTTAGAGGCTTATGAAAACTTAAACAAAAAGCAATTACAAACTTGAACGTGCAGAAACTTGTTACAATAGAAAAACCTATTCTATGTATTTATAATGCTTTCTGATTTGTTTCCTTGAAGGACTCTGACTTCTCTGATAGTAGATATGCTGGAATCTTCATGTAAATATCTCTTCCTGAATATCAGCACTTTCTGTTTATGAAACTGTTGAGCAGCTTGAATCACTGAGCAGCTTGAACAGAGCAGCTTGAATGAATTTACTCTGGCAGCTTGAACTTTTATACTAGCAGCTCGAACTTCTTCAACTAACAGCATGAACTTTGTACTTACACTGAAAATCTACTAACAGTTTGAGAAATCTAACTAACAGCTTGAACTACTTAGAATATTTCCCAACACACTTATTAACAGTCTTCTTGGGTATCCATTTTTGTAAAGTTCTTTTTGGAACTGTTTTTGAAATTTGTTTCTTTGGATCCCTTTTCTGTTTAAAATTGGGAACCTTGTTCTTTGCTACCCATACAAACATATCAGAATTATACAAAGATTTAACATTCAATGCATGGCATTTAGCAGTATTAAACGATAACAGTTTAGCACGAGAGTGTTTTGAGCAGTGTTTAACAGTAGATTTATGTACATTAAGTATCGTGTATTGGATTCAGCTAATTTTGAATACTGTAATGTTTATGGTTTGGTTGTATTCATTCTGGGTGACATGTATGTTGTATTAAGATAAGGCATCATAAATGTTATTTTAATTGTTATGAAGAATTAGAGAATTATTGTACGAGTGTCTTTGAGGTATTTGTATGCTAAATTCGCGAGTTCTTATGACTGGAAATCGATAGGGAGATTAAAATATCCCTGGACAGATACAAAGGACCTGCACATCGCCTCGATTGAGGTCGTGATGCCTTGAGTGCAGCTGCGATCGGTTGAGGCTGTTCGAGGTCGAGCTTGGGCAAGAGTTCATGTGATCGAGCCATGATGGGACCACGATCGTGAGGAAGAGCATGACCGCACTGGGTCTAGAGCGACCATGATCAGCCCTGTGTGGGCCAAATTGGGATTTGGGCCTTAGGGCTTATTTGAGTTATACTTTGGGGTTTTATCAGTTGTACTATTGATTATCAAGTATTCAGAGTTTATATGTTAAACTAAGACTAATCTGTGAAGATCCATTGCGTGTACAGGGACTAGTGAACGTGGAACCAGGTTAAGATTGTGAGTGTCGGGATTGGTTAGAGTTTGTAACTTTGATTCACGTGAGTGCACGAGTCCTTTTTAAAGTGTGGGCTCCTCTTTCGCGTCAGTGTATGTTTATATGTTATACGCGAATTTATTATGGACAATGTGAGGTGCACTCAAGTATGATCTTACCTTTCTTTATTGTTCTGTTATACATGTGTATGTACATTGAGTAGTGAAATAAGATCCATTATAGAATTGATCGCGATGAGTTATCAGTCGGGCTGAGTAGCCCTATTTGACCCCTATGTAGGTTACCATATATCCATATGGTTGTGATTATTGTCAACTCACTCCTGAGCTTTATTATTCATGTTAGACTCCACGGGTGTGGCTTAGCAGTAGGGGGAGGGGTCTCCCCGGTTGAGATGTGTATCTCAGTGTGGTATTGGAAATCAAGTTCCTCTGGGAAGGTGTTAGCGAGGCATGGGTTACGCCAAAGATTGTTTAGTTACTATGATTTCCATTCATTTTGTGCTTATGTGTTGATTACACATTGTAATCCTTGTATACTCACAAGTTGTGAAAGTGTACGTATTTGAGTTTGAATGTGTATATCAGGGGGACAGAAGATAGGGCGAGTAGCTCGGTAGAAAAAGTAGGCGTTCTGAGATCACAGTAGTGGGCTCTCACATTATTTTGATTGTATGTTGACATTACCGTTTTTGGGTACACTCATGTATCTTTATTTTGACTCCAAACAGTTGGGTTTTAGCTAGACAGTGTTTTTTATATTCTGTTAAAAGTATTCATTGCCACCTGTGTATTGTAAATGACGTGTTATTTAGCCAGGTTGTACGGTGTTACATCATGGTATCAGAGCTTATGGTTTGAAGTGTTGAGTATCACTAGTGGATGCTTGAGCTTAAGCCGTGTTCCGATCCTATGGAACTAATATGGGAATATGTAATAGTGGATTTAACAATCCTAGCTTATTGTATGACAGTAGGTGATATGTGTTCTTGATTACTTGTGCAGGTTATCATGGATAAAGAAGGGAAAGGTTCTGGGGCATAGAAACCAGCGCACGATGAGTACATCTGTAAGTCTGAACTGTTAGATATTCTGGCACAATTCTTTGGTGCCCAAGGTATGGGCTAGGGCACAAGATAGGGTATAGGGGTGGGGCTTCTTAATGGTGGAAGTCCATAGAGTCCTCGATGTCAGCTTCATGGGCCTATGCTACTTTTTTGAAAATTGATTTACGATCTCGATAGCATGTGCTGAAGATCAGGGAATAGGATGTGCCAAAGACAGCCTTCAACACGCGCTATGGACACTATGAGTTCTTAGTCACGCCATTCGGATTGACTAACACACTAGTAACCTTTATGAACCTGATGAACAGGGTGTGTAGAGCTATGTTGAATCGATTTGTGATTGTGTTCATAAATGACATATTGATTTACTTGAGGAGTGCTGAGGAACACGAGCAACACCTGCAGGAGGTCCTGATTGTGCTGTAGAGAGAGAGAGAGGGGGGGGGGGGGAGAGAGAGACTTTATGTGAAGTTTTCCAAGTGTGAATTCTGGCTATGAGAAGTGCAGATCTTGGGCCATGTCGTGGGCAACGAGGGTATAAAATTGGATCCAGTGAAAATTGAGGCTATGATGACTTGGGAGCTGCGTAGGACCTTCATTTTTATGTATAATTTTTTTGCGGATTGTCATGCTGTTGACGAGACTAACACGGCAGGCAGTACTAATTGAATGGTATGAGGAGCAAGAGGCTACTTTTATTGAGTTAAAGGCACATTTATGTCAGGCTCCAGTGTTGGCATTACCAGAGGGTACATATGATTTTGTAGTATATTATGATGCTCCGGGTACCGGGCTGTGATGTGTATTGATGCACCAGCTCTAGGTGATTGCCTAATGCAACTGAAGACTTATGAGGAGAATCATACAGTGTACGATCCGAGTTGGATGCCATCTTATTTGCGTTAAATATATGGCGACATTACTTGTATGGGTCTCGGTTTATTGTATACACCAATCATAAAAGTCATTAATATTTGTTTAAACAGAAGGAGTTGAATACACAACAACGGCGTAGCTTAGAGCTTCTTGAAGATTATGATTGTGAAATACAATATAACCCAGGGAAGGCGAACGTTGTAGCTGACGCCTTGAGCCGTAAGGCGTGTGACCAGAAATCACCTCGCGAGCCGCAGGACTTGGGATCACTTCTACCCTAATCAAGAGCCTGAGATTAACACAACAAGAGGGTCTGCGAGAAAAAAAATGTGAAAAGAGAGAGATTGGTGGGGCACTTAGAGACACTAGTTAAAGTTGACAGGGGACTGGTTACCTTGAGAGACAAGGTCAAGGTTTCCAAAGTTGGGAATCTGCGGCAGTTGATCCTCGATGAGTCACACAAATTGAGACTCTCTATTCATCCAGGGAGTACTAAGACATACGAAGATCTCCAAGAGTTTTATTGGTGGTCTGGATGAAAAGAGACATGGGCTAATACGTTAAAGAGTATATGACTTGTTTGAGAGTTAAAAGTGAACATCAGAAGCCGCACGACCGCCTACAACCGCTAAAGGCCCCGAATGGAAGTTACACCATATCATGATGGATTTTATCGTTAGACTTTCACACACGGTTCAAGGGAACGAAATGATCAGGGTCATTGTTGATAGACTGACGAAGAGTACTCATTGCCTAGTTGTTCGGGGTACGATCACGATGGATCAGCTAGCGTGGATGTATATTAATGAGATTGTGACGAGACATGTATTACTTCTAATTGCGACACTTGTTCCACTTCGCGGTTCTGGCAGAGTTTTCAGAGAGAGCTACATACACAAGTACAGCTGAGCATAACTTATAGGCTGCAGACCGAGCGCACAAATCTGACACTTGAAGATATGTTGCGAGCATGTGATATCAATTTTGTTGGTAGTTGGGATGTGCATCTCCCGTTAGTTGAATTTGCGTATAATAACTTCCACGTCATCATTAAAATGACTCCATTTGAGGTGTTACACATCAGTAAGTGCCTAACGTCATTGTGTTAGGGCGAGGTCGGGGAGCGACCAATCAGTGGGTCTGAGCTACTTTAGTAGACTAGTGATAATGTAGCTATGATTCTAGAGCATATGCGCGTTGCTCAGAGCCATTAGAAATGTTATGCGGACCACCACACCTTAGAGCTTGAGTTTAACGTGGGAGATCAAGTGTTACTTAAAGTGTGTCTGTAAAAGGGGGTGATCAGATTTAGACACCAGGGTAACTTGAGTCGGAGATACATTGGGCTCCGAGATAAGGCTACAGGCTGAGATTGCCTCTAGAGTTGGCCGGTGTGCACGACACATTTCATTTGAGGCACTTGAAAAAGTGCTTAGCTAAAGACAATCAATGTGTGCCATTATTAGAGATATCAGTGGATGATCAGTTGTGATACGCTAAGCAGCCTGAGATGATTACATGTTGTAAAGTGAAAAATTTGCGCAATAAGGAGATATCATTGGTACTCATTCAGTGGAGACATCGTAAGATGAGGAGCTCCTATCTTCACCTATTCTAGAGTTATATTTAGATTCGGGGATGGAATCTTTGTAAGGGGGATGATTTGTAACAACCCGACTACCGTGTGGGTACATGGAATTATCTTATTGACTGATTTTAAATATTGATTATTGCATTAGGTTAATCACGTCCCGATTAGTGGATTGTACATGTCAGATTTGATATTACATGGCTCGGATACTAATTTTAGTGGATTACTTAAATTATGAATTCACGAGATTGAATAGGATTTAACGATATGTCGTTATAATTGTGAAATGTGATAACGAGATCGGGTATCGGTGACAAACCCATCATATAACGAATTCGTATATGTGACACATCTAAACATGTTTTGTCTTCCTACTTCCTTTCAAAGAAAGTAACTGAAGTGTGTGTGCATGTGATCTGTTGAAACAGAGAAGAAGCCATATCCATTGAATTGAAGTATTGGAATTCATTTCCTCTGTGTTCTTTAAGGTTCAAGTGTACTAGAGGTATTTTAATGCTAAATTCGTAAGTTCTTATGGCTGGAAATCGATCTGGAGATTAAAATATCCCCAGGCAAAAGCTGGATAGAAATAGAGGACTTGCACCTGGCCTCAATTGTAGTCGCGATGCCTTGAGCATGGACGTGATGGGTTGAGGTGGTGTGAGGTCAAGCTCGGGTTGATATGCACGTGCTGCGGTGAGAACATGCCCTGTTCGGGCCAGATTGAGCTTTGACTCCAGGGGCCTATTTGGGATATAGTTTTGGGAGTTTATCTGTTGTATTATTTTTTATCGAGTATTTAAGGTTATTATGTTGAGTTGAGATTAATCTGTGAAGATCTTCTGTGTGTACAAGGACGAGTGAATGTGAAACCGGGCTAGGATTGTGAGTGTCGGGATTGGTTAGAGTTGGTTACTGTGATCCAGGTGAGTGCACGAGTCCTTTTTAAAGTGTCGGCTTCCTCTTTCGAGTCAGTGTATGTTTATATGTTATAGGTGAGATATTATGGGAACTGCTAACTGCCACTCGGGTATCATCTTTCCTTTCTTTTATTATTATGCTATACATGTGTATGTGTATTGAGTTGAAAAAAAAGATACGTAAGTTGATCATGATGAGCTAGCACGTGAATTAAGTACCCCTATTTGACCATGTGTAGGTTACAATATATACATATGGTTTTGATTATTGTCACTTCGCTCCTGAGCTTTTTATTCATGTTAGACTCCACGGGTGTGGCTTAGCAGCATGGGGGAGGGGTATCCCAAGTTGAGATGTGTATCTTAGTGTGGTATTAGATCTCAAGTTCCTCAGGGAAGAGGTTAGTGAGGCATGAGTGTAACAACCGGCACAAAATCAGGTTAGCATTCATAGCTAAATCAATGATCATTAGTAATTAATCAAAGTGATTAACAAATTTCATAAGGAAATTCATTTCAATTAAAAACAATTTCATCGGTGAGATGAAACGGCAAAGTAATTAATCCGATCGATTTACAATATGATGGATTAATTCAACTAAGTGCAAAAATAAATTAAGATTAGTAATACTAATCATGCGTCAACTAACTTACATAACCTTAATTATGCAAGACAAAAACAATTACACAAAACTAGTGTATTTCACAAGTATTTATAAAATTACATAAAAAGGAAAATACACAAGAAATACATTGAAATACTTTTATACATGAAATAAAAACAAAAATCCACCATCTTTTAGGCCTCATGGCCGGCCACAACACAAGGGGAACACAATTTTGTGTCCCCTTTGACTTTCATTATAAATATTGAAAAGAAATCAACACTTTTTCTACTTTTCCAACATGTTGGTAAAGTATTAAACATCACTTTTTCCTTTCATCATTTGCAAGACTTCCTTCATCTCTATAAATAGAGATCATTTCTTCATTCATTCCAGACTTGCAACTAGCAAAAGCTCCTCTCTTCTCCCCTTGATAAATCCGGCCACCATATGCACACACACACACAACACTTCAAAATGTTTAGTGTTCTTCATGTTTTTCAAGAATTCTTGGTGCAACAAAGTTCAAGACCATTTATTCTACTCATTTGAATTCTTTTATCTCCTCAAAGTAAGTAAAAACTACCTTATGTCAGGATCTAAACTTAATTAACCAAGACTAACTGATTTGAATTTATCAGAGTATAAATCAATAATCTTGCTTTGAATCAAAGTTTAATTAAGAAGTTTGCGGAATAACACTTAATTATTTTAACAAAAGCTTTCAGAACCAATAGCAAATAAACAAAAGTAATAATCAAAATTGCTTGTATTGCTGACTTCAATGATTACAATCACCTCTAATCTGTTTGATTAGACGAAGAACACCAACTGTTCTTAGGGTTTTACAACCTTAGAGGCTTATGAAAACTCAAACAAAAAGCAATTACAATCTTGAATAAGCAGAAAACTCCTATATAATAGAAAGACCTATTCTATGTATTTATATTGCTTCTTGATTTGTTTCCTTGAAGGACTCTGACTTCTCTGATAGTAGATATGCTGGAATCTTCGTGTAGATATCTTTTCCTAAATATCAGCACTTTCTGTTTGTAAATCTGTTGAGCCGCATGAATCACTTGACAGCTTGAACAGAGCAGCTTGAGTTGATTTACTCTGGCAGCTTGAACTTTTACACTAACAGCTCGAGATTCTTCAACTAACAGCATGAACTTTGTATTTACATAGAAATTCTACTAACAGTATGAGAAGTCTAACTAACAGCTTGAACTACTTAGACTATTTCCCAACAATCTCCCCCTAACTTAAATTCTTTATACAAGACTTTAAGTTCTATACAAACAAGGAAATAAACAAGTAAACTGTTATTTACAAACCAAGGCTTTCAAAAACTTACAACTGTGCAAGTTTCTGATTTACAGCCTTCAAAAATTCTTTCTTCATATCTTCTCTATCACAATGTATCTTCACAGATCTCATCTAAAGTAACAGAGCTTTTGGTAGATTATAGAATTCAAAATTGAAGAACATACCAGATCGATCTGAAAATTTTATTCTGTAAGTCTTTGATTTGACAAACAGATCAACGTGCTTGATCTTCATTCCCTTTGCATTTGCATCCTCTATATCTTTCCTTATAGACTCAGGATCAACTATGCTCTTTAGATCTTTGATAGCTTGCTTGACTTGTGGTAGAGCAGATCTTACTTGTGTTACAGACCCACCAACATTGTGCATTGTTGTGAGCTCATCTCTGGTCATCCTTTGAGCCATATGCATGATGCTGTTATACTCTTCTTCTGTACCAGATTCCCTTCTCACTACAAACTGAAATCTTAATTCAATGTTGTCCATTGACTTAGCATACCAATAATTAATGGGAGGCTTTGTAAAGTCATGTTGGTCTATCAATTTCTCTATCTCCATCACCTTTTGCAGTTGATGCTCAAACAACACCTTTTTAACTTGATCCAGCTTTGCTTGTGACATTGATTCTGATTCAGGAATAGAAGCAGCATCTTGATCAGAAGGAACAGGGGCACTTGCAGCAGTTTGAACATCACTTGTACCAGTTTGAACTGGTTCTTGGGATCTTTAGACTTCTTGGGAGACTTTGGCTTTCTTTCTTTTGTCCATTTCTTTGTCATGGATATCTTGCAGCCTTTCTGTGCTCATGGACTGAGCCATTATCTTTGGGATACCTGCTGCAAAGGCAAAATTAATTAGAAATCTTCTATGCTCAGCCTTAGAATGCCATGTTGGCATCTTCCTCTTCTTTTCCCCTTGCTTGACTACAAACCCTCTCAGGTAATCACCTAAGGTTTCATCATCTTCCATTGGGGGCTGGGTTTGCTGGTCTAACTCTTGATCTTGTTCTTCTGCTAATTTTCTGGCAATTTCAGCATCAAAGGCAATCTGGGCTTCTCTGGAAGAAAATTTGTGCTTTGGAGACTCGATAAGAATACCCTTGCCCTTATCTTTTGTAGCAGAAGATGTTGCTTGGACTGAACTGCTAGGAGCCTGAGTTGTTTCTATTATGACAACTCCAGTTGGTCTTGAAGAAGCAGCTTGAGTTTCTACGCTAACAGCTTGAGAAGCTGTTGGGACTGTTAGCCTAGATGGTTGAACTGTTGGGGCTGCTTGGACTGATTCTGTTGGAGCTGCTTGGACTGCTTTTGGTAACTCCTGATTCTCCCCCTTTTTGGAAGCATTGGTTTGGTCAGGAGGACCTACAACCTTTGCCACTTAGGTTTGAATCAATCGCTCTAATTGCATGATCTTATTTCCACAGAGGGTAAACCCTTTATGGAGATAATCCATTCTATGATTTTGAGCCGCTTCAGCTTGCTTGAGTGCAATGATTTGTGCTCCCTGTGAAGCAATGATGGACTTTTGGTATTCCAACATAGCTACAACAGGTTTCAGCTTAGGATCCATTAATAACATAAGTTGTAGACTAGCCTCAAGATCAGCAAACATATGTGGTGCTTGTGATCTATCACTGGCATGAATACTAGAAGCAGAAACATCTGGGCCCCTCTGTTCTTGGTTCTGGGGACTTCCAACTGGTTTTTGCACACTTGCTGTTGCCATGGGCGTGGTCTTAATGATGTTGGCACTGTCCTGTGCCTCTTGTGCAGAGACAGCAGTAGTGTCAGCCACAGAACCCATATGGACTATCTCTGGTGAGATGTCCACCTCCTGAGTGAGGATGGGAGTGTCCTCAATTTGTTCCCTTTGGATATTCTGTGCAGAAGTGTCCTCCTGCACAGGGTTATTTGGCTCTTGTCTGAGGGCTGAGGAGGAAGGAGCTCCTGGACCTCTTTTTCTTTTATATAGATATTTAAGTGGGGATATTGGTTGATCAATAAGAGCAGAAGGCATTTGTGTATCATGAGGAGGGGGTTGGGGTCCTGGGGGTGAAGCAGTAATGATAGGCTGAGCCTGCTCAGGACCCTCTCCTCTGTTTCTTGGAATGATGTTCATCATTGCAGAAGGCAATGGAACATCGACACTCAAAAAATTGGCACTTGGCTTTAAAAGCCTTTTATTAGAAGATAGTGAGTGCCTGTGGGAAACATGTATCCTCTTATGTATATTAAAATTGGTGCAAGTTTTTGCAATTATCTCTGCCAAAAATCGAGGATACATCAAAAATTTCCCATTCTTTAGGGAATGATGTCTTAACATCCCCTGAAAAAAAAAATATTTGAAAAATTGAACTGTTGGCCTGTTGAAAAGCACACTAAGGCAGTGGCAATATTTGAGGAAAATTCTGACCAACCAGTTCTTTTAGGGCTTATACACTGCTGAATAATATGCACAAGATATTTCCATTTAGGTGAAAAGTGTGCTTTAAAGAAAGTAAAGGAATCAGCAGGACCCCTATATCCCATATTATGAAGACCAGTATGTAATGCATTAAGGGATAGGTCTGTTATACCTGAGGCATCTTGAAGATGCAGATGATGTCGAATGGATTCCTCAGTTACTGTGATGGAAGTGCCATCAATTTTGGATATCAGAGAAGGAACTCCATTGATGGTTTGTACAGAAGCACGGTTCCAGAACTGCTCAATATGAGATATGTATATGGTAGGATTGATATTGAGGGCATGATGGATATGGGAGTGTCTAAGAAAATCCATCATGTCATGGAACGGTTGAAGTTCAGAGTGCTTCAGAGAGTAGGGTAGGCAGTTGTGTTCTTTGACAAACTCCATGGAAGATTAAATGGAGGTTTTAGGGTTTTAAAGAAGAGTGTGTGAATCGTTCAGAGAGAAAAGAAGGCCGTTGTATGAGATTATGTAACTGGTAGTTACAACTGAACGAAACTGGGAACTTTAAAGGTTTTGAAAAAGGTTGGGTCCCGCGCACACATTTAAGAAATTACAAAATTACCCTGCACACTTTGACAGATCAAGTGGATTAACTAACAGTCCGAGAAAATGAACTAGCAGCTTGAGAAAATACTCAAGCTGTTAGTTGAAACTTAGGCATCTTTTAATGAAACAGTGACTCCCCCTTAAATAAGCATATGAATTAGATAATAATGAAAACTGTTAGGCACAAAAAGGCCTCAGTCAAACCTGTTCTACATCTGAGGGGGAGATTTATAATCAAACCTGTTGATACATTTGAAGGTTGAATTTAAGGCCTGTTATATGTCTTATTGAAACCTGAAAATGATTTGCAATATCAATCTAAAGCTGTTCTATATGTTGCATGTGTTGCAACTTAGACAGTTTGTCCAAGCTGCTCTGTCTGCTGAACAGGCTGGACATAAACTGTCTACGCTGCTCTACACTGTTGAGCAGCTTGGGCATTTTTAAAGTGTTCTGTTCTTTGTGAACAGAACATGTTCTTTGTGAACAGGCTAAACACTTTATGGAATATGTTTCCAAGTCATCATGTATTGTTTTTGACTACAAGATCAGTTTACAAAGTCGAAGACAAAGTGGAAAACAGAAATGCTCAGCCTGCCCAAGCTGTTCTGTAACATGAAGACAAAAGGTTATTTGAAAAAGGGTGACAGACCTTTTTCTTATATCAAAATAGGCCTTTACAAGGAAGAAAGACGCAAAGTTGACATTCCTAAATTAGTTAAAGGCAATGCAACAGTAGACAAAGTAAAAAAGACAAAAGTTCTGCACATGTGAAGACAAGTCTGCTTTTCAGAAAAGTGCAGAAAAGGTTATGTTGTCTTTTCAACAAGACTTCTCCTTTTTCATTCCGTCCAATGAAGATGTTTCTCTTAGATCCTCTAAGTGAGTATAAAAGGAAGCTTCTAAGGTCAGAAAGAAGTGTGAAGAAAGCTAAGTGCTGAAACCCAAGAGTGAACGTGCAAGTGTGATTTTCATGCATGCAAACCTTCTGTGTAAACCAGCATCTGTGTGTATAAGTTGTTTTACATAAGCCGTTCCTTTAAGTCTTGTAAACACAGTGAGTGCTTCTTAGTGAGTGTATTCATTGTATACTAGTTTGAGTCTGTCTTAGACTAGTAAGCATACTGTTGTATCTGTCATCTCAGCTTGAACTATTCCGCATTCAAGCTTGTTTGTAATTAACAAATTGTTGATAATACATACAAACATTGAGAAAAGATTGTCTAGTTTTTAAATTGCTGTATTCACCCCCCTCTACAGCTTATAACTATATACTTTGGGAACCTCTCGGGACCTACAACTGGTATCAGAGCAGTTTAGAGTGTGTGTCATTCTAGATCTCTCATTCTCCCAAGTTTCCATGGACAACAGTGCTGCAAATTCTTCTTACTATGACAATGGATCTATGGGCAAACCTCCCAAATTTAATCATCAAAACTTCTCTGGTTGGAAGTGAGAATGAGTGCTCTATTTGAGAGAATCTGGATGTACACTGCCAGAGATAGTGATGGAGGGTCCCTATGTGCCAACCTCTGTTACTACCATAACTCCAGCGGTTGAAGGAGCTGCTCCTGAAATCAGGACCTTTGAGAAAGCTAAAGCTCAATGGTCTGATGAAGACAAGAGACTGGTGGTTCTGGATGCAAAGGCCGAAAACAATCTGGTCATTTCTCTTCCTGATGATGTGTTCAAACAGGTTGAGAAAATGAAGACAGCAAAAGAAATGTGGGATACTTTGTGTACTGTCTATGATGGACCCACAATCACACTGGACAACAGGATCAACAATCTTGTTAGACAGTATGAACTTTTCTTTGCTAAACCAAAGGAGACTCTCACTGAACCTACACCAGGTTTACTGCTTTAGTGAATGATCTCAAAGCTGTTGGGATCACCAAGGACAGTCTTACCCTGGTGAATAAATTTCTGGACATTTTACCTGAAGAGTGGAACTACTTTTCAACAATCCTAAGGAACTCAGGTACTATCAGAAGTATGGATCTGGTCAATCTATATGGATCCTTACTGAATGATGAACAGTCAAGGCAACAAAAGAGAAATGCCTTGGAAATGTCCAAAAGAGGTGCAGCCTTTGTGGCTAATGTGAGACAGCCTGTAAATCAGGTGAGTGATGTGTTCATTCAAACTGATCAACAGGATGATGAAAAGGAGGAGGTGTCAGACGAAGAAGATGCTGCAGATCTTGCTGAACAAGATGATGAGCAAATGATAGCCATGCTTGTCAAAAGGTTCAACAAGAAAAGGTTTGGAAGAAACATGCTACAAGGAAGCTCAGGTGCTGGGAAAAAGAAGGCATTTGACAAATCCAAAGCTGAGTGCTTCAAATGTGGCAAAACTGGTCACATAGCTGCCGACTGTGTGTCAAAAGCTGTTTGTCAGTCATCCAAACCCAACAAGACTAACAAGGATGATGGTTATAGGGTTAAGTACCTTATGGCCATGGCTAAGCTGAGGAAGTTGGAAAACTCAGTGTCTTCCAATCGCCAAAAGGGACTTATGGCAGAGACATGTGACTGGGAGGAATCTGATTCATCATCTGATGAAGAAGATAATCAATGTCTGATGGCCAACACTGATGTCCCATCAACAAGCAGCTTCAAACAAGATATGGCTGAAGCTGAAGCCTTCAGCAGCTTAGAGAACTGGAATCCTACTATGATGTATAAGGTACAAAATTTTATGGCTTACAGTTCTGAAGAAAAAGTTAAAATGTTTGAATATATCCTTGTTGATCTCAAAGCTGCTGTTGAGAAGCATGATGCTTTACTATCTGAAATCTCTAAGCTTAAAGCTGATCTTAAAACTAAATCCAGTAAACTGGACAGTTTCCATAAGTTGGAAACTGAGCTTGATGAGTTAAAACACATCAATTCTATTTTACTGGAAGAAAAGAGAGAAACAGATATAAAGCATGCTAAGCTTCAAAAGATAGTTGACTCTTGGTGCCAATCTGCACAAAAAGTCAGCCATTGTATAAGTCAACAGATTCCTGCACAAATCCAAGCCTATCTTGGAGGGGATCTTGACACAGCAGCTTCCATTGTTGAGATAAGTAATCTGAAAGAAGATTTATCCACTCTTGGTGAACTTACCCGCTAACAGCTAAAAGCACTACCGAGATCCACACTCCTCAATCAAATTACTAAAGACCTGATAGCAAAGTACATTGTCTATTTATCGATATTCTTAATTCTATAAATTAATATCATAATTCAACTTTAGTAATACCACCAATAATTATAAAGTTTTTATCTGAAATTGCATAAGTAACTCACCAACTTACTTAAAACAACTAAATTATTTTACATAAAGAATATTTAATTTCACCCGTATAGATTGTATTTCAATTTAATGAAAGTTCAACCCTGATAATAATTTATTAAATTTAAACTAATTTATTAAATTAATTAAATGAGTCATCAAGTTACAAATCCCTTTCTACCTTATATAAACCCATAATATTCATAAAATCAAAATAAAAACTACACTTAAAATGAATTTGTATTGGCCTAGAAAATAAAACTAACTCAAACCCAAATTTAGTGATTTAAATTATAAAGACTCAAATTAAACTTACTAAAAAAATGAACCAAAAAGACAATTGCCTTCTCCAACATCTAAATAAGCCCAAAAAATAATAAAAATGATAGCCCAAGAAAATAAATTTGACCAAAAAAAAAAACATGAAGCCCAAAACCTTTGAACCCCAACTAAATCTTTTAACCTACTTGAATTTAAAAACAAATAAAATAAAATAAGAAATTTCAAATCAAGAAATGATAAGCATATATATATTAAATGAGAAATTTCAGTTTCTATATACATTTCAAATCTCATTTTCATCACTAAATCTACAAATAAACATAAATTACTAGAAATTTAAGGTTTGTAAATTTACGTCTAAAATTCCAAGGATGAAAATGAAGAATATGAGAATTATGATGAGTCAACAATGCATTGCTACTTGATTCCAGCCTTAATGTATTCTTTTGCCAAAAAGAAAAACAAAATTTCATGTGTGTATGTTGATTTGCAGTAAAGATGATGAGAATGGTGAAGAATGAGTGTGATGTAGGTTAGTTATAAGAATATGGGTACTCTCATTGTAAGTTTGTTACATATTATTATTATTATTATTATTATTTACTATTATTTTTTTTATCATCCTTTAAAGTTCATGTTTAATAATTGTCTTAGATTATGAAATCATCTCACAAACTTTAATATTTCAAATCTAATCTAAATTCAATTGCGACGTTCAAGATTAAGCACTAAATTATAAATATTATTTATCTCAAGATTTGCGGGTGTTACAGTAAACCTCTAAAAAATTATAATAAAAAAAATCATTTATGTTTAGAAATTATTTTTTTAAAGGTTTCATAAATAAGAAAATTTTCATCTATAATTATAAATACTGGTTCATACATTTATAATAAAAAACATATTTATGTTGATCAAACCACAAAGACCATTTATGTAATTGACTCTACTTTATTTTTAGCGTTAATGAACTTTAATAAATTATTAAAAAAAAATTACTTATCAGCCAACAGTTTAATTAAAGTTAAAATTATTAAAGAACTTGAATAAAAAAAAATTTCACGTTTAATTTGACTGAGTTAAAAAAAACTTCCAAATGGTCTAAGACAATTCAAATTGTTTTATTTAATGTGTCAATTATTTTATTGTTTTAATTTTTAGTCACACCAAAAAAGATTTAAAAATTTAGGTCCATATAACATTTTTGAGATAATAATTAACTTTAATCATCAAACTTTGGTTTGTCAAACCTTTACATAAAAATCAAAAAATATAAATTGGTTTTTAATCTTTTTCGTCTTTTAATTTGTCTTTTCATTTTAATCGGATTAAATCGACACCTTAAAAATTTAAATCATTTAGATTTATCACTTTACCATTATCACATTGCTTTGATACAAATGTGAAGGGATTATAAAATAAAATATTTGGCCGCTTTTATTTAAGAAGAAAGTCAAATATATTTGACCAACAAACATATTTTTATTATAAATTTATGAACCAACATAAATAATTATAGAGTCAAAATATTTTTATTTATATATGAAACCATTAGTAAATAGTTTCTACACATAAATGATTTTTTCGATTATAAATTTTGATTGGTTTACACTTTAATTATTGTAAATTAAAATTAATTAAGACTAAAAATATCTAAATCATTTATGAACCAACTTAAATAATTCTTTTTTTATAGTTTATTAAAGTTAAGTAACACTAAAAAATAATTTATATAATTAAGAATATAAAAGTGTTCAAAATTAATTGTAGAAATGGTCTTTATAGTTTGCATCAAAATAAGGGTAATTTGGTCATATTAGAAAAGTTAATAGATTGAGTGACCAAAATTACAAACAAACTATAAAAATAAGGACCGTCTCTGCAAAATTAAAAGTTCAGGTATCAAGTCCAAATTTTAGGACAAACCAGAACCATATTTGTAATTAACTCTAATTTATATTTAAAGGGTCTTTTCTAAATTTTTGTCTGGATCCTAACAATGACCGCTCCTCCCAACTTGTTACGACTAAATTAGTGTCTTAGTGAGAATGGGTGTTCTTGTCTTTATGTGTACGTGTGCAAAATGAAACAAACCACAAGTGACTGGAATTTCCGATGCTTTTATCCATTTTTCCATATGTATAAAATAAATTACACGTATACAAACACCTTTATCTACGGATTGTCGGTTCGTAAAACCAGATCTTGAATATATATACATGATACACACTCATAATAGGACCAAGGTAACATCTGTTTGCGTACGTACGCGTGTGCTTGTAATGGAGAGCATCAACCATAGAACAGTGAAAGTTAACGGGATAAACATGCACGTAGCAGAAAAGGGTCGTGGCCCTACTGTCCTTTTCCTACATGGGTACCCAGAGCTCTGGTACACATGGCGTCACCAGATCCTCGCCGTGGCCGATCATGGCTACCATGCTGTCGCACCCGACCTACGTGGTTACGGAGACACAGATGCACCACCATCTGCAACCAGCTATACGTGCCTTCATGTGGTCGGGGACTTGGTCGAGCTTATAGACTCGATGGGCGGTGACGCGGTGTATGTCGTGGCAAACGATTGGGGTGCAATTATGGGGTGGTACTTGTGTACCTTTAGGCCGGAGAAAGTGAAGGCGTTCGTGTGCATATCGGTTCCGTATTGTACAAGGGATCCGAAGATGAAACCCGTTGAAGCTTTAAAGACTTTATTTGGTGAAGAATACTATATTTGCAGATTCCAGGTCTCTTTCTCATCTCATATTTAGCTCAGATTGCGTTTGGCAGATAATATCGAATAGAAATGAAACCAAGACAAATTACAATATATAAATTCTTTATAAATTCTCAAGTTAGAACAATGTATAAGTTAAAATTCCATTCTATCATTTCTATAACAGTGATAGAGAATTAAGTATAAACTAAAATTATAGAACAAGAATTACAACCACCACATGATCAGGGGTGACTTTTAGGGTGTGCGAAAGGCTCGACCACACAGTGCGCCCAATTTCGTAGGGCCTCATGGTTTATAATAAAGATTTAAATTTAGACTAATAAAAATTTTCGGTATTTGACATGTATACAAATGGAATTCATGTCAAATACAATTTGATTTGTATTGTTTATTTTAATTTCTCACTAATCAGTTTTTTTGTTATATCACGAACTCGACTTTACCTATTAAAATTGAGTCTCAAAATTGCCAATTTACTATTTAAAATACTTAAAGGACTATGTTGTAATTACAAGCACAAGAGTCTCTAAATTTTTAAATTTTAATATATAATAGCAGTAAAGTACTTTTGTTTTTCTTTTCGGGGAAAAATAAAAAAATAAAAACGCTGTTAATTTCGTTACAAGGATTTCTGATATATAGTAATTTATTTTTCTAAGATCTATTATAAGAAACTGTATTTTACGAGTCCTAAGTACTGCATGGATAATGTATGATAAATATTTGGTCACATAAATATATGTGAGTTCAAATTAAACCATATAAACATAATTTTTTGTAATAGAATATAAGAAACTACATTTATTAATTTAGAGTAAATTACAGAAATGGTCCCTGTGGTTTACATAAAACTTTACATACGGTCCATGTAGTTTCAATTTTGCATAAACGGTCATTATCTTCACTGTTTACTTGAAAATTTGGTCCATTTGCTGTTAACTTTGGTTAAATTTTTTATAATGACCATTTTACCCTTTTCTTTAATAACATTTTGGTCCTTTAAGTTGGTAGTTTATTTTAGTTTTGTTCCCTCAAGTAAATATTTTTTATTTACTCGTCTATTATTATTATTATTATTACTATCATCATTATTTTATATTAATTTAACTTTTTACATATTAATTTATACTTTTATTAAGTTTTTTTTATTCAAATATATTTTTTAATTTAAACTACAAACTTATTTATTTCTTTTATTATAAACAATTGTATCAAAGTAGAATCCATTTACTTTTTTTTTTAATTTTTCCGAATGAAAAAATACAAACATTTTATATTGTAGTTTTTCAAACCAAAAAATTTTGAACCTCACCTTTTATTAGTTTTTTCAAACGAAAAAAGGTTGCAAACCATTTTTGTTATAAGTTTTTTTATTTTCTAAATGTAAAAATATGAAAACCAATCCGTTTTTTATTATTTTTTGTACCACAAAATTCAACCCTTTCTGATTATTTGTTTTGGAAATGAAAAAAATATACAAATCATTCTGTTATTAGTTTTTGCAAAAGAAAAAACTATGAATAGTTTTTATTTTCAGTTTTTCCGAAGAAAAAAATCATTCTAATTTTCTAGTAGTTCGAACGAAACCATTCCCTTTTATTTTTTTTCTCCGAACGAAAAACTACGAACTATTACGTCTTTAATGTTTTTCCTAAAAATGAAATAGTGTGTAGTCTTTTTGTTCGGAAAAACTAAAAAAATGGAATGACTTGTATTTTTTACGACGGAAAAAAGTTAAAAACGTAGTGGTTAGAATAATCTAAAAATAAAAAAAAAACGAATCATTCCATTATTTAGTTATTTTTTGAATGAAAAACGACAAAGCATTTTATCTTTTTCTTTTTCCGAACAAAAAACTTCGAACCGTTAATTTTTATTAATTTTTAGTTTTAACTTTTTCATATCGTAAAAAATACAAGTCATTCCATTTTTTTTCCAAACAAAAATGCTACACACTATTTCGTATTTAGAAAAAACTTTAAAAACGTAATAATTCGTAGTTTATTCGTTCGGAGAAAAAATAAAAGGTAATGGTTTCGTTCGAAAACTAGAAAAATAGAATGATTTTTTTGTTTGGAAACACTGAATATAAAAATTATTCGTAGTTTTTTCGTTTACAAAAACTAATAATAGAATGGTTTGTATTTCTTTTCGTTTTCCAAAACAAATAATGGGTTGAATTTATAAAACACGGATTGGTTTTCATATTTTTTACGTTTAGAAAATAAAAAAAAACTTATAACAAAAATGGTTTGCAACTTTTTTTTCGTTTGAAAAAGCTAATAAAAGTTTAAGGTTCAAAATTTTTTGGTTGGAAAACTACAATATAAAATTTTTGTATTTTTTTCATTCGGAAAAACTAAAAAATAAAATGGATTCTACTTTAATACAATTGTTTATAATAAAGAATAAATAAATTTGTAATTTAAATTTAAAAATATATTACAATAAAAAGAACTTAATAAACAAATAAATTCATATGTAAAAAGTTAAATTAATAATAACAAATAATAATAATAATAGAAGACTTCAATAAAAAAATTACATGAGGACCAAAACTAAAATGAACTACAAACTTGAAGGACCAACATGTTATTAAAGAAAAGGGTAAAATGGTCATTATAAAAAATTTAACCATTTGATTGTTAAAGTTAACAGTAGAGGGACCAATTTTGCAAGTAAACAGTGACCGTTTATGAAAAATTGAAACTACAGGGACCGTATCCAAAGTTTTATGTAAACCATAGGGACCATTTTTGTAATTTACTCATTAATTTATTATGGATATCTTTATCCATTTTTTTTAAGTATTTTTCTTTAACATTTACTAAAATTTTCATAGATACATACGCTCGCGTGCGCGCGCGCGCGCGCGCGCACACATATATATATATATATACATAC
>JAANYP010007028.1:10000-27500 GCA_020465985.1 Centrapalus pauciflorus | reverse complement strand
CGACATTGAATGATCTCTATATAATATATTGAATGGAGGTCTAGGTTGTTGGTACACCCTGTGTGACGATAGCAGTCTAAGTGATCTAGCATTTTGGTTCAAGTAATATTCAAAGTATTGGGTATTAACGAGTGTTTGATATATATGTTTATATATGTTTGATAGTTATTGATTGTATGTTTGAACTTGATGTAACGTATTACAAGAAGTTCAAACATAAAGTTCAAAGATAAATTCAAGCATAAGTTAAAAACATAAGTTTCAAATATAGGTTAAATATGTGAAAGTCGAATTTAGATTAAATTCGAATTCACTAAGTAACTGAGATTCGAATCTAAGACAGATTCGAATATGTATCTTATAAGGCAGATTCGAGATTGTCAAGGGGACAAACTCGAATGGGCCTTGGGCAAGATTCGAGTTTGGCCCATGACAAACTCGAATGAGGCTCTATAATTAGGGATTAACTCGAATCATTAGTAGATTTTTGCAGAATTCGTGTGAGATTAAGCAAAAGGGCGATCTCGAGTTTATCACTATTGTGAGTGTTGTTTCGGAGAGAATCATCTCGTAGGTGCGTTCGTGTTCGTCCGTACAGCGTATTGATAGTCTCCGTGTTCTGTGTGAGAGTTGTTTCCGTCAAACCTTTAACGAGGATACCGCACTCGTTGACGGTGTCGCGTCTAGATAGATCTGTAGAGTCAAGACCTTACATAGGTAAAAATAATTTTTACGAAAAATAAACACGTAAAATTTTTTCGAAAAAAATATATCATTACTATTCTCATTAAATCAACCAACTTTTGACTATTAATTTTGACCATTATTTTGGTTCTGTTAATTTTGAATGTACATGCAGTGTTGCATCGACGTTGGATATACGACATCAAGTGTTCATTCGACATTGAATTATATCGATCATGCTACATTGCATCGTGGTCTGAGTAATTTTTTTTTACGAAAAATAAACACGTAAAATTTTTTCGAAAAAAATATGTCATTACTGTTCACATTAAATCAACCAACGTAAAATTTGACTACTAATATTGACCATTTTTTTGGTTATGTTAATTTTGAATGTACATGCAGTGTTGCATCGACGTTGAATATACGATATCAAATGGTCATTCGACATTGAATGATACCGTCCATGCTACATTGCATGGTGGTCTGGGTATTATTTTTTTTACAAAAAATAACAGATCTCGTTTTAAAGAGTATAAAATTCTCGTTTTTATGGTATAATTTTTTTGATTTAACAATTAATCATATTAATGTTATTTTAATTTAAAGAAAAATGATATTTATTTTACTAATATCAATCTTTTTGCTATTTCCAATCTATTTCTTTTTTGCCACTGAAAGAATTAAAAAATCACTAATCCCAATCTTTTTTTCACTAATTCAAAACTCTAATGCTTTAATCAAGAACATTAGATTAATTTAATCTATGGATGATATTGGTTCTACACTAAATTTAGGTTCTGCAATAATCTCATCTATACATACATATATATATATATATATATATATATATATATATATATATATATATATATATATATATATATATATATATAGAATATGGTTCGTGTGAGTACCTAAAAAATGCAGAGTACCGTGAGTACCTGTGAACACACGGGTTTAATATGTGAACATGCTCCGAAAAAAAGTTTTTTTTTTTAAAATTTTTTTCATATTCATTTAGATACAAATAATATAAGCATATTTGTAAAAGAATTACACGCATTCACACTTCGTAGCCTCTTAAAAGTCATGTGAACGTGGAAAAATTCATGTGAACATGTTTAGCTGTGAACATACGTTCACAACAGTGCAGTTCATGTGAACTTGCACGTTTCACATAGTTATAGTGTGTGTTTATGTGTGATTTTTTGCAAGTAGTCTTATATTATTAATTTAAACATGACTATGAAAAAAAATTTCAAAAAAAATAATTTTAAGCGAGGTACCTCCGGTACTCCGCAAAACTAGTGGTACTCATTTGAACCCAAATCTATATATATATATATATATATATATATATATATATATATATATATATATATATATATATATATATATATATATATATATATATATATATATATATATATATATAATGGTTTAATAGAGTACCACCTATTAAAATATATTTTAAAAATTCTGTTTTCATAAACATATTTTAATTAACATTATGAAGATGATAGGTAAATTTCACATACATTCACATCTTCTTGCTCATTAAAAATGACATGATCATACACTTAGATAAATTTGTATACATGTAAACGTACATTTTTGTGATACTTAATTTAGTGCACTTATAATGTGTGAATGTGTGTGAATTTTTATATATTATCTGTGTAATTTTAATTAAAACATGTTTATGAAAAAAAATAATTTTAAGAGTGGTACCTTCTGATGCGCTGCGTAATAGGTGGTACACACCTGAATCTAAAACTCTGCAACATAAACCTCATAAAAAAAACTCTGAAACGCCCCGTTCTAATAACGCAGCGCTTTTACTAAAACTCTGCAACGTAAACCTCATAAAAAAACTAAACCATAACATTTAGAGTACGCTAAAATAAATAATCTAGTTATTACAACCAAATCGAAATTTTAGGGATCTACCCATCCCAATTACAATTTCAGCAATAATAACAAAATGTGCGGAAGTCTATCTGATACCACAAGCCCTCAAACCCTTGACCCTGAAGCTGGTGCATTCCCCTTATCAGCTAAACCTGAAACATTGCCCCCACAACCGGGGTAAGCCGTCGCCTAGCGAGTAACAGATTTAATAGCACAAATAAACAAGATTAACATGAATGATACAAGTATCGGCACAAAGTCAACATGTGTAGCACCCGGCCTTCCCAGCAGTGCGTCCACGAATAGGTAGTCTGTGTAGCATCCGGCCTTCCCAAAAATGCATACGCAGTAACACAGCTTGCGACACTCCCGACTTACAGCGTATAAAAATAACATGCAGCCACACATGCATGCAATCATCACATAAATACACAGTATGCATACTGGGGAATAAGGGTTATCATGCAACAATTCATGGTGACAAAAGAGAATAACAGATATCAAAGGCAATATGGCAGCAAAATGGATAAGCACGGTAAAAGAAATGAAACAGATAAACAACACAAACATATTATAAATGATCATTTATGAAATTAAATCAATTACTCACAGTACTCCCAATCTGTAACCCGCCAAACGACTAACCGAATATCAGCTGAAAGCACTACTGAAAACCATACGTCTCAATCAAATCGCTAGAGTCCTGGTATAAAAGTGAATTGTCTATTTATCAATATTTTTAACTCTATCCTCTACTAAATTTGATATCTTCTTAACGTCCAATAACAATTTCGATAAATTTCTATTTGATTTGTTTAAAATTATTAAAACCGAAGGATCTATATTTTTATGTTATTAAACCAATATAAAGTATATGGATTTAATAATAATTTATTCAATTTGATGTAATCTTAATAAATAAACCCATCCAAATATAATAATAATATTGTATTTAGTTAATGTAAGTTAATGGTTGACTTTGATTCAAAGAAGTAAATAACATATTTTCTCTTTATACATCGTTCTAAACTATTTAAAGCTATCAATCAATTTAAATTATTTTGACAATCCAATTCATTTTGCTTTGAACCCAAAAATCAATTAGTGGTCCAAACACTAATATAAGTTAATTGATAACTCATTTAAATTACCTAAAATCTAGCCCAATTTAGAATAAAAAAACAAGCCTATTTAATTTATTTAATTAACCCAAGATTAATAACCAAATAAAAATGTAGTCAGTCCATTAAAACAACACCCAACCCACCTCCTTAAAAAAAATTTGATATTCATCAACTAGCCCAAAATTCACTACTCAACTAATAAATTAAATTGGGCCCAAAATGATGAAATAAATAAACGCAACAAACCCTTTTTAATTTACACAATTAAATAGTCCAAAGGAATTAACCTATATCACTAACTTAATAGATTACCCAAATTAATTAAATATGATGTAGCGCAATTATAAATTAAAAGAGATATAAGAAAACAAACCCAAAAAATTCAGCCCAAATAAAAATAAGAATATAGCACATTAAAATTTAAAAACCCAAAAGCTAGTTTATAAATTAATGAGGCCCAAATAAATAAAAATAAAATTAACCTAATTGAATTTAAAAAAATTTAAAAGCAAATAAAATAAAATAATAAAAGAACTCCCAGTTTTCCTTCTCTCTCGATGCAGACTCCAAAAACAGAGAAAAAGAAACCAAAGGAAAAGGGGCGCCAGCATGGAAAGAAACCGCCACGTCCACACCACTCCCACTCTCCCCTCTCCCTCTCTGTGGTCTGAAACAGAAAACAAATGACCGACAGAGTAGGGCAGTGGCGCCGCTGCCTGCCGCCGTGCGGTCGCCGGCCACACACCACTCTTAACTCTCTCCTCTCTTTTTCGATGGAAACCCAGAAAAAATAAGGCAGACCGAAGGGTGGCGGTGGCCACCGGCCACGCGCCGCTGAAACCCTCATCCAAATCGGTGCAAACCCATAAACGAAAAGGGTGGACATCACACGAGAAAGAAAAACAGAGCCGGCCCAACAGCCACCGCTACAAACCTGGCCGGTTCTCACACAACCCATACCCATTATTTCTACTCCTATTTCTATTGATTTTATTTTTATTTTAAATTAAAAACATAAAAGCATTGAAACCTTCCATGAACTTATTAATGGGGTTTTCAAACTTTTCTTCTAAACACCAATGAAGATGATGAATCCAAAAACTATAGGTTGTTCATTTTCATATTTATAAACAATATCTATACTCATTTCTATGTATTCCAATATCAACCAAAACTAAAATACGGAAAAATAGATTTGGTTTGTAAATTTATTGTTTACCTCAAGGTTTAATGATGGTGATGAATGTGATGATGAACTTGTTGCTCAATTCTTGAAATCCAGCCCCAATTTCTTCAATATTTTCAGAAATGTGTGTGTTCTTGAGGTGTAAAAAAAATTGCTATTAGGGTTTATAAGAATTTATGCAGAAAGTTGGATGATGATGATGGTTATGGTTTGGGATGTTTTCATGCATGCATGTATTAATTTATTTAATAATTTTTTTAAGCATTAATATGATGAGATTTGTTCATATATATAATAAAATTTCTATTTCCTAATTCTTGAACTACAAAAACAACATTTTAAATACCAACCATGGAATTTGATAATTTATATCCTACTAACTCAAACTAAAAATTAAATTAAATGTCTCAAAATTAATTAATTACCTCAAAGTTTTGCGGGCGTTACAATCTCCTACAAGTTGGATTGATCTGGTCCTCAATATCATGTGGATTTGAACAAGTCGGGGTACTTCGCCATCATCTCCGCCTTCAACTCCCACGTATGATTCGGCCCACGGTGGTGCTGCCATCTGACTAAGACCATCTCTATTTGTCGATTCCTCCACTTGCTGATCTTCTCATCAACTATCTGCTCGGGCTCCTCGACGTATCCGAGTCGTT
Organism: Centrapalus pauciflorus; assembly: GCA_020465985.1. Taxonomy (NCBI): domain Eukaryota; kingdom Viridiplantae; phylum Streptophyta; class Magnoliopsida; order Asterales; family Asteraceae; genus Centrapalus; species Centrapalus pauciflorus. Next base: position 21,930 of record JAANYP010007028.1, on the reverse strand, counting down.
GGTCGATCTGAACATCCTGAGTTGGCACCATCTCCTCGGCATTCATCAGACATTTCCACAAATAGCTGACATGAAAAACATCGTGCACACCGGCCAACTCTAGTGGCAAATCCAATCGATATGCATGCGCACCAATACGCTCTGTAATCTGATAAGGTCCAATAAATCTAGGGCTAAGCTTGCCCCTCTTGCCGAACCTCATAATACCCTTCCAGGGCGACACCTTCAACATCACAAAACTACCAACCTCAAGCTCCACTGGTCGATGTCGCTTATCTGAATACATCATCTGTCGATCCTGAGCAGCCCTAAATCGTTCACGAATAATCTGAATCTTGTCGTGCGCAATCTGCAATAACTCGGGTCCACCAATAGGTCTTTCACCCACCTCTCGCCAACATGTGGGTGTACGACACCTAGGACCATACAACGCCTCGAACGGTGCCATGCCGATAGAAGAATGATACGAGTTATTATAAGAAAACTGGATCAACAGCAAATAAGCATCCCAGTTCCCACCAAACTCTAACACGCGGGCTCGTAGCATATCCTTAAGAGGTTGTATCGTACGCTCGCTCTGGCCATTTGTCTGTGGATGAAACGCAGTGCTAAGAGTAACACGCGTACCCAGCTCGTCCTGTAAGCTTTGCCAAAACCAAGAAGTAAACCGCGATTCTCGATCAGACACTATCTTCTTAGGCACCCCATGTCTAGCAATGATCTCGTCTATTGTAATCTGTGCCCATCGATCCATCGAATAATTCTCCCTAACTGGAATGAAATGCGCGCTCTTCGTAAGTCGGTCAACCACAACCCATATCGAATCATACTGTCGCTGTGTCGTCGGGAGCTTAGTGACAAAATCCATCGCAATCTCCTCCCACTTCCACTGCGGAATAGTTAAAGGCTGTAAACTGCCATATGGCTTCTGATGCTCGGCCTTCACTTGCAAACAAGTAGTACACTTCAACGAATCGACCCACGTCCCGCTTCAAGCCGGGCCACCAAATATCATCATGTAAGTCACGATACATCTTCGTAGTACCAGGGTGGACAGATAATCGTGAATTATGAGCCTCTACCAAAAAAATATCCCGCAAACCACCGAGTCTAGGAATCCAAATCCACGAATCAAACAACAATACCACGCGACTATCAGGAGAAAGACGCTCTATATAGCCAACCATCCGCTCAGACTTCAGATGCTCCGCCGATGACGCCTCAGACTGATATCTCAAGATCTGCAATCATAGAATCTTCCGTAGGAGGACGTGCCGTCGCACAACACAATACACCAGAATAGGACTTGCGACTCAGCACATCAGCGACTACATTCGCTTTACCAGGATGGTAAAGGATCTCGCAATCATAGTCCTTAATCAACTCCATGGCACGCTGCCGTCTCATATTCAGCTCCTTCTGTCGAAGATGTACTTTAGGCTCTTATGATCGGTGAAGAGCTGACATCTCGTGCGATATAAATAATGTCTCCATAATTTCAATGCGAACACCACTGCCGCCAACTTTAAATCATGAGTCGGGTAGTTCCTCTCATGAACCTTTAGCTGTCTCGAGGCATAAGCGATCACTCTCCCCCGTTGCATCAAAACACACCCCAGGCCGTGTAAAGATGCATCACTATAAACAAAGAAATCCTCATTGCCCTCTGGCAAGGAAAGAATCGGAGCCTCACTCAAACATCGCTTCAACTCCTGAAAAGCTTGCTCCTGTGGCTCACCCTAAACAAATCTCACATTCTTTTCCGTCATCTCAGTCAGGGGCACTACGATCTTAGAGAATTCGCGAATAAAACGACGATAATAACCCGCCAGACCAAGAAAACTACGAATCTCGGAAGCATTACGGGGTTGCCCCCAATTTTGAATAGCCTCGATCTTCGTCTCGTCAACAGATACACCCTCGCCACTGATTGTGTGACCAACAAACTGAATCTGATAACTCAACAAGGAAAAGTTAGATTCACAAAGGAATTAGACTCGAGAATAAATCAATAAGTATACCTTCGGCAGCCAAAATTCACAATTGGAAAATTTGGCGTAGAGCTTCTCCTTCCTCAGCAATTCTAGTAACTGTCTCAAATGTACGACATGATCAGCCTCAGACTTAGAATAAACCAGAATATCATCGATGAATACGATGACAGATCGATCAAGCATCGGACGACAAACTCTGTTCATCATATCCATGAATGCTTCCGGAGCATTGGTTAAGCCAAAAGGCATCACCAAAAACTCGAAGTGACCATAACGGGTCCTAAAAGCAGTCTTGGGAATGTCATCGCCATGAACCCTCAACTGATGATAGCCAGATCTCAAATCGATCTTGGAGAAACAACTGGCACCCTGCAACTGATCAAACAGGCCGTCTATACGCAACAATGGATACTTGTTCTTCACAGTCACCTTGTTCAGCTCACGGTAGTCGATGCACATACAAAAACTACCATCCTTCTTCTTAAGAACAAAACCAGGGCACCCCAAGGTGAAGTGCTCAGTCTAATAAAACCTCTATCCAACAACTCCTGTATCTGGGACATCATCTCCTGCATTTCAGCAGGTGCTAAACGGTACGACACACAAGCAATCAGTGCTGCACCCGGTACAAGATCAATACGGAACTCCACTTCCCTCACAGGAGGTAAACCAGGCAACTCCTCGGGAAACACGTCAGCAAACTTGCGCACTATCGGAACATCAGCCATGGTCTTCTTTGCCTCGCTCGCATCAGCGACATAACCAACGAAGGACTCACAACCCCGCGTCATATAACGACGAGCTCTAACCATAGAAATCAACCCCAAATCACCCCGCCGTCTCTCACCATAGATGCAAATATCCCTACCTTGCTCACTTGGAATACGAACCATGCGCCTCGAGTAAACAATGTGTGCATTATTGGCAGCCAGCCAATCCATGCCCATAATCACATCAAACCCCCCCAATAATCATAGGTAGAAGATCAATAGTAAAAGTACGATCCTCAAGACTAAGCATGCAACCCAAATAAATATCAGAAATCATCACAACTGACCCATTCGCGGTCTCAACAGATATTGGGGCAGGTAGCACAGAAGGTGAAACACCCAGATGATGTGCAAATGCAACATATATAAAAGAACGAATCACACCAAAGTCAAATAACACACGAGCATGTAAGGTGTTAAGTAAAAAGATACCAATAACCACGTCAGGTGTCTCACGGGCCTCCTCTGCCATGATCTGAAAAGCACGAGCTAGAACTCTAACAGTGTCATCATGATCGTGTACATCATTCATGATTCATCAATGCATCGTGTTGTTGATGTTGTTTTTAAGCAAAACTTAATCATGTTCATCATTTATTCAAACATTCATCGTTCATTCAAATATTCATATCTTAACGTGTTTGAAATGCACATCTTTTATCGGTTCATCATGATCCTCGGCGTGTTCATCATCATCAGATCGTGTTAATCATGATCATAGGTCGATGCATAGCTAGAAATGTGGTGATAGATGGAGGATGATGGCGATAGACAAGTGGTGGTGGCGGTTGAGAGGGGAGAGAAAGGTGGCGGCGGCGAGGGAGAGGAGGAGAGGCCGAGGGAATGAGGATGGTGGCGGTGGTTGGCGGATGGTGGTAGTTTAATCGAGAGAATGAGAGAGATGATGGTGGTGGTGGTTGGTGATTGCCGGTGGTGCTGGCGGTGCTATGGTGGCGTGTGGCCGAGAATGGAAAGGAACCAAGGAGAGGCGAGAGAGAGGGAGAGAGAGAGAGAGAGAGAGGAGTGATATTAGGGTAGAATATATATATATATATATATATATATATATATATATATATATATATATATATATATATATATTTAAGTTCAAGTGAGTAGCATCTATTACACAGCACACCCGAAGGTACCACTCTTAAAATTATTTTTTTTTAAAATTTTTTTTCATAAACATGTTTTAATTAACGTTAAACATATGATATATAAATTTCACGTAATTTAGAACACTCTAAGTGCATGAAATCACGCATCACATACATGCACGTTCACATATATTCACATTTATGTAAGCGTGCGTTCACATTACTTTTTAGGAGCTATGAGATGTGAATGCATATGAAATTTACATATAATCTTTATAATGTGAATTAAAACATGTTTGTGGGAAAATTTCAAAAACAAAAATATTTTTAAGCCTGGTACTTTCTGGTCCGCTGCGTAACAAGCGGTACTCTCTCGAACCATATATATATATATATATATATATATATATATATATATATATATATATATATATATATATATATATATATATATATATATATAGATTCAGGTTCAAATAAGTACCTCTCGAAATCAAGTGCACCCGAAGGTACCGACCTTAAAAAACTTTTTAAAAAACGCATGATATATGAATTTCACAAAGATTCACATTTTCTGTGTCCTTATGTGAATGCTTAATGTATATTTATGTGAATGGTCATTTCACATGTGAAAGATCATTCACATGATCTTTTTTTACCATTCACAAGATTTATGATGTTACTCCTTTTAAAAAAAAGTCTTATAATGTTGTCTTATACATGTCTATTCAAAAAAAATATGTGTGAATGATCATTCACATTAGGATACGCTGGAATCTCATAGGTACGCTGATGAACCTGATTCTATATATATACACACACACATATATGATTGACCTGCATAATTAATAAGCCTATATATAAAACTAAGATTATGATTTTAACATGTGATAAAATCTAAAAAAAAAAAAAAAAAACACCAGTGGAGTGAAAAATGTTCATGTCACGTTAGATAAATGGAGTAGGTATATATGTCATGGCTTTTTTTTTTTAAATTATTTAATCAAACGTTACACGAAACGTGAACTTTACGAATTACATAATTATAAAGGATAAATACGAAAATATATTGTTATAAACACAAAATAATCTAAAAGGCATAAATATAATAAAACTTTTCTTTGTATAAGGCAATTTGTCATGGTATATGTGCATCACTCAAATTCAAAATTCAACATGAAAAGTTTAAACATTACTTTGTTGCATGGATCTCGGCTAAATGATACATATTTTTATCAATATATTTGGTTCTTGAGTAAAATACTGGATTGTGAGATGACTATAGCTCTTATTATCACTTAAAACAAAAGTTTCCATACACAAAAACTCATAGTATTCAAGTAGATGTTACATCAAAAGAATATGTCATAAGAGCTTCCACCAGCAACATATTTTGCCTCAACAATAGATGTTGAGACAAAGTTTTGTTTCTTAGTAGCCCAACTAATCAAATGTTCATCAATGAGTTAATATCCACCACTAATCTTTTCCTATTTAACTTGGAGTCTGTAAAATAGAATTTGTATTCACAGTGATATTAAACTTGAGTATATTTTTTTTTGAACAACAAAAGGTAGAACTAACCGAGAGCTTCGGCAATACCATCACCCCCGCTTAGAACACCCAATTTCATTAATCAAGAATCATAAAAGTTACAGCTAGCAAGAAACTAGCAAAATACAAGATACAAGAAAAGTCAAAAGAACGATGAGGGACGAACCACCCATAACGACCAAATTAAAGAGTTACAATTCGCCCTAAATTTTAACCATGCGAATACATTTGCTAGTATTTCATCCTTTATTATTAAGGCCGAGACTTTTCCGTTGTTAAACACCACTGCATTTCTAGCTTTCCACACCAACCATATCAATCCACCCACCACAGTTTCCAAAAATTGACGCCTTTTGAGTGAATTCCCAGACTTCCGAATCAGATCAATAAGCTGTTCCAATGATTGGTGCTGAACAATTGAAATTTCACACCAAGAAATTAGCCAGTTCCATAATTCCCTGCTTATTGAGCACCTGTAGAAGAGGTGCTCTTCTGTTTCTGATTCGGCTCTACAAAGAGGGCACAAAATGGATCCAGTGATAATATTCCGATCAGCCAAAATTCTTTCTAGTAGGGATTCTCCCTAACAACACTCTCCACAGAAAACAATTGATTTTTGCTGGGAGCCATCGATTCCAGAAGCATAAACAATTAGAAGATGAGATTAACGTACCTTCAATCATTCTCCTTAATGAACTTACTGAAAATTCCCCAGATAAGTCCCCGTTTCAAATCCAAGTATCATTATCTTGATGCAGACTTACATTATAAAGCGCATTTTCCAGCTTTTTTAACTCATCAAGCTGACCTCTATCCCCCAAATTATTAGTCCATTCCCAGTGAAAACTTACTACACCATTAACATATGCAAGCCTGCTATTTACCCGACAATGTTTATTAGATTCAACTTCAAAAAAAGAAGGGAATAAAGAGGCCAAAGAGCAGTCTCCTAACCATCTATCAGTCCAGAAAGCCACCTGACTGCCATTTCTAACAGCCCTTGAAAAGAGCTCATCAATATGCATATTAAAAGATGAAAGGGACAAACCAGCTTTTACAATGTTCAGCCACGGTCCAGCACAGCTTTTTTTCGCCATAGAGTTGATATTATTACCATCAGCCTTATGAATTGCTTTCACAACTTTCACCCAAAGACCTTCATCTTCAGTTTTGAATCTCCACCACCATTTAACTAAAAGTGCAATATTTGCCGCCTTTAGAGAACCAATTCCCAATCCACCAAGATTTTTCGGAGCCATCATTTTATTCCAATGAACCCATTTTATTTTTGAATATCCAGCAGCAGACATCCCTCAAATGAATTTCCTTCTCATCATATCCAAGGATTCGATGACATTTTGAGGAACTCTATACAACGACATGAAGAATAAAGGCAAACTATTCAGAATTGCTTTACAAATAGTAATTCGACCACCAAACGATATACTTTTAGCTTTCCAGATTGACAATTTCTTCTCCACTTTATCTAAAACCGGTATCCAATGTTTTGCGATTGACATGTTGGCCCCAATTGTAATGCCAAGATATTTAAAAGGAAGATTATCCTTTCCACATTTCAAAGAGGATGAAATACGACGCACTTCCCCCTCCTCAAAGAGGATGAAATACCAATATTTGTGGTATCCTTTGGTTTAGGAACCAAACTTCATACTTCGGTTTAGGAACCAAACTTCATACCAAAATTAGAAGTGGCATTGAGTCTAGTTTACACACCCTTTTGCTTATTCCCAATTATCAACACCCGAGGATGACTCCTGGTCCATAAAGGATGAGAATTGACCAATGATGTTTCTCATCCTTGATCAGCTTCTGTACAACACTCTTTTATTCTTCTTTCGAGACACATAGAATGATCCCCTAGAGTGCTATACACATCAACATTCACAACAAGTTCATCAACAGACAAATCTGAGGCAACTTGATTAGGATCACTTGAATTAAGATGTATGGAAATCTAGATCAACAGGAGACAGACAACAAGTTTGAACCATGTTAATACATTTATTCACATAGGGTGTACCAACACATTCATCATCACATCCTTCATTTGCTTTAGGTTCCACTCTGCATGATGTGGAAGCTAGACCTGACAATACGTGTATTCGTGTTGTGTCGCGTGTCAGACACGAATTTTACACGACACGAATTTATAAAACCTGAACACGACACGAATTATAAAACGTGTCGCGATCTGAAACACGAACACGACACGTAAAAAAATCGTGTGACACGTGACACGACACGCATAAAACATGTGTCACACGAAAACATGAATTTAATATAATATACAAACATTTTCAAAATAAGTGAGGGCCCAATGTTTTTAGATTTTTTTAAAACCTAGTTTATACGTGTTTATCCGTGTATTATGTTTGTGTTATACGTGTCATCGTGTAACACAAAATTTATATGTGTCTTACACGTGTTTATACGAGTAAATTCGTGTTTTACTGTATAAGACACGAAACACGAATTTACACGAAACACGAATTTCTAAAACCCATGTATGGAAAACTCGTGTCGTATACGTGTCGTGTCTGTCGTGTCGTGTACCAAATTGCCGGGTGTAGTGGAAGCTACCAAATCTTCATCATCGGCTTTGAAGTGAAGAACGTCATCAAAGTTGAATTCTTTAGAGACACAATGTTGACTTGATTAAGATTAGATTATTCAAATATGACAACAACAGATTCCTCAATCTTCTTCCTTCTAAGGTTGTATGCACTATAGGGCTTTGGAAGTTATAGAATATCTAACAAACACACCTTCATCGGCTGTAAGATTTAAAAATTGGTCTTGTGTCATGGAGTTATTTGATTGTGGAGCCTATATGCTCATCAAAGTTAACCATATGGTCAACTTTACACACTTGACTTATACTTATACGGTTAAGCCTTCGCCCATACACATATGCTTCTCTTTTGAATATTGTTGTAATTGCATGATACCATATCCTTCTTTGGATCCTTGGATATTGTCTCCAAAATGGACATTGTCCAGATTCACCCTTACCACTACCATTTGTTGTCATTTTATTAACATATATGCTAGTATTTCTATTGATGACAACATTAGTAAAGACATTTTTCATTTTTGACATGAACAACAGTGATACTCTCATATATAACAACATCAACAATGAATTTCACTTAAGATTTCGTAAACTACTCATCATCATTGGTGATAGCAGTATTAGTGACATTATATGTGGGCCTCCTACACATTTCACTTGTGCAGTCTTAGCCTCATGGTCTCAAATTTATAACATTTTCTTTTTCTTAATCTCGTGCAAAAGGAACTCTAGGAAACAAATTTCAGTTATTTTAACATTTTGAAAGTTTACTTAGCTTGATTTTTAGAAAACTCATTTCCGGAAACTTCAACACCATCACTGATATAAGACTTACCCTTTCACTCTGGTTAGCTTTGACATTACCATTAAACATACCCTTACCGATGTTTAATTAGCCTTTATTATTCAAAAACTTATTTGTAAAATAATTAGCATCGAATGATGATATTTAGTTAAACATATAACTTTAGCCATCAATGTTGCCTTCACATCAAATTTGACAACACCAACAACTTTGGTCACCGGTTTAACAGTAATACCCTCTTTGGATACTTTCACACTTTTAATTAAAGATATAGACGTAGAAGCTCTAGAAGTTGTTTAGGTAAAGAGACAAAGCACATAGATGTGGAAGCTTCTTTCTGTGAAGAATTTATCTCCTCAGGCACATCAACTTTCATTCTCCCTTTAACTGAACCATTAGGATTCTTAGGTCTAAGAAACCTATTTGTGGAAATCTTCTTTCTATCATTTTTTACAAATGTGTTAGGGAGAACACTTGTGACCATACTCCATTTAATCAGATAAATAATAAAAGCACAAGAATCAATGTCACCTCAAATAATTGCATTAACTTGAGGAAGAATTTGTTCACTTATGTACTTAGCAACTCTCTTGGTTCACATACTTATTCAATAATTCTTTATACTTTTCTATACATTAAGTCAGAATCATTCATTTCTTGTTTAGTATATGCTTTAGAATTTTAAGTTCATTGAACTCAACATTTAACTATGGAGTCAACTAAAAATAGTGGTTTTAAATCCAATTTATCTTTTAATATGTTAATTTATGATTTATGATTTACTTGTTTTTGAACATTCAAAGTGAAATTGATGAAATTTGAGAATACAATCAACACTGTTCAGCTTTGGATTGTCTTCACACATAGGAATACTTAATTAACATTAAATGACAGTAGCTTACTTGCTTTGATCTTTAAAAGTGAATCCTTTTTTTTTAGCCTTTAAGTTGGACAGGTTCAGCAAAAGTATCCACGTGAAGCTTCATCTTTTAGACAGACAAAAAGGCTATCTCTATAGCTTCCAAAAAGGTAGATTTGACAAATGCAACTTTTCCAAAAGTAGCTTTTGGTTTTTGGTCGCAGATTATCTTTTAACTTTGGAAATATATCTGACATTTCTTTTAACACATAGCAATAAGTCAACTTATCACTTTCTCTTTTGCTTACAAGCTATTTTAGTGAAAGAAAAACCATGTTAAATTATTCTAGACACAACTCTTTGATCTTCAATCGGTTCTAGAACATCAATGGATTTCCACTTTACTGCTGTCCTCATTGTCAACTTCTGTCTTCAACTTCAGTTGCTTATTTCTATTTATGTTATCATTAGCTTTGGGAAGAAATACTTGTTGAAATAAATTCAACAAGAGTTAGAGATTTCAAGTGTTAGTTTTAACATATGATGGCCACTACTAATCAACTTATAACATCAAAAAATCAATCCTTGAACACCAAATTTGATCCACACCGTACAAGTTTGGTTGTCTACTAATGTAATGAATACTCATCTTCAGCTATTTACTTATCAATTTATCAACAAATCTTAATGTGTTAGGTGGAAGCCTTTTTTCCTAGCAAATTAATTACATATAAAAGCTGAAAAGCGATTATGGCCTACACACAAACGCACTTAAGCACCACCTTAATCAAGATGCATGGTTAACCCGCCAATACTTTATTATAATAATCTATAAAGAGTTATTTGATAAAAACATAGCATAATTACGGTTCATTATATTTCAAGTATTCAAATATGTTTTTATCATGTAAAAATATAGCATATTTATTTTGAAAGTGATAAATGTGACATTTTAATGGTATAGAGTCACCAAAAGATATCATTAGATGTGGCATTAATAACAAAGACAATATCTTATATTAACTTGTTTTGGTCCAACTAATAATTATATTAGTTATGTATTTTAAATGTGGGTATAAAAATGTTGATAACTTGAGTGATTTTAATTAAATAGAAGAAAAATATCTAATATGAAATCATATACTATATGTACGCTTTTATATATGTTCCCTCACTCTTATTTTTGGTCAAACAGTCAATTCTATACCCATTTTTCAGCCAAATTTTTTGATACGCATATAATTATCACATTTTGAAATGTTATCAATCATGTCAACTTTAAGGATGCATATAATGACCACATCATGCACTAAGTTTAGCAATGGATATATGGAAGTATTCAGATCATGTTTTCATAAGTTTTTCTGACTTAGAGATCTGATGCTTTGTAGGAACCTGGTGTGGTGGAAGAGGACATTAAAAGTTATGGAACAAGGCATGTGCTTCGAACGACTCTAACAGATACTAGACCTGGACCATTACGTTTACCCAAGTCTAATCCCTTTGGTTCGAAGCCATCTAATGCTCCTCCTCCGTTGCCACCTTGGTTATCCGAGGAAGATCTCAATTATTATGTGCAGAAGTTTGAAAAGACAGGATTCACCGGAGCATTGAACTACTATCGAGCTTTGGATTTGTATGTACCCTTTGATATTGTAAAACTTATATCTCACTTGCATGCATTTACTCTTCATACTTTTTAGAAGTCGATAATATTTTTGTCAAATCAGTCTTACTTCATTAATGTTTACAAGACAAAGTACATTATAAGCTTAAAGGAATGTAAAATTTATAACACTTATTAAACATAGGACTATACAAAATATATATGTTCACACAGTGTGTAAATGAGATATTTTTTATGATGACACTTGAATCAGACTTGAAAGTAACTCTGTACTTTCATTGTGTTGTTGTTGGAACAGGCCCTCACAGAATACAAACACTGAAATAAACGTACTTACTCTATTGCTTAACCAATTTACTGCACTAAGCTCTCATATTCTTATCTTGCATTCATGAGAAAAGTCTTATACATATAGTCTGCCAAACCCTACGAGAACACTACAAAAAAAAGGAAAACAACATGCAGAAAAGATAACGAAATAACTAATATCCTAAAGACCCGGTGGACTTAACAAACCCATGTGAATCGGTCAACATTACGTACCAATCCTTTACTCAACTACTAGCTAAATCTAATTCAAATTGACCCGTAACCGAACCCATCAAGATTAAACCCAACATTCACCCCC